>CM067516.1:15661006-16118506 GCA_034509495.1 Acestrorhynchus altus
TCGAGGATACATGACGCGCCTCCAGAATGGATCAGTGTTTTACTATAGGGATTTGTAAAATTGGGCTTGTTTACATCTTATTTATTGTTTATACACTCCGATTCTTGAAGATAGGACTTTTAATATGGCGCACATCCAAAGTGACACTATTATACTCTCACAAGAGCCAAACTCAAATGGTGTTGTACCATTGTATAGTGTTTATAAAATAAGAAATGTAGACAATTACAATGTAGTTCTCTGGCTTGTCTCTGGAGTTTGCATTCAAAGCTCTGTCTGCAAAGCTCAACAACAACAACAATCTCTTTAGTGTTCTATTCTGATATCCTGATATCTCTGACTGGAGCTCAAATGCAACTGGGCTTGCTGTTTTGGATGGGGCACAAATCGAGGATTATCACAGCATTTCGAGATCAAAGTGAGGCACGACTGTCATCTGTAGGGTACGATAGTCCTGACGTTGCCAAAGCTGCGCTGACCAAACTTGAAAGCAGCAGCTGAGAGGCGAGAATTGGGTAGAGGTGTAAGCTGGCAACCCATGGGTCTTGCTGACAAGGCACCCTTATCTGCAACATGGAAGATGCTTAAATTATTTAAGGTCTCTGCAGTGGCCCTGTTCAGCCCTCACTCCTTCATAGACACCTCTTTTGACCTCCATCAAAATTATGCATATCAGACACTGCAACTATGCATTGCAGGCCAGGTTATTTTACTCCCTCCATGGTTTCAATCCTTAGTCCAGGGACACCTCAGCCCTGCATGCTTTGATGTGTGCATTTTCTCTGCTCTAACCCGCCTGATCCAACTATAAACTCAGTGAACATTAGATGTCTTGGGCTCTCTGTTTATGTGATGGTGGAACATATTTTGTAAGTGAATATCATCCGTTTAGGTTCTAAACTGAATGGAAAAGGTTATCAAACCAGGTTAGTTATTAGAATCAGGACTTTTTTGATGTGCTGGGGTGTGATGAGGCAATATTTCATACGTTGTATTCCATAACAGCCATGTTATTATTTATGGTAACATGATCTTGAGTGGTCGATTGCTTTTACACAACATTTCAGCACATAAATTAACAAATGAATAAACCGAGCTGTTTCATGTTTCATGTGTTTTAATGTTAACATTTCCAAGTTATTGTTCCTTAACCAGCCATTTAACTCAAACATTCCTTAAGTCATACATTGCTCTGGCTCCTCCAGCTCCTAACAAAGACCAGCACATTAAACCCACTCACTGTATTTCTTGCCCATTTCTCTTTCATTATTGTGAATTCCCATTGCAATCACAGCTGCAGGGAGTTGGCTGAGTCAAATGACTGACCAAGCGCACAAGTCTCAGAAACACACAGACAATGGCAGGGTGCCACCTAATGTGTACTTATTCACACACAGTGACACAGACAATCCCCCGAACCACAAACAGAAAACGAACACTTCCCTGGCAGATCCACCTATTTGCTTAGCAGTGACATTCAGAGGAGTGATACAGTGTTTGAGGAAAAAACGTGTTGTTGTGGCGAAATAACATTATCAACCAATCAGCTTTCTGTGGCTGGAATTAAGTGTTAATTAATTTTGAATAATTTTGAATTCTCAGTAGTCAGTCAGTCATAATTGCTGAATTGCATACTGATTTATAACAGGACATATCACATTTAGATTAGAATAATATAAATAAAAAATATATATATATATTTATATTTTTATATTTATATATTTAATATATATATATATATAATAAAACATATGTGCTGCTTGCAAACATCAGTGCAGTATTGGATAAACAATCTGACAGAATGTATTTACTTATTTAAATAACAATCATACCATGTTTTTGCTTTGGTCTGCAATAACAGTCAATTCGAATTGATATATAGATAAAAAAATATGTATCATAAAACGTACATCAAATAATCTGCCACCTACCCTCATTCCACAGTGCTGACATCCACCTGGGGGTTGTTGCTCTTATGTAATAGGCTACGCTCGGCAGGGCCCTGACAGGTACCTCCCCAGCGGTCATTGCAACCCCCCACCCCCCATCTGTCATTAATCGTGCTGCCCCATGCTCATAAAGTGTTCCATATTGAAGCCGTTAGAGGCCCTCTGTGAGGGGCCCTTCTTTTTAATTACTGCTCCTCTCTCTCCTCCCTGCCCATGGACCTTGTCACTGGCCACTGAGGTGTCATTAGCCTACACCCACCTCCCCCCCCCAGTTATATGCTGTGCACAATCTTAATTACTATTGCTGCTGTATCACATTTTATCAACAGCCACGACACTCAAGCAGTAAAATAAATTAATTAATAAAGTTGTGCTATTGTCTTACAGGCTGCTTATAAAATAGAACCTTGTTTTTTCAGCCACCTATAGACAGACTGAGGTTCTGTTTAAACAGACTGCTATTTCTCAGAGCCTGCTGAGCAAGGACTCCTGATTCCTGGTCCTGAAGATACCCTGTCTGCAGATTATAGTATTTTTCTCCTTTTAAACACCAATGATCCACTCATTTTAACTGTGAGTAAATAACTATTCTTGTCATGAATGTCCTGTGCTATGTCTTTTGACAAAATGGGAAGGACACAAAAGAATAAAGGCAAGAAAGAAGTTTCGTCTGTGCCCGACAAGTGCGAACAAGATGGCGACCAGTCCAAAATGTATGTTTCCAATGAGCTGGACCCAGTCCTCGCCAGTGGCTTCAAGCTTATGACTGCCAGTATTATAAAAGTGATTCATGAGAAGCTTAGTCCAATGGCTGAGGCAATTCAGAAGCATTCTGTGAATTTCTAGACTGCTGGTAAGAGGCTAAATGAAGCAGAGAACAGAATTGTGGAGGTGGTGGATTCCACTATGGCCATCAGGCAGGAGAAAACAGGTCCGTACCCTAACAGAGAGTTTGGATGTGGCAGAGAATTACAGCCACCGCCTGGATGTTTGTGTTCTTGGCTTGCCAGAAGGTGCAGAGACACCGGCAGGTGGATTTCTGTGAATCATGGCTGACCAGTTGCTTTAAGATAACTACAGAGGCTGGTTGCATAAAGCTGGAAAGCTTTGTCCATTAGTACAGAATCTGGCTTCAAATAAGCTGTCCTGGTCCCTATTGATGCATCTTCACTCATTTAGAGACAAGCAGAGGGTGATGGAAGCTATTCCTTCTGCCAATGAAGACAGTGCCTTACCGTACAATGGATTCAATCTTATTCTACAATGACTTCTTAGCGGCAGTGATGAAGAAACACAAAGCATACGATGTGGTGAAACGGCAGCTGTGGGAGTGAAGGATACAGTATTCCCAGCTACTCAGCAGGTGTTGCAAGCTGACACCAAGCACAGGTTCAGCACACTGGAGCAGGTATGCAATTACCCTAGCTCCCTGTTTGGCTGTGTTCGTGGCCCAGACTACACTGACTGTTTGAAAGTTGTCTGAACATTATTTCGTATATCTCAATCACTTTCTGGCCAAGTGCTGGATCAAACCTACTTGTCATCCAAGTTTTATTTTGATAATCCAGCAAACTGTTGATACTTATGAGCACTTTTTTAGTTTTCAACAAATGCCTTTCCACATGTTCTACCAGTATGCTTTATGGAGTGCATTTGAAGGTACTTGGTATGGTAATTGGCCCCTGTTCATTTGGGGAAAAGCCCCCATGTGAATTTGTTTTTCTATACAATTGTTCCTTTGTTTGTTTAGTGTAGTCGTTCTCTTCAGCTCAAGACAGATATGCTTAAGGTCAAGCTTGGAGTGAAAAATAAGGTGTCTCTTGACAAACATCTACCTGGTGTCATCTCTCCTTCAGCCATGACACTTATCTCTTTATGTCATGATATGGGGAATTCAAATGTATGACAGGAGCTGCACTCCAATGGTTCAGAGTTTCCTTTTTTCCTCCCCACTAGGATTGACTATTTTTTATTCCTTCATCCAAGATGTTTTAGGTTTCATCTTGTACTATAGGTAGTATCATATTGTCTAACTGTGGTCCCTTATATATGGTGTATTTCATTCTTCTCTCCTTAAAGACCCCTTCATTTCGACCACATCAGCCTTTGACACAGAAGACCACAAGATCCTCCTGTCAGTCCTTGGTAGCCTTGGAATCACTGGTTCTGCATTGCAAAGGAAAACTCACTGGTGACTCCATCTGCAGAAGCACAGAGCCTTGGTGTAGTTGTGGATGACCAGTTATCGTTCTCAGCTCATGTTGCAAACCTGACTGGGTCATGCAGATTTCTCCTTTACAACATGATGAGAATTCGACCCTTTCTGTCTAGAGAGGCCACTCAAGTGCTTGTTCAGTCTCTTGTCAATTCAAGACTAGACTACTGCAACTACCTTCTAGCTGGCCTTCCTATGTGGACCATCAGACCATTGCAAATAATCCAGAATGCAGCAGCGAGGCTTGTCTTCAACGTCCCCAAATTCAATCATGTGAATCCTCTGCTGTGTACTCTTAATTGGCTTCCTGTAGCTGAACATCAGATTCAAAACCTTGATGCTGGCCTACAAAGCCAAAAATGGACCAGCACCTCCATACATGATGGCAATGGTCAAAACTCACGCTGTACCAAGAGCCATTCAAGCTTCAAGTACAGCACGACTTGACCCACCATCTCTCAAGACGCAAGGAAAACATGCATCCAGACTGTTTTCTGTTCTGGCACCAAAATGGTGGAATGAACTTCCCCTGGGGGTCCGAACAGCTGAGTCCCTCACTGTGTTCAAGCGCAGACTAAAGACCCATCTGTTTCAGGAGTATTTAACTCCATAAAGACATTTGTTTTTCAACAGGATCTAAACATGAGGAATCTCTAGATTCTAGCCTTGTCTACTAGCTCAGGATATTTTCTATTTGTAAGTCACTCTGGATAAGGGCATCTGCTAAATGCAATAAATGTAAATGTAAATGTGGACTAAAATAAAACATAATTTATGTAGCCCAGGCCTAGATTCTCCTAAGGAACTGATTGCCACACATACTGCCTTAAATACTTTGTTGCTACTCTAAGCATATCCTTAAATTTGCCAGGCAAAGTTATATTTTTGTTTGGGGATAAACCTGGCAGATGTCTCGCTGATCTGGTTAAAAAGAGAATGAACTCTCAATTACAGATGCTAATTGTATTTGGTCTTTTGATACCAATACTATTAAAAAGGAATTTGCATTATTTTATTCTATCTCTTTAAGTCAACCTGACAATGCTCTATCCCTTCGTAAGATTACAGAGGCCTAAAAACTTCAGTTGAATTCCCCAATAACAGAAGAGGAACTTGCTTTAAAGTCAGTGCCATAGGGGAAGGCACCAGGGCTAGATGTTTTTGGGTGTGAGTTCTACAAGGTGTTTAATACTATGCTTTTAGATTCATTGCATTTATGTTTAACCATTCTTTTGAAAAGGGGACCCTACCTCAATCACTCAGGGAGCCCAATATCTCTGTTAACCCTAAAAAAAGGAAAATGCCCTGATAACTCTGCCTCCTACAGGCCAATAGCTCTACTTAATGCAGACCAAAAAATCCTTTCCAAAATATTAGCCATAAGATTGGAAAAAGTGTTACCTCATCTTATCAAGGAGGACCAGACTGGTTTTTATCAAGGGCAGGAATTCCTATGATAATCCAAGAAGGCTCCTTAATGTAATTCATATATTCCTGGTTTCCAGGCCCACCCTGCCCTTGTGCTTTTTCTTGATGCCGAAAAGACATTTGACTGGGTCGAGTGGTCTTATTTGTTTTATACACTAGAACAATCTGACTTGGGTAATAACTTTGTCAGTTGGGTTAGGAAGCTTTACAACACCCCAATAGCTGCAGCTTTTTAACTAATAATTTCCCTCTTTATTGCGGTAATAGACAGGGTGACCCTTGGAGCTCACTGCTATTGGTATTGAATCATTGGCTCAAGTAATAAGGCAGAATGCTCTTATCTTTGCTATCTCCATTGAGAAGAAGCAGCATAAAATAAGCCTTTATGCAGATGATGTGCTGTTATGTTTGTCAAGACCATCAACTTCTATCCCATGTCTGATTCAAATCATCTCAATATTTGGTGCTTTCTCAGTGTATAAAATTTATTTAGCTCATCAGTTCCAAGGCTATCAGAGCCCTTTCCTTTTCACTGATCACCCTCTGGTTTTGTCTATTTGGGAGTGCATATATTTGATCCAAATAAAGCCAACATCCCACCCTTTTTGGACACCATAAAGGCAGATTTAAATCGATGGGCCCATTTACCGCTTTCTGGGCTTGGAAGGATTGCTCTCATTAAAATGAACATCTTGCCTAGACTGCTTTACCCACTGCAAATGATCCCTATTTTTTTATCTGATAGAGTTATTAAATTGCTTGAAGGTTGGCTGAGTTCTTTCATTTGGAGTAAGAGGAAGCCCCAGTTGAAGATGGCAAAATTCCAAATGCCTGGTGCAGAGGGGGGCCTAGATATACCAAATATTAGACTTTACCAGCTGGTGGTACATCTCTGTGTGATGTCAGACTGGCATGAATCTGACCCAGCTTCAACCTGGCTTGATATCGAATCCTTCCAGTCCAAATGCCCATTGTGGATCAGTCAAGGTGTTTTGTACTAACCCCATCACTTTGAGTACTGTTAGAGCTTGGAGATCCATATATTCTATAGAAGGCCATACACAGTTAACATCACCTCTCACTTCTATTGTGGGTTTTCCAGACTTTCTGCCAGGATGCCAAGATCAGTGTTTTACGGTTTGGTCCAGTCTGGGGATAATTAGACCTAATTCAATTTATGTCAGAAACAACAGTTACAGAAATGTGAATTTATCAGATAATTGCAAGTTAGACACTTCGTTGTCAAGAATACAATGCTAACAACCATTAATGTAATTTCTCTTGTTGAGAGGGCCTTGTCTTTACAAACGTCAAAGAAGTATGTTAGTGTTTTCTACATAGCTCTAAATTCCAGCTCATCTATAAGGAGGGAGGGAGATTTGGGTGTTTGATTACCTAGACTGGTAGAAGGTATTCAAAGAATCTTCTGTGGTGTGCTGCTGCTCAAGGACATATATAACAGTAAAATTATCTCACTGCATGATTAATGTTTCAATAGTACAGTAAAACTTCTTAATGTGTATTAAGTTATTAGTCGCATTTTAGCTCTGAAAATTAAACAACATATCAAAATGGTTCTCAAACTTTCAATTTCACTACCAACAATAGCTTATACACTAAAATGCACAATAAGAATGATTAACAATCTTCTGTGGTGTGATGACTGCACATAGACAGATAGAAAAATAAATATGAAAATGTTCATTTTAAAGAGAAATAAAATGGATCAGTTCACAGACTAACTTGACTAGAGAAAATAGAGAACCACAAGATTACCATTACGCAATCCAGGACAAAGTCTACTAACAAGCCTAAATAATTGATTTTTAATGTAAATGTGTGTGAAACTATGAAAGAGGAGAGTATTTTAGCTTAAAAAACTTTAAGCTTTAAAAAACTTGTTTTTAGAAAAAAAAATTGCTGAAGAAAAACAGAGCTGACCATCCTCCTGCAGCATTTACAATACATTCAACTGCTGAAGGACAGCAACTTAGAAGAACCTAAACTGTAGTACCTGCAGTACACCACTAGCCACAAGGGGCCACTCATATGCTATTAAAGAGCACAAAAAAGCTAAATTCCATAAAACTCTTTGCCACTGTACCAGCCAAATTTGTGAGCATAAGTGTGACATCATCTGCAGTTACTACCACCTTTTGTCCAGGGGGCTCCCTTCAATATCAAACTGACATTGTTTGGAAGAAGAGCTGTGATACTATGAAAAGCTTGTGGAAGGATTTAAAAAGATGTAAAAAGGAAAGGTATCAAACCCTCCTTCAGAAAAATGATGACTTTTATATATGTCATAAAAAAGTAACACCAGAGGTCAGAGGTCAGTATATGAATACATGTAAATACTATTCTATTACAACTACATTACAACTATATTACTACATTATTTAGCGCACAATTTGGGATTCACTTTCTGAGAGTTGATGTTTCTCTTTTAGAGGAGCTATCGCCCTATACAGGACCAATATCCACGAGCACATGTTTTCATCTCAACAACAGAGGAAGGGAAATCTCCATTTTTACATAATATCTGGATAAGTGTGAATGTATTCAAAGGTAGGTCTCCAGGTGCCGATTTGAAAACCACCTGTCTGTGCAGTGGGCAGGTTGTAAGGTTGTATGATTTGTCTAATAATCTTAAGCAGGAGTAGGAATCAATCATACAATTGCAAAAACAAAAGCTTTGCAGAGTTAACATCATCCAGAACAGATGAGAAGGAGTGTTCAGCATTCAACCGTGATGCACGGCAGAGCCCAGGGTTGATGCGTTGCCAGTTATGGAAAATGGATCAGAAAGGGATATGCTGTGCTACTTCAGCTGCACTTTGCCAAGGCAGAAAATGTCTTAGCCTTCTGGGTGATGGTGCCATCTTTGTCACATGAACAGACCACAGACAAACACGTGCATGCCCCTTTTTTTTTAAGTACGTAGAACAGATTGTTACTGTTGAAACAACAGTGTGATTGCTTCCATTCTCCACTGGCACAGTAAACTAGAATGAATCGAATATTGCTGCTGAAGTCTTTTGCACTGAAATGCTTTCGGTGGGAGGTCATGATGTCTTACTCTTTCCTGGCTGAACGACCCAAAGTGTTGTCCAAAGGAAAATACAGTAAAGATGGACAAAAGTAAAGACAAAATTCAGGCTTCAGGACAGTTACTTGGCCCAGGGAAATGTAGTAAATAAGATTAATGCACTTACCAAGCAACCAAGAAGCATCTTTCAAACTGGGTGTCCTAATAAAACTAGTGGAAATAATCTCAGAGAGAAAGCTTCCATATGCATCATTAAAGAAATAGAACAGAAAAGGGAGTCCAATAAAAGCAAGGGTTTGATGAAGCACACATAAGCCGAAGGTCAGTGTCATATTTCATCACAGTCATGCTGTTACTTACAATCGCTTTTATGAAACAGTTTAGAAAATAAATAAGGAAAATAATATTGTGTAATAGAAATATTCCAATAGAAATGCTCCAAAATTATCCCAAAAACCCAAAAATTCTTTTTACTTTGACTTTGATAGTTTTAGCTTTTTCCTTCTCCTATAAAGTTCTCTTTTCAGAGATACAACATTTTTGTTTGACAGTAACAATACACTCATGTAGAAAAAAGGCGCCCTATAAACACCCGTGAAGACATGTTTGGCACAAATTGTCATGGTTTTGGGTTGCTTGAGCCTCTATCATAGACACCACTAAGATATTTTTTTTGGTCTTGAGGAAAATATACTGTCTATACAAAGACTGATGCTCAGACATCATATAGCAGAAAGATTCTTAAATATCAGTGAAATATATATATATTACCTGATAAAATCAAGATCAAAAGTCCATATGTTTATGTATGTTTCAAACATCAACAGTGTTAATGGTGTCACACATGACTATGTTAGTTAAGATTAGGGAAACACCGTCCTCATAATGTATCTTTAAGGTCTGAGAAAATCCAAGCACACTAGTTTAAAATGTACTTTAAATGATTAGTACAGAAGGAAGTCATATAGGTAGCATTACTGCTAGCAATGAACGTTTGCTGTAGTTCAAATGGGAAACTCAAATGCCACACCATCCCCCCTTCCTTAACCCTTTGAACAAGCTGTGTGTTTTTGTGTGCAGACAAGAGGAAACAAGCTGCTGGCTGCTACTGTTTTAGTAATGAGATGTGCTTCAGTTTATTTTACAGGTACTGGTATGTCAAACAATGTCATAAACTGCATAAACCCAGATTACATAACACAGCAAAGCTGCTTGATTTATGACCAAACGTTACTTTGTAAATCTCTAGCTTTTCAAAATGCTCTAAACTAGCATCGCACCATGAAAGGAGCCACAAACTACAATCCAAGTGTATAATTCACAGAATTATGAAAAGGTTTAAAGAAAGAGATGCTACAAAAACACAGTGTACCTCTCTGTGTTCAAAAGCTGTCAAGCTGCACACCATCCCAATAGAAGTTGGTCTGTCAGGAAATAGATCTGTGGCCTGCCCCTCTCTCTCTCTCTCTCTCTCCTCTCTCTCTTTCTCTCCACTCTTTGCTCTCTCTCTCTCTCTCTCTCTCTCTCTCTCTCTCTCTCTCTCTCTCTCTCTCTCTCTTCCCACCTGCTGCCTATGTTCCCTGAACACATCTACCCAGTAGTCTCGCCATTCGGTTCGGCGTGAGCGCTCCCACCTTGTTAAAATCACAGAGGTTTCTGCCCTGTCAATGCTGTTGAAAGAGGGCCCTCAGTCACCAGAGAGAAGCCAAGAGAGAGAGAGAGATAGACGAAAAAAGAAACAACGAAACAGTTGACTCAAGCTGTCACTGGCTTTAAGGCTTGAGCTTTCCAAGTATCGATTCTTCCACCTAGAGCTTGGGTGAGTCTAAGGCGTCCATGAGAATCGCTCAATTAATTCCCATCTTGAGGTGGAGCGGGGACAGGGTGACGTCAAGCATAAGCTTTGCTGCAAAGCAGAGGGAGCCTAACAGGGTTTTTTTTTCACATTAAAGTCAGCATGATACAACTGTGCCACCCACAGTCAGAGAGATGACATCCTAACCACTCCAATCCACATGTCCCTACTGTCATCATGATGGATATCTCACAGAGTCGATCGGACTCTCTGGGATTAATTGACAGAGAAGTCAGGATTCAGTTCATGTTTAATTTGAGAAATGCTTGTCTGGACAGGCCTGAATTGCAAGAGTTGAAGGATCAATTTTTCATTTTCATAAGGTTAAAAGTCTGCTTCTGCAAGTTAAACATACTGGTGCACTGCTCCTCCTGCACTTAATTTACAATTAGATCTGAAATGTCAAATATCAGTGAAATCCCTTGCCAAGTATATGGACAAAAGTAACCGTCGTGCCCTTATTATACCAAAGTGATGTTAGGGTCATTTAATTTTTTAGGCAATCAGCTCTGTAGGGAAACTGACCAACAGTCACAATCGTGCAGCATAGAGCAGAGTGGAGTCTTAAAGCAACATTAAGTAACATTTTACCAAACACCTTGTTAATCATTTAGAAACTCTACTAACCTGTACTAACAAAAAAAATCAGATGCTGCTCAGTTACACTTCCTCACTCATCAGCACTCTGCCAGCAACAGACAGCTTCTACAGGCTGAAAAAATCCAAACCAAACCACGGCTCCCCAGATTAATTTGTTTACACATGAAAAATTATGATTGGATATTTTTTGAACACACCTTGTATCCCGCCAATAGCATCCTGTGAGCACTGATGAAGGATGAAAGGAGAACAAACCCAAACTGTGCAGAAACAGATCAGGTTCTGTCTCTGACTTCACAAGATGGAGCAACTACGTAGGAGTGTCTAATAGAGTGGACAGTGAGTGGACAACTGGGTTTAAACATTCTGTCCACTCATACCAGCACAATACACACCACCACCATGTCAGTGTCACTGCAGTGCTGCAAATGACCCAAAACCCACATGATATCTGCTTTGTGGTGGTCCTGTGGGGTCCTGACCATTGAAGAACAGAGTGAAAGGAGGCTACCAAAGAATGCAGAGGACAGATGGACTACAGTGTGTAATTACAGAAATGTAAAGTTCTGTATGGTTCAGAGAGTTCATCTATATAGCTTATTCACACTGATATTGTCACATGCATTTTGTATTTGTGACAGCTGACAATGCAATGCTGACTTTTACTGTGATTTTGAGTTGCACGAGCCCTGCAAATACCACAAACTCTGTGAATGATCTGTTCAAGAATCACTTTAATATGAAACTGATACATTAATATTACCATGGTAAAAAAGAGATACCCAAACTTTTATACACATACCACATTTAAAGATTCATTTAGGAACAGCTCCCTAACCTTTAGATTTTTCTCATAGATTTAATTTGAGCAGGTGTTTCTGAATTGTTTCTAGTGACCAGTTTATGGACTTTTAAACAGCATTAATTGTTCCTTATTTTAATCAGTATAACTGACTGTGTGTTGGAAGTGAAGGCAGGGGGAGTGATGAGCCTTTTAAATGATGTTTACTGTGGCTGTTTCTTTCCAAATAAAGGCCTGAGAGGACTGTTAAGTTCCCTTTGCATTTTCCAGTTGGAACAGATGTCTGGATTGTAGAAATAGGGAACAACAAAGTTACTTTTTTTTCCAAATGACTGCATTACAGTCATCTATCACAGATTGAGAGATAAATTGTTATGGATTACTCTGAGTAACTCCAACATTACCTCTGGGGCCAGTGCACATGTGGATAGCCAATTAGAGTGCAACATTCTGACAGCAATGCCATTGATAATAAGTGTTTATTAATATCACGGGCATACATTTCACTTTTTTGGTGCAATTCATTTTAATGCATACTATATGTCCAAATGTTTGTGGACACTCCTTTTAATGGATGCATTCAGTTAGGTTGCACCCATGCACACTGCTAGCCTCGCACCCGTAAAGAAGCACAAAGCACTGAGCTGAATCTAGAAGAAAGCCTTCCTTGGACAAAAGCATGATCAATTCTTTTTAATACCTTTGATTTCAGAAGATATGGTGAAGGAGTGGGTGGTCCTTAATACTAATACCTTTGTCCATTCAGTGTATTTACTCTGGATAAATAATAAGTAATTAGCCTGCAATATAGGCAGGGCCTCCCTTTGTTCTCAGAACAGCTTCAGCTTTGACAGAGATTCCACATAATGTTATAAACATACCTTTGAGATTTTGGTCCATGTTGATGCATTGACACAGTTCCTGTAGATTTTCCAGATCACTCTCATGCTGTAAATCTCTCAGGCCTTTTTTTCTGGTAACTGGAAAGACCACTAAAGGTCACTGAACCCACTGGCATGACTGAAACCAGTTTCATATGACTATTATGTTGTGTATGGTGCCTTATCAAACTGGAATTGCTGGTAGAAGATGAGTAAACTGTGACCATGAAGGCATGCAACTTCAAATCTATCTATCATCTCATTCTGGCCAAAATCTTAACCTTAACTCAAAACCTAATCCAAACTCTTATCTTGGTCCTAGTCCTAATCTTAACCTAAACTCACATTTAAATTCTAATCTTCATCCTGGCCCTAATCCTAATCTTAACCTTAACACAAACCTAATCCTAACCCTTATCCTGGCACTCTTTGTAACCCTAACCTCAACTCAAAACCTAATTCTAACCCCAGCCCCAGCCACTTATTCTCAACCTAATCCAGTTCATTCCCAGTTCCACACTAGTGCCAGCAGCAGGTCTATTACAGATTGTTGAGGATATTAAGATGGGCTGTATTACACCTGTTACAGCATCAGAATCAGTGATTTCTCAGTTGAAAATCTACATATATGAACCTCTCTGATATGTTGTTGACTTATTACCGAGAGTATGATGAGTGCTTAGTTCATCTAAACTCAACATAAAGTGTCACTTAGGGTTCTGCACTCCAGTATGGTCCTTGATGTTGTCTTTTGACAACAGTTTTGTTTTAAAGACTAAACAGATTTTAAGAGAAACCCTGGCAACACATTTCAATTAAATTATCTTAGAGTCTTATAGAGTTACAGTATATATTTATTATGTGTTTGTTTGTTTGTATGGTTGTTTATTTGTTTGTTTGTTTTTTAATGATGCAGAATTATTTCATGTTATAGTGCTGGGGTTGTTTAACAGTTTCTTCTGTGTACCAGCTCTAAGAAGAATATAGATACATGCTTTTTCATCTCATCACAGTATATTCTAATGAAGGATCCTTTACATTACTTACATTCAGACGTCTCCATCCTACTACGACTACTAATGGCAACTGCTAATATTTCACTGAGCAGATGTTACAGCTCCACCGTTTTCACTTTTAAAACATTAAGCCTAGTTTTAATATCTGTGTAACAGCAGAAAATTGTGAAGGCTGTAATTTCTTTGCACTCTGTAACTGCAAACTGGACAAAATTAAATAACATCCCTCCATGCAAGATTATGTGAGACACTTCCCCAATACAGGTTGAATTCACTGTATCATCATTTTTTTTTTCAGAAATGGCCCAGTCAGCACTGCCTCTCTCAGCAAGCATGTTTACCCATTAAATTTGCTATTTGAATGATCTGTCCCTAAAAACGAGGAACTAAAAGTTCTTACTTCTTCCTGGGCTGTAGATGTTCCTCCCAACCCTCGTAAAAATAATCAGAGCAAACCAGATTAGACTTGTTTGCAATGCACGTCTGCTGTTCTGCTTATTTGTGAGTGGGAAAGAACTTGCTTCAACTGCACAAATCAGGACTTCACTGAAACCCTGCTTTCTTGAAGTTGCCTAGGCCTCAACTGGTTTCTCTGGTTGCTTAAATATAAACAAGCGATTCATTCAGATAGCCTTATAGCAGCCATGTGGAATTAGCCAATCTTCATCTAACGTCAGTGATCCCCCTGAGTGCTGCAGTGTGGTTTGAGCCGGGTCTCAGTGCTCAACCTTCTTCAAAGCTCTGTGTCTCCAGGGGGCCTCTAAAGCAGTTCTAGCCAGACTTCACACAAGACCACAAGCAGAGCTAAGATTTCAGCTTTTTACTGCGGTCTGATCTGGTGGTCTTTAGAACACCATGTCATGAGATTTCAGCTTGTTACTGTGGTCAATGTTTCTGGAAAAAGAGAAACATAATGTAATCGAAACCTAAGCAACCTTGACTGGCCTGACACCATATAAATAATATATAATAGAAAATATGACTTGCAAAAGTCTGGTGAAAATATGTTACTGTGAATATCTAAGTGAGTAGAAGATAAAATGATCTCCAAAAACAACATTTCAGCAAGATTAGTGTAGTATTAGTGTAATATTAAGCAGCTGCATTCAGAAGTTTGGGCACCCCAAGATATTTTAGATCTCAAATAACTTTTACCAAGGTGTCAGACCATAATTAGTTTGTTATTGCCATTCGACACAAATACCATTAAAAAGGCCAAGGACAGGAAATTCCACAATTATTGCCAACCCTCATTAGGGGTTCTTGGACATAGGGATTTATGGTAAACTGGGATGTTGGAGTCTGACTCCTTCACGTGATCACTCAGGTTTATGACTGTGGAGCGGTTGGACACCAGTGTTTCAGGATGCTTCCATGTTCATGTTTCTTTCTTGTTCTCTCCTTTTAGTTAGGATGTTATAGTCAGATCTGCCACTCACCACACTCTGGAAATGTTTACATTCTCTGTTCTCCATAAATCTATACACCAAACTAATTATATCTCTTTTCCGAGTCAATGATGACCCACCGGCCTGGGCTAATTAAAGCTAACCTTGAGTTCCTCATCCCCATCTGAGAAATACCCCGAGCAACAATGCCACCACTTCACATTGGTTGCCTACATTCTGGCTACTGGACCTGGACTAGTTGCCCACCTGCCATCACCAACTATGTAGAAATTTACACAGACCTAATTAGTTGCGAACTAACATTACTTCAGTGCACTCAAGTATTAAAACAGATGTGTGGGGGTCCAGTGTCCCCTAACTAATGAGGAGGAGCCTGGCTTCTCCCAAGGTTTCTTTCTCCAGCTCTGAGGGAGTTACCCTTTGGCTTGCTCGCCAGGGGTTTATGTCTTATCCTTTGTTCATGTGTTGTTAACCTTCTAACTTTTGTATTTCTGTTAGAATAAAATCCAAAATCCAATCCAATCCAATCTAATCTTCTCTGTGACAACATCAGTTGTGAAAAGTGCTATACAAATACATTTTGATTTGATATGCCATGCACCCTAACAATTGACCTGGGGTCTTTGGAAGGGGAACAGGCAAACAGCATCACCGATCCTCCCCCATAATTCACAGTGTGCGTAAGGATTGATTTCATCTAACCAAAGCACAGAGTCCCAGTTGAAGTCCAATTACCGTTTAGTAAACTCCAGACGTTTACGCTTATGCTTGTAAGTATATGCCACACAGCTTGTTGGCATGTAGATAGACCCAAAGATTTTTACATCAAGACTCTTTGATGTAAAATAAACTTGCATCCTCATCCAGGCTTGATTGCCACTGTTCCAGGTGTTTTAAATTTCTTGATGATTCCTCTGACAGTAGATTTGGGCAGGTATAGGCAAGTGGCAATTTTCTTGTATCCACTGCCTGACTTATAAAGGTCGACATACATCTGCCTTACTTGACTGGTGTGTTATAATAAATAAAAAATAAAGAACAATGGGCCTCATTCCCACCATTTTGAAGAAGAAACCTATTCGTAATATGCACTTTATCACAGTCATGATTCGTACATCCACTGATGTTTTCTTGATTATGAGATCAATGGGATCTGTCATTATAAGAGCAATGCGATGAACAATTCTACAGTTTATGAACACAGCGTGAATCTGACATAGACTTTTTATTTGGGGTTTTCTCAAGAATTTAAATATTCTAGGGAAAATATTATTGAATGGGTCCCATGCATACTTCTAATTTAACTGTTGGTAAGTAACTGTTGGTTCTCTACACCATAACAAGGTCACGGTAAAATAAGGCATCTGTCAAACGTCAGTATGCCCAGAACAAATTATGTTGATTTCCAGTCTGCAAACAGATGCATATTAAAGACAATACACTGTGATGTGTAATGTTTGCTACTTCATATTCCAGTAAAGTAATCAGTAGTGTATTCACCACAGAAGACAAGGCAGAGAGAAAATGGAAAGCATGAGGGTGCCGGTATTTGTGTTGCATTCTACCTTTTGTGCATAAATGGAGGGAAGCCTCAGGAGAGCGCCATTATCAGCTAAATTAATTCTTGCCAGTGAGAGAGACACCACTGATGAGGATGTTGATAAATGGGCAGATCTTCAGGGACCCCAGCTCTGTGAGACATATTGTAATGGAAGCTTTGCTCACACACACACACACACACACACACACACACACACACAGACACACACACACACACACACACACACACACACACACACACACACACACACACACTATGACGTACTCACAAGATTTAAGTATGTGTAATGGGGTCAGGGGGCCTCAGGTTCTTCTGACGCTTTTGTCTACATTCTGATAAACTCGTCTCTTCTTCACCACAATTCTCAAGACCAGGAGTTCGTTCAGTAAACTGTGTCATTTCAATTACACACACCTCCTCCATCTGAGTTGTGCAAGTCATGTAGGAACTCAGCATGGTTGCTGGTCTGTTGGAAAGTCTGATTGCTTCCGCTGAAATCAAGTGGCGTCTGAGAACCGCATGTGGCCTTTAATTGAATTTGTGTTTAAAAAATAAGGGCAGGCAGCCTGAATTTGGTATGCACCACCCAACCCATCCAATTATACTCAGTTCATAGGGAAATATTTGCATCTGTCCTCTCTTGGTTTGACTTCATCCCAATTTTACATGTCCAGCCAGACTAACTTAACAGTTGGGTTAATCTTTATTGGAGCATGCACTTCAGAATAAAGGTTTAATTCTTTAATTGGGAGCTCTGTTACTCTACCAAAACCTTTGTTTTAATTATGTAAAGACAATATTTACATGCTTTAAATAAAGACCTCATGAAGAACAAGCTGACTGACCTAACATAGAAATCAATTTCATATTCATGTGCCATCCTGGCAATTCCAAACAGTTTATCATCCCGTTTTTCTGTATTTTCTTGAACTCCTCATTAAGGATGTAAGATATCGATACGTGTGAGTATTGCAATTTATGTTTCAACTTAAATAATACATGCATAGCGTCCACCCCTTTTTCCTATCTTAAATGTATCTATTGTTGCTGTGACAGGTTTTGTCTTTACCCAATACTACAAACAAGACTGTACATCAGAAAATTGTAGTATTTCACAATACTGTACAGATTCTCAAAAACACAGTATTGGTTTTTAATTAACACTTTAAACCTGATGCTCACATGTTTCTAGCAGCAGGCTGTGGGCTACCTACCTACCTATGCCAGTATTCTAAGCTTCATAACTCAGGATCAGAGTAATCTACAAATATAGTACACATATTATTATTATTATTATTATTATTATTATTATTATTATTATTATTATTATTATTATTATTATTATTATCCCATTTGGATATATTTTCCAAAAGACCATAGATTGTGAATTTTAAAGCATTACTCAACAGGTGATAAGATGTACTTAGGTGAAACCTCAAAGCCCACTTTGAAAAATCTGCCCGTGGCATACAGACACACACTTTTCACTTTGTGTTTGTGGTTTGGGGATTGTCTGTTACCAAGCTGTCATCTGTGGGTTCTGTACTAGTTTGCAAACCTTACTTTGAACCGTTCTACACATTTCTACCAACAAAAATAGGTTCCAAACGTGAAATGTTCATTCGCAGTGGAAACCAAAGATTAGATTCAAACATCTATGAGTGTGTTTAGTTGTACAGGAGCAAGGCGCAATGACATACCGTTCCTCTCACATGCTGTGGTCTTCTATATCTTCTCTATCTTATCACCAAAAGTTGATCCATGCTTGATCCATGTTTTCTTTTTGGAGAAAAACACATCTGTAACAACATAAATGCTCACAGGTAGTACGCCATCTTGTCACTTCCGTTTACAGAGACTAGATAATGCCCTCAGTTGTGACCTATCGGTTCCACTACCACTGGTGTAAATGTCAGCTGGTTTGCTAAAAAAATACTAAAGTTCTTATAAGTCTGAAAGGAACTGATCAAGATCAAAGCTCTACTAATTTTAAAATCACCCAAAAGATAGTCACAATTAATATGTTCAACACCCACAATTGAAGGTTCCTGACTCCCTTGGTCGACTTTGCCTCCCCTGAGCTTTACATGCTCAGGCGTAGTTTTCTTGTTTGACATAACTTAAGCAAATAATAGGCTAATGACCAAGTGTTTTCTCATAGACTACTATTTATACAGTGCAACCTCTCAGGAAGCCACAAAATTCACATTACCACAAAGAAAGTTACTTCACCTCAGAGAATTGAAGCATAGCCATACTGTGCTGCACAACTGAGCAGCCTCTGTTATCATTCCTCACAGTGTGGGCTCATGGTGAACAGAAAGGCTGCAATAAAATCCCTAATGTGAAACAGATGCCCGTAACGGTCTAATTTACAGGCACGCAGCATCTCCCGCAGTGTCTTTATAAACGTAGCGCTCGCAGAGCAGCTTTCATAAATCCCAAAGCGTCCGCCTTGTTGGAACAAACAAATAGACAGATACTGGACCACTAGGCATGTTTAAACATGCTCTTTGGCATATTCATGTGTGTCAGGGGCACAGACTTGACCTCCAGAATACTGATGGACTAGTCAGCCTCCCCACCAAAGGCTATTACCATTGGATAAGAAGGGTGATGAGCAACCAGCATTAATTTATATCTTTGGCAATGGTTCCTAGGCCTGGTCCTGGAGTACCATGTCCAGGTGGAAGAGGAAGTGGAAGGAAACCACTCAGGTGATGCAAATTAACAAGGCCTTCCTTAGCTAGAGTGGGTATGTTAGAGAAAGGCTAGTGTATTAGGCCTATGCACTGTGGATAAATTAACATCTCTAGTCAGATGGAACAATGTTCAGTAGAATGGTGTCAGTTTGAAAGCTGAAAGAAGGCCAATCAAAAGCAAAGGAAAATGTGGTCTAATTTGGTAACAGTGTAAACACTAGACTCTAGTACAAGCTCAAACTTAGATTTGACAGCTGCTTAGTCATGTATCACATCTCCACTGTGACAGGCAGTGCACTCTTTTGGACCGGTTTCTGAAAAAGATGAAATCCCAAGCGGCAACAGTGCTGTCAGTGAACAGTGAACATGTGTGGAGGCAATGTGGTCAGTGCCAAGATCACCGGTTATATTAATGAGATCCTGCAACCAGTGGTCCTACCTTTTCTGATTGCACACTCCAACAGGACAGCACTAGTCCACATACTGCTGACATCTTAAGAGCTTGAATTGAAGACACATACTATGCCATGCAAGTCACACCACCAGACCTATGCCTGATTAAAAATGTGTGGGATGCTATTGAATGCACTCCATCTACTGCAAAATCTGCAGGAAATGAGAGAGAATATTCAAGCTGTATGGGATGGATTATCAGAGACCATCATTAGGAACCCAACAACTCCATGCTGACAAATCATACTGATGCCATATTGAGACGCTACTTCTGTATTGTAGTTCAATAAATCATGTTCATGTCATTGATTTCTTTTTTCATTTATCTTCTTTTTAAGTAGCATCGCTATCCAAAGCTTCCTTCTGAATGCAACCATTTTTTTTGTGTATATGGTGAACTACCCAGTGGATAGGAGATAGGATGTTATGATCCTTCCTAATTTGCCAGCTTGTAAGTGATAGATTAATTTAGTTCATAAAAAGTCTGCACAATGCAAAGTTTCCTGTCAGATCATTACATTTGATAATGATTATTCAAATTATTCGGAAAATAGCAAATGATCTGTTGAGCATCTGAAGCACGAATCTCATTAAGGGAGAACAAGATGAGTAATTAGAACCCATTTTTGCTCTGCGAGGGTATGGGAATCTAAAATAATCTTGAATTCATACCAAGCCCATCTCTGACTGGCTAGTCAATATTCTGACATGCAGTGAAATGAGAAGTAGGATATTAACACTTGGATAATAGAATGTGTTGGCATGGCATGATCTCTGCATCAGTGTCCTTGGCAAGCCAGAAGCTAAGTATATTCTCATATGAAGAAACTGACTTGTTTGTGTTTTTAGTGATGTCAAGCAGAAGTGAGACTAAGCAGATTGACCGATTCCCCTACCACGATGAAACTGGAACCAGACTCTAACCCTGAAAAAAAAAAGCTTTAATAAGCCACAGAGGAACTTAAATTGTGCCAAAGTGTACACAGAGTATTGTATACTGATCTTTGATATTTGTATAAATGGTGATTTTGAACAAAGGTCTATTTACCATGTTGCTATTTTCTCAGAATTAAACTTTTTGATTCTCCTTTATGGTGAGCTTGTGGCTGCTTTACAGCAGCACTATGGCTCACAAGATCCACATAGCACAGCATCATTTTAACACTGTAAAAAGATTTGGCTTTTAGACTAGCATAGCTTCTTGTTTGTCTCTGCACCTTTCGGTTGTTCACACGGAGAGTCTGAGCGACCCCTCTTGTGGACACCAGCATAAGACAAACTAAAATAATGAGTCCTGGTTTAAATAACAAGACATATACTCATAACTAGCAGAGTTTAAATGCTCCTCTCCAGTGTCCACAACACCATATTCCCCCCATATGCCATCGTGTTTTACTATATAGCTCTAGTGGTTTCCCACAAGCCAGAGGAGAAAGAAAGATCTTAATATTGTTTATCTGGTGTCTCACACCTTTCTTCTCACCCCCACTAAGGAGAAACACGAGATGAGCATAAGTACTTAAGTTTGGGGGTCTGGATGTAAAAGGGGAAAGCATGGGATCTCCTTCTGCTCTAATAGACTGCTAAGATATTGCAGATGTAGAAGATACTATATAAGGAAGGGCAAGATTTTACATTTGGCTTATTCAGCTGAGATAAGATAAAACATATTCATTCAAACAGGTCTTAACTGTGTTTAGGATTAGAAAAAAAAACTAAACTAAGAGATCATAACTTGAATATTTATTTCCTCTCTACTGCAAAATTTGGGGAGTGTTACAGTCTGTAAGAGAGTGTGTATGAAACAGACGAAACAGCTTTTGAGATTCACCGTCAATGCTATGTCAATCACCCATTACCTGAACTATGTTATGGTTAATATAAATTGTCATTCTTGTCATCTGTTTCGATGGTTCTCTATGTGCTCCACACACAGTAGCACATAGTCTACTGCTGAGGAACCGTATATAGAGTGTGTATAGAGTGAAAATGATAGGCAGACACTTTGCAAGTCATAGAGAAGAGGAACTGTTCTGCTGTTGCTTATAAAAAAAGGATTATATGGTCCAAAAACAAAACAGAAGGGAAGTCTCTTAGTCTGGTTCCTTAACCCCATGGCCAAAGCTGGCTCTTTGAAATTTAATGTGTACATCAGCACCTTTGGAGAAATGAGCATGTGTACATATGCGTGCCTTGATTGCTGTTGCCCAGATGCAGAAGTGACTCAGGCTCAACCCAAACTAAATACTGTTTCCTTCTCGGGTGACTTTGACCCAGAGCTTGTGGGAAACAAAGTTTCCTTTTCTTCCCCCTCTCACTCTCCCTCCCTCTCCTTTCCTCCCTCTCTCTCTCTCTCTCTCTCTCTCTCTCTCTCTCTCTCTCTCTCTCTTTTTCTCTCTCTCACTCTGACACACACACTTGGAGGAGAGTGTCTGCAAAAATTACATGGAGATTTTTTTTTTCATCAAGAGGGTGAAACTGGGAAGCAAAACCTCTCCTCCTCTCACCACGCTCAGCTGCCCAGACTTGCAGGGTTCTCCTCGGTGGATGGAGTGAGAGTAGAAAGAGAGAACAAGCGAGAGTTTTGAGGGGCTTCTGCAGAAGCACATGGATATGGCACAAACGGTGAAGACTCCACTGCGGAGGTCCTTCAGTGAGCATGTGAAGGATTCCACTAATAAAGCCTGGGATATATTCTGGAAAAGCGCAAGAGAGAAACGTCTATCAGGTACAGCTACTGTTTGGCATCAGGTG
The DNA here is from genome assembly GCA_034509495.1 of Acestrorhynchus altus. Lineage (NCBI taxonomy): Eukaryota > Metazoa > Chordata > Actinopteri > Characiformes > Acestrorhynchidae > Acestrorhynchus > Acestrorhynchus altus. Next base: position 15,683,681 of record CM067516.1, read on the forward strand.
CTTCTCAGCTTCCATAAGGCATTCCTTTGAGATCACACTGTCCTTCAGGGCTGGTTCTTTGTTGGGTTTAGAAGCTATTTCTGGACATGAAGTGGTGTAATGTGCCAGAGGTTGATCTTAAAGTTTGAAGAGAGCGAAGGAAGGTTGCTTGCATTGCCAGAAAGTAAAAAAAAATGTTTCTGTCCATATAAAAGCGGTCTAAGTAACTGTTGCAACTTCTATTAAAATCATCTGCCAACAGGTGGAGATGCTTCAGTGTAATAATACAACACATCAGGTCTGAGATAAAAAATAAATAAATAAATAAATAACGTCCAGTTTTCCCACAATAGATCAGGTGCCAGCATGCTTAACTTACAACAGTTTGGCAGAATGCTTAACTGTTAGTCTGTGCTGAACTCCCTTGCAAGGAAACTGGTAACAAGACAAGGCTAATTGCTCAGATATCCACATAACATAAACCTCAAAGGCCTCAAATGGACCTCAGGAAGTGGCCTCAGGTCAATGAGTGCTTCTCAGTGGACCTCATTTTCCCCTCTATAGCCTCCTTCCACTTATCTTCTTTCCTTGCTCTCAGGAACCCTGCATACTCTCGTAGGGTGGAGCATCTGCTCACCATTCATCATGGGCCTGTCTTAATATTTACGCACTGAGCCGAGTTGTCATAACCCAAGCCAAATATGGCTGCATGCTCCTGAGCTCACAAGGCATGTCCAGTGCACGGCCAGCTTCAGTTTCTAAAATGTGTCGCAGCTCTTAAGCATTCAGCCTCTTTTGCTTCAAGCCCAAGGTCCTAAAGGGGGTCAAAACTTCTCTGCCTCACTCTGATGTGTGCATGCTTGCATTTTAGTTTGATAATGGTTACTGAATACATTTTAGTAGATGTTTTTTGATAATACACCTTACCATCACTCACTGAAAACATAACCTGCATTTTGCCTGCAAATGAGGCCCCTTGTTGCAGAACAACAGTGCAATCTGCCTGTGAAGTTGCCACAGCACTTCACATGAAACAGCTGCCAATGTAAACAGAACATAGTGCTGTACAACACCCCCTCCCCCATAACACACACACACACACACACACACACACACACACACACACACACACACACACACACACACACACACACACACACACACACAAAATATGACTCGGGTAAACATCTGGCTGTAGGAGAGAACAGGGGGATTTTTATCAGAGTAGGGTGAAGTGTGAGACTGTGCCTTATCTGCTTTTTGTCCGAGATGCAGAGTAAACTTTTACAACACGCTTTCCATCACATTCCCCGCAAACATCTCGCCTCGACTTTTCGTATTGAGCAGATCATGGTTGGTCATCACATTTTTTTCTCCACCACTTCAGCACAGCATTACCTCATCACTCTAGAGCCACGTGTTTCAGTGTGTGCCTGTCAATACAGTGTGCATGTGTGCATGTGTGAGTGTGTGTTAATGGCAGGCTTACTAAGAGGAGAGGAGGGGGTCTGAGCCCTGAGCTATTATGATGCAGAACAGGCCCCTGAACTGGGGGAGATTACTGCGAGAAAGCCTTCCCAGATGTTGCAATGTTGAAAAAAGAAAAGAAAAAGAAGTAGAAGTAGAAGGAGAAGAAGTAAAAGGAAAAGAAAAGAAACACACAGCTGGGAAAAATGGAGGGGGAGGAAATGGGGTCAGGTTTCACATTTTTCTTGGCTACAACAACAGCAAAGAGAATCTCTGAAAAAGCTATGATCTATTTACGAAGAGGGTGTCTTTTTCCCCCTCCCCCGCCCATGAATATTTCAGAATCTAGCTTTCCAGAGCATTTTGAACGGGAAATGTTTGATTTTGATACTTTACATCTGGGAAATTCATCCTGTGCTAAAGCCACAACTTGGAAATGCAGCTGTGCGAGTTGGTATAGGTTGTCAATAAAGGGGATTAGGCCTATCAACTTTTCTTTCTTTTCCCTTTCTTTACTTCTCAAAAATGAACCTGGAGCTAGAGCAGAATATTAACCGCAAACCTGATATCAGAGCAGGCCTGTGTCTCACGCCAGCTGATATCAACTTACATAACGCATTCACTGGAGAATAGAACCATTCCGACTTCAGGCATAAAAGCTCTAGGTGAAATGTGGGAGAGTGTGGCTGGCAACAATGGATGAAATGACTGACGGCAGCATCCATGCCATTTGTTCCGCAACTTTCTTCACAGTATCTGAGGTTGCATCTTTTCCTTTCATGTTGCAAGAGAGCTCTGACCTGCATTTAGATGCCAGAATGCCGGACCGCATTTGTGGGAAGAATACAAAAGCACAGGCCTGTGTGAGCCTCAGGGTTATTTGTCATTATTACCAGTATGCAACTCACTACGTGCAGCATGCCTTCAAACCTGGTTATGCTTTTCGCAACCAAGGCCTGTGGAATGACTGCTCTCCATCACCGTCCTAGACCATCAATTCCACAGGTTTGCATTTCACCACTTTCTTTTGCTTGTTTTCACACTCGCTCATCAGTTTCATTGGCTCTGCTGGCATGCAACTGTTGCACTGTGGTCATTTATCCAACATCCCTGTCTGTGTTTTTGTTTTCTTTATCATTCTTATCTTAATGTTTTAACAAGATAATAGATAACACATTTCAACAGCTTTGTCCTGCTCAGGTGACTGGGAAAAGGAAAAAGAATGTGGCTTGTTGGACTTGTTGTAAAAAATTCTGATAAAGTTTCTTAAAGCTCTATGCTCAAACTGGTAACAAAGTCGTGAATTTCAGATATCAGTAGCTGTATAGAGTCCCTTTCATGCCAATGGGGGTCATATGACAGGAACAGTGATAAGAGATAAGACCACACCACATTTTTACAGAGATTAAAAGTGAAAAGTATTTATACAGACCAAGAGAAAAAAGGTTCTTACAACAGTAACTGTACAAAAGATCGAACAGGACAATGTCTCTCTGAACCCACCACAGACCTAACACCTCTGCTGGCTGAAGCACTGTGAAACACCAAATGTTTCAATGACAAAATAGCTTCATTTGGATATTCTAAAATAAATTCAATTTATTTTCCTCTCAAAATACACATAATAGGGCGGCACGGTGGTGCAGTGGATAGCGCTGTTGCCTCACAGCAAGAAGGACCTGGGTTCGATCCCTGGGTGGGGCGACCTGGGAAGTTTCTGTGTGGAGTTTGCATGTTGTTCGCGTGGGTTTCCTCCAGGTACTCTGGTTTCCCCCACAGACATGCATGGTAGGTGAATTGGTGACTCTAAAGTGGCCCTGTGTGTGTGTGTGTGTGTGCCCTACGATGGATTAGCACCCTGTCTAGGGTTGTTTCCCGCCCTTGCGCTCAGAGTTACCGGCTCACCGTGACCCTATTCAGGAATAAGCGGTTCAGAAAATGAATGAACGAATGAATTAATACTCCACAATGACAAAGTGAGAATCATTTATTTAAAATGTTTGCAAATTTATTAAAAATAAAACACAAAAATATTACATGTATTACATAAGTATTCACATCCTTTGCCATGACACTTCAAACTGAGCTCAGGTGCATCTTATTTCCACTGATCATCCTTCAGATGTTTCTACAGCTTGATTAGACACCTGTGGTAAATTCAGTTGTTTGGACATGATTTGGAAAGGTACACACCTGCTTATATAAGGTCCCACAGTAGACAGTGCATGTCAGATCACAAACCAAGCCATGAAGTCTGTAGACAGGATTGTTTTGAGACACAGATCTGTGGAAGGGTACAGAAAACTTTCTGATGCACTTAAGGTCTCAATGAGCACAGCGGCATCTGCCCATCTGGAGTTTGCTAAAAGGCACCTAAAGGACTCTCAGACCATGAGAAACAAAAGATTGAACTTTCTGGCCTCAATGCCAAGCACCATGTCTGGAGGAAACCGGGCACTGCTCATCACCTAGCCAATACCATTCCTACAGTGAAGCATGGTGGTGGCAGCATCATTCTGTGGGGATATTTGTCTGCAGCAGGGACTGGGAGACTTGTCAGGGTCAAGGGAAAGATGACTGCAATGATGTACAGAGACATCCTTGATGATAACTTGCTTCAAAGCATTCTGGACTGGGATGATTTAGGTTTATCTTCGAAAAGGACAATGACTCCAAGGCTTCAGGACAACTCTGTGAATGTCCTTGAGTCGCCCAGCCATAGCCCAGATTTGAAAGTAATTGAACATTTCTGCAGATTATCTAAAAATGGCATCTGATCTGTCCCCATCCAATGTGTTGGAGCTTGAGAGGTTTTCCATGGAAGAATGGGAGAAACATCCCAAAAAGTTCCAAGCTTCCCAGTCTTCCAAGCATGTTGTATCACACTGAAAAAGATTTCAGGCTGCCAAAGGTGCTTCAACAAGTATTGAGCAAAGGCTGTGAATAATTCTATTTGTTATATTTTTCTGTTTAATTTTTAAGAAATGTGGAAAGATTCCATACAAACTTTCATCATTTGTCATTGTGGGGTATTATGGGTATAATTCATTTTCTGAGGGGAAAATGAAATAAGGCTGTAACATAAAGAGCAAAAAACTGAAGCACTTTTAATGCTTTCCGGATTCACTGTATATGTGAAAAAGTATTTTGTTTTTAATGTTTCAGGTTAACAAAATCCAAAATCAGACAAAGATAACTTGAGTAAATACAAAAAGCAGTTTTTAAATGATGATTTCATTCATTAAGGGAATAAAAAATGTCTGGCCTGGTCAAAGTCCGCACTTTAATTCAATTGAGATGCTGTGGCATGATCTCAAACAGGCCATTCATGCTTGAAAACCCTCCAATGTGGCTGAATTAAAACAATTCTTCAAAGAAGAGTGGGCCAAAATTCCTTCACAGAGATGTAAAAGACTCATTGCCACTTAATGCAAGCACTTGATTGTAGTTGTTCCATGACATAAGCAGTTATTAGGTTTAGGGGGCAATTATTGTTTCACATAGGACCCGGTTGGTTTGGATCCCATTATAAATGAAGTCATCATTGAAGAAAAGCATTTTGTATTCAGAATCTCAAGGCTGCTGCTCAGGGGTTAAACTGGACTGTAGCAGCTTCAGTTCTCAGCGCTAAACAGAGCTGAGTCATTTGATAGAAATGTAAATAATTTCATAATAAATGCACAACCAGCAAATTCACTATTGAAAAACTACACTTGCTGGACAAACTGGGTATCTGGGGGAAAACCCCATTTTAGACTGCAATCTGAGAGGCTTTATCTAGAAGAAGGAGTGGTTTAGAGGTTTACATTCACTCATCGTGGACATAAATGTCATGGCAGTAATAAATGTTTAGTTAACAGAGAAGGACACTTTAGTAAGTGACTCGAGTCTGAGTCACACATAAATCACATATAAATAGACTTCAGGAAAGCTCCAGAATCTTGAGGAAAGTTACTATAGTAAACACACACACACACACACACACACACACACACCCACACACACACACACACACACACACACACACACACACACACACACACACACACACTAGTGCATCATCAATGAAATGGTTCATTTCATAAAGAGACATATTTCATACCTTTTTTTAACTGGTCAGAATGGCTTTTAGCTCATGAAAACCAGACATCCAGAATCTCACATTATTACAATATTAAAATTCAAGTTTGACTAAATTACATATTTTACAGTAATTTTTTAATTAAATTATGAACATTTTCAATTATTTTTAGAAGCACTTGAATTATATACATATACACAATATATGGTGTGTGTGTGTGTGTGTGTGTGTGTGTGTGTGTGTGTGTGTGTGTGTGTGTGTGTGTGTGTGTGTGTGTGTAAATTGTAATGTGTAAATTTGTGTATTTGTGTACATGTAGTGTTCTGTGTATACTGGCATGAGGCTTGACTTGGAATCTCATGCAAGGACTCGTGACTTGACTTGGGTTTTCATTTTGTATTTTGTGATTTTGTGATTTGTGAACATCTCTGTTGCCTAAGCAAGCTGCACCTGTTTTTCTTTGCTACTGTTGCCTGCTGGTTTGCTCAAATGAGGCTTGGAATCGGATTTCTGTAAAGCTGCTTTGTGATGACTCCTTTGTTGAAAAAGTGCAAAATAAATAAACAGAACAATGTCCAGATATCAACTGTCTAGCTGATGGTTTGAGGTTATTCTGAAGAACTCTAAGGCGGTCTTCCTCCTTTATTATTCCATCAACACTATATACTATACCAATTTACCAATGCCGACCTATTCCTGACCATCTGAACCAATTTCCTTACTCACTGGCCTCTCTCGTTGTACTGTGGGTTGGTCAATCCACTGAGTGTTTTGGTTGCACAGATGTTTGTAAGGGTAATTATGTGTTGAAAATGTAGCACAACTTGGGCTGAGGAAACAGATGTGTGGTCATAAGAGGAGAGCCAAGCACAGTCAGAAGGCTAGGACTGACACTGGTATTACTGGGTGCCATTAGGACTAGAGTTAAGGTTAAGGTTAGAGTTGTGACAGCATGTTGGGTTCAGAATTAAGGATGAGCATCTACAAAGCATTGATAAAGAACTTCCAAGTCAGCAATCAAAACACTTAGCAATTAGTGTGCACTAAACCGAAAGTTGAACGACTGATTATGTCTGCTGGAGGAGAGCTGTAAACAATGCAAATAGCTTATTAGGAAAACAGATTTACACATGGCCCTCTGCATAAAGAGTGTGCAAAGGTCAGGAAGGCATGAGAAAGGTTTTCATATCCTCATAACCATATATAATCAGGGTTTTCATTGCTAGCCAAGGTCCATTAAACCAGCTGCAGGGCAGATTTACTGCCAGATCTCTCACTAGTGCCCCATGTGACCAGCAAGCTCACTACACTGATTGGACAGCAGATGGGTTGCCATTTGTGCTTCTACACCTCTGTGGGTGCAGATGAGGGCACTATTGCAACTGTGTGTGTGTGTGGGTGACTGGGTGGGTGGACTTATAATGTTGTAAGAAATATCAGAATTTTGTGATTTTTGGTCTCTGCTCTCTGTATTTGGAGTTCAAAATTATGGCTGATCATATATTTTTTTTGTTATTTGTTGATCATTTATTTTTTTATCGATTTTAAGCATCAAGCCACAACTATTTTAAATAATGAACTGGGCAGATGCCACAATTTTTTTCATCTGAACAGCTGAACAGCCTGAATAGCTAGAAAAAAATAACATCCTCATGAAAACATCTGTCCAAAATGAACCTGCACAAATTACTGCAAAATTCAGAAACACAGAGATGAAACAAGTGAAAGAATGTTACAAAGTAAGCACTACACTGAAAATGTAGCCTATTTTAAATGTAAAGTTAATTTTAGGTTAACTTCAACCTAAGCCTAAACCTACCCCAACCCCTTAACATAGCCGTCAGTGTAGATTATGACATTCTTACTGTTTCTACAGGAGTTTCCTCCATTAATTCATTTTTCTTTATTTATTTTGTAACGGAAAAGTAATAAGCTGTCATGCTGTGGTCTTTGTTTTTGTATATTCTGAGCTAGTTTTTGTGCATTTGGCAAAATAGCACCACCAGTGGAATTCGTTGTGCATCATACTGTATATATGAACATATGATATGAAATTCCTGGGGAGCAACTAGTTGAAGACAATGTTGTTATCTACTACACCAACTAACTTTACTAACCAAAGTAAAGTAATTTTACCTTGATTTATCTTGCTTTAGCTTTCCAGCTGTGTTGAAGTACAACTTATAAATTCAAGGTAATATGAGCCCACAGGCTAACAGCTAATAAGTACACTCACACTTAAAAGAGGCAGAAAAGTCCAGCAAATGATCCCTCAGTTTATGAGTTTCCCTCCTTGATGCCCCTCATTTCCCTCATCTTAAATCTTTTCCAGCAATGGCTCCTTCACTAGACTGCTTCATTTTGAGCCTGTCTAAAATGATTATACAGCATTATGGGCTTAGCAGAGACTTGCCCCAGAAGGAAAGTTCCGGTTCCTTCATCACCTTTCATTACGCATGAAATCGGCTGCTACCTCGGCCCAGCACCTCCACAACAGCTGTCAGTCCTCCCAGCAAGTTATTAAATCAATTTCTTAATCAGCACTTTTTCAGGGACAACCCCCCCCCCCTCTCTGCCGCACTCCAATGCATATATAAATGGTCGGCCCAGAAGACTCAGGCTCACAAGCCAAGCCAAACAATTGTAAATCTTCCTCCTCTATCTCTCAGGTCATTGAGTCAATAGAGATCTGTATTTGCAAAGTTAAGAATATTCTATAAAATCTTCACATTCAGAGCTTTTCATGTTTATTGATGTAAAGAAAAAGATATTATTAAAAAGTAGCAGCTGTAAAAAAAAAATGCATGACAGCTACAGTATTCCAACTGATTATTCCATTTAATGAAATTGTGTACTTGAACTTTTCATTCAGTTCATTTTAATAAAGTATATGAACAGTGGGAAACAACATAAGCAGCTGAGAAGGCCTTAATGTGGCTCTTGATTAAGAAGGGTGATCTGTTGTATGCTACTTAGACACAGGCTGGGATTTGATCAACCCTGGTTGGGATCGACTGGGAGAGGTTGTCTGATAACTTAAGGACTCAAACATCCTGAGAGCCTGAGAACCAAGGGAATTAGCATGGACGGAAGTGACATGTGTCCTCTACTCATGATGATGCAGTGATTATTGAATTTTTCTTTACCAATTAATTAATCCCTTCAACAACAAAAAAAACCCTGATCTGTCTCATTAACCCAGAAGAGCAAAAACTCTTAAATCGTGTTCTCTACTTGAGTCCTACCACCCCGTAACACATATGGCCAGTGTGATTGGCTGTGTCTCTCCCTGCTGTCACAAAAAACTCTGTAGCTACATTTGGTTGTTTGCAGCACCAAAACTGGAAGCAAAACTTTCCAACAAGGTTGCCAGATTTGTGGTTTTCCTGATACATATTCAATGGTCACAGACAATTTTGTTTGTTTTGTAAATTAATTAATTACTTAATTTATTAATTTATTTATTGTTTCTTTCACTAATTTACTCTGCTAAATTGCTGTCATTACAAACAGTACAAAACTAAAATAATTTATTTGATGTTGTGTTACTGACATGGTGTTCAATTTATATAGCTGACAAAAGTTTGGAAAGAAGGGGTTCTGACAGAACTTGAGGGACAACAGAAAGCAGATGGGAAGAACTGTACAATAGTTCAAAACAGCTCTTCATGTAACCTGAACTTCTAATGACCAGGAACTTAGAAATGACCAAGAAATGGAAATAGAAATGTTAATGAATGAAGAAGATTGAAGGATAGAAGAGGATACAGGAGAGGAAAGAACAGAAACTAGTCAAATTCAGTTTCAGTCTTAATTGTGCTACTATTAAATGTTTTGACTGGAATTTGAAATTACTGTAAAAGATAATAAGATTACAATTTTAAAAGATAACACTAGTAACAACACTGTAAACAAAATGCTTAACAAGAAGTATGAACTAGATTACAAAAATAAAACAAAGTAAGATTGACAGAAGATTTCAGGTGTTACACTGATAGTTCTTATAGTTTGAATGTTTTCTTCAGACATCTGTGACGCCATAGAGTTTGTGCTTCAGCTTCTGTAGGGTGGATTTTAGACAATCCTTGGGCTGGATTTTGTTGCTGTATCTGGCAACCCTGATCTCCAGTCACATGCGAGACTTACTGTACAAGACTCAGGTGCAACGTGGGTGACATATGGGTGTCAAAAGCAAGTGAGGGTGGCAGCAATAAGAAGGTGGACATAAAAGAATGTTTTTCAAAGAAACATGTCACTTAAAGTCAAGTTTGCTAATGAAATTATTCCATCTTAATAACATTAATGGCCCACAGCATACCGCAGGATAAAATCATCTGAAGCTTTTATTTGATTGCTACTTTGTTGGTTTTGTGGAGATTATGCAGCTCCATCTACTTTTATTATTGCTGATGTATGAGACCTGTTTCATTTGCACTATGGCTGACATAAACTGAAGACTGAACTACTTCTTTGTCGGCCATTAGTTTAACATTAATTTATCTTTACATAATTCATTAATTTAATACTTAATTGAGATTCTTAGGGCCTGACCAATGTCAAGAACAAATCTACTCTCCATCACTGATGATGATGTACTGATGATGTACGTTAAACAGTTTATTTCTAATCATCCATTAATAAAAAAAGAATTAAGCATTGGTTAGCTGCTTAACACATCTTTGCTACACAGCTACTGTTACAATTGCCTCTATTTGTTTTGTTTTTCTAAAGAATAATACACATTGTTCATATATTGTAACTGTGCATGCCTGTTAAGCAGCTAATTTCACTACTGTGAACAAACATTTGGCATAGGCTAATACGATTAAGCTTAAGTAACCAATAAAGTTGGTGAAACCTTAAGCACTGATGTTTGCAAGTGATGTTGATTATGAAATTAAAGGTTTAATTTAGATGAGAAGCACCTCATAGACCAAGCAACCAGAAATGTTTCCATAAGAGGGTGCTATTAGCACTGCTAGTAGCTTTTGGTGTTTTCATTGGCTGACTGTGTGAGCTTCAGTGGGCATTGCATCAACATGTATGATTTCTGTGGATTGTATTTAGACTGTATTTATATATTTGTCACTTTACAGCATCCCCATTGTGTGAGGAAACCAAATCGCACACAGCAATCAGTCACTGAATAAATGTTACATGAATGTTAAAATGTCAACATTGCCTTCATTGAATCAACATTCTAATGTGGTGATTCGATAGGTTATAGGTTTAGGTAAAAAGGTTTCAAATCAAAAGACAGCACTCTTCTTTATAAACGCGAACATCTGAATTAGCTACTGAATATTTGAGAGAGATAGCAGTACCTTCACCAAGCCATCGCAAGAGTTGCTTTAAATGTTTCCTTTAAACTCAGCATCATCAACCCAGTACCACAGCATTCCCTTCACAATCCATGCAGCTGACTACCTAGTTCACAGATAGTCAACAATGCAGATACATTTCCATTACTGTGATCAAGATCAATTTCTGAGGGCCTTCAAATATAGAGTCCATTCATAATCCAACACATTATCCATCACATCATCACACTCCTGAAATTTACACCTGTTTTTTTCATACAGTCAAAAAAATGAATGCAGGTTGTAAACTGCCTATATGTGCACTTGTTCTTTCAACAACCTCTTTAGCCTTTTCTTTATCAGTGTTTGTATTCAAGTGAGATGTCACTTAATACAAGCCTTACTTTCGTTACTTTAGTACTTGTTACATTTACTTTTATGAGTAAAAATCAGTCTATAGCTGCTTTGTGGATTTTGTGTTCAGTGCGTGCTAGGAGTCAGGGTTGTGAAATAGAATCGGAATTTCTCAGGCATTCAAGCATCCCTCAGATCACATGCACATGTCTGGTTGTTGAAGCCTGAACACTGGTCCATTTTAAAGGAAAATTAAATCCATCTCTATCAAGGAGCACTTTCCTTTATTCATTCAGTGGCTGAAATATGCCAGACGACTCAATCCTATGCAGGTTTGCAGCATCATCATCATCATCATCATCATCATCAAAAAAAAAGAAAAAAAAAGGAAAGTATAGGACGATATAAGCAGGTTGACTGTGTGTAATGCTTCCCCCCAACCACTGCAATCTGTATAATGTCTCATATGGTGCTGCTTGGCAAGCAGGTCTATTATGGAAAGCCTATGGTAAGTGGCTTATACTTGAGCATGGAGAGCCTCATCGCCCTACATGGAGAGCAGCCGTCTGAGTGAGACGTGGCTTCAGATCCACCTCCAGCCTGTTACCAGGCAAAGGTAGAACTGGAACATTCCATTCTCTGGGCTGCAATTAAATGTAATTAGCAGCATGTGCAAAATAAAACTCCACATAAAGCTCATAAAGAAACAGTGAATAATAACGAGGTCTTTCATTTTCTTTTATTTCCAATTGTCATGTCTGTCTCTTGTCAGTCCTGTCTCCCCTGTCAGTTCCACCCCCCAAGTGCTCTTTAGCACATGGTTTGTGTTTGCTTTGTCATAGTCTCCTCCCTTGTTCCACCCATTACCACCTGTATCTAATCTGTTTACCTGCCCCCTTGTCAGTCTGTCCCAGGTGTTACCCATGTCATTGTAGTATTTAAGACCTGTCATCCCATCCTGTCTTTGTCAGTCCACTGTTATACTGTTCTGTTGTGCTGTTATATTGTTCTGTCTCTGTAATAGTGGGTTTTTGCTTGTGTTCACGTTTGCTTTTGTTAGTCATGTTTTAGTTTCCATTAGTTTTGTTTCTAGTCTTGTTCGGTGTATTCGGTTAGTTTAGTGCTTTCTGTCACTATTAAATCTATGACCCCTGTGTTTGCTCGTACCTGACACCAATATAGTGTATGTGTATCAAGCGTCAAAGTATTTCCCAAAACATATCAAATATTCATATGTATACAATTAAAGTGCACCTCAAGAATTTGCAATAACATATGTAGCATATTTTGTACATATATGTACCAGTAGTGGTCCTGTATTGCCAAATACACACCATTCGGCCATGTACTTGAACAAGAATTAAGAAAACAGTGTTGCCACTGAACGTTGCTTTTTTTGGGGAAGAATTTGTAAGAATTTCACATTTTATTATGGTCAAGTTTAGGTTCAGGCTTACAGTAAGTGTTAGGTTAGGTTTATATTATGGTTAAACTATCCCAACCCTTACCCTAACCATTTTTGTTATGGTTAAGATTAGGGTTAGATTAGGGTTAGGTTAGGGTCAAGTTTAAGTTAAGGTTATGTTGGGGATAAGGTTAGAGTAAGGCTTAGAGTAAGTTTAGGTAATGTAGGTTGAGGTAATGAAATTACATGGTTGATATTGTTAAGGTTGTCTAGGTTGTGTCTGTAAAATGTACACATTCGCAAGGGTGACATTTATTACATATTGTCTGAATTCTGAAATGGTCTTTTAGTCACATACAGGAAACTCCATGAACACCTATAATGTTTTTAAACATTTTTAAACTTAATTTTATTTAAACATGTCAACATTTTATCTTCATTCTAACTATATTGAGAGATATATACAGCTAAACACATAAGACTAAAGAAATGTCTTTTAAGAATCATTTGTAAAATGTAATTATTAGAAATTCAATGTTCTTGTGAGGACAGTGCCCCGATAGCTGGTATTTCCTCCTGTAGCTGAAACATCTAACATCAACTAAAATAAATATTTTCCCACTTCCCAGTTCTTTCAGCTATGTGAGCCAGCATCAGTCCTCAAGCCCCCTCCGATACAACAACAATATCATATATATAACATCAGGTCCTGATGCAGCAAAGCAGCTCCAAACCATAGTACTTCACAGTTATATTATGTTCTTGTGCTCAAACTCTGTTTGGTTTGTGCAAAACATGTCTTCTGTTACTGTGCCCAAATAATTCAGCTTTGGATTTATCTGTCCAAAGTACATTGTTCCAGACATCCTGGTCTTTGTCAAGGTGTTCGCTGGTAAACATTAGTCCTACCTCAAACTAGAAACTTGTGCAGTCTCTTTGACATCAACTGTAACAAGATCTAGCTGTAGGTCACATAATGACATTTTAGAATTATTGGAGACTTCTTGGGCTGAATGTTCTAGGACAGCATGACCTTCTTGTGTAGGAAGTTGTTCTAAATGTTCTCCACTTATAAATTATTTCCTGGCCAGTGTAATGGTTAATTTTTAACTGTTTGAGATCTTTTGAAATCCCTTCCTAAACTCAAATGCATCTACAAACGTCTTTCCGAAGGCCTCTCGTCATGGTGATCCCACTCAACTTCAACAATCAACTGCAAACCAAACTAATGTCTGAGGTTTAACTAAAACAGCCTCATCCAAAGTCATTTCTAATGATAGACTAATCATTTGCAACTGATGTGCTGCACCTGATTCTAATTATAGGCATTTTAACATTGAATAAACGTGTGGGTGTCCTAACTTTTTCCCTAAAAAGAAAACTGTTTTTCTAATAATTACAAATGGTTTGTTAAAATGAAGATCAAATGTCCATGTGTTTAAATATATTAGTCAAAATTGTTCATGGAGTGTCCTAACTTTTTCACATGCCTGTAAGTATAAAATCCTCTTGAGGTCAGGTTGCATTACACATATGCCAAAAGAACATGTTAAAGCAGAGGTCTTCAGCCCTGTTCCTAGAGAGGTACCATGCCACACTGTAGATACACAGACTTTGAGTTGAAGTTGAAACCTGCAGAAAGGTAGCTCTCTAGGAAAAACAGGAGGGGTGGAAAGCAATACACCGAAGCTTCCATGTGCATTCACTGATTTTCATTACACACTATAGCTATGGGCAATGTAAGTATTTGGCAGTAAAGTGAAGAGATATAAAGGAAGTCAAAGGTGTCAGTATATCCCCTTTATCAATTCCTCAGTGGAATCCATCCGAGATCAGTCAGTGGCATACTGTGATGCCCTGTGGGGTTTACAGCCCCGTTCTCCTGGCTTGTGCTTACTGCATGCAAGTCGTCCCAAAATGACACCCCCACACCATTACATCAGACTCACAGACTGAAAAAAGGCCCCTCGGGGAAAGTGTTTCGAATGGTTTTCTCAAACGTGACACACTTCTCCCAGCAGATGATATCCGCAGAATGTTATTGAGTCCCGTGACATTGAGTCCCCTAGTGCTTCCTCAAGTGGAGCTGGCTCCGTGACCGATGCATCTGTGCCATGTAGAAATGTGCTTGAAGCTGATAATGCAGAGTCTCTGTATCTGTACTATCAGGGCTCAGAGCTTGAACTGAAACAGAACTTCCTGCTGCTAGAGGCAAGATGATCTCAGTCTAACTCCCTGAGAATAGCCACCCGTGGTGCCGCTGGATCCACAATGTAAATAATGGACATTGCCTCTGCTGTCCTGCTGACTGCAGTGGAGGGATCTGCTGCACCGATGGCTGGCTACTTGACTCCCCAATGTTTATAGACAAGATTAATCAATGGATTTGCATAGGTTCGGTGCATAATTTCTAAAGAACTTCCATAGAATGTGACGTGGTGGTTCTATTTTTTCCTATAACCATTACACCCTATCCAAAAGACAAGTAATTTTTAGGGTTGCATGTGTTTAAGTGCAACATATTGTAATATGCTAATAACAGTACCAGAACAACCACTTGGAAACGCTTAAGCAACCACATGAGACAGAATTGCAACCACCTGGGATACCATAGCAACTGCCTTGCAATCACCCAGAAACATCCTGGCAAACAATAAGCACTATGCATGGAATATCATAGAAACCATCCAGTAATAATTTGCAACACCATATCAACAATCTGGAATGCTATACCATTTAGAAACACTAGAATACATCCCTAGTAACATCATAGCAAACACTCAGCAACAGCATAGCAACACCATAGCAACCAGACAGGAAAACCCTGAAATCCACTTGGAATAACATAGTGATATGGTAGTGACATGATATACCACCAGATATATCTAGTCACAGACACAGACATTTTGCACAACATAGTTTAGTTTAGTTAGTCCAATTTAAATCTCGGGATTTATTAATTATTTTACAGATGAGCATAAAATATCTGCATGTAAAATGTGTGTCTGCAGGTGTTCTTGGTGTTGCCCAATGTCACGAATATAGTCATGATGTCTTTGTCATGGTTGTATTGAAATGAAACTGTGTGTGTGATACAGTGATATAACCTTATTGTGCATATTGCTATATAATTCACCACAAAGCCATTAGTTCAAGGTTTATATAACTGTGCAAATATTATAAATGATGTGAGTTCCCTGCAGCATTATCATTATTGGTGGCCAAATAATCGGAGAGGTCATTAAAGCACTGAAGGCAAATTATAAAATGTTAAACACACCATAAAATGTCATTTTATAATAACTTTGACTCAGGACTTTAAATTACACATATTACAAAAGTCTGTCATATTATACACAAATGAAACAGACACTGTAGTATTACAGCACTATCAGTCTTACCTATGATCTGAGTGATTGGCTCAATGCGATTACTCAGTGTACATTTATTAAGATTGACTCGGGGAACAAAAAAAACTAAATTGGTGCATCCAGTTTACACTTAAAATATACAGCAACAGCATATTTATGAGTGGCATGGAGTCTCAGAGCTGGGGTCTTGGGTTCAAGTCCCTATGTGGGAGGTTTCCATGCTCTTCCTGTATCTGCATGAGTTCCCTCCAGGGACTCCAGTTTCCTCCCCCTCTCCATAAACATGAAGGTGCAGTGCCCACTCCAAATTGCCCTTGTGTGTGTGTGTGTGTGTGTGTGTGTGTGTGTGTGTGCCCAGATAAAGATTGGCATGGCTTCTGATTATGAAGTGTGGTGATTGTATAGCATTCTTGGGTATCTTTAAAGGTGCTATATAAGTGTGAATTCCTTTATACATATCACCACACATTTGCACCAAATCAATTTCAGGACAGATGTGTGTTGTATAAAGATGGAGAGGGGTGGGGAGTAGCTAAGTATAAATTTAATTCTTACTATTTACTAATCTTACTATTAAACCCTTACTATTTCTAATAACAATAAAATTGCTATAAAATACCTTTGCACCCAATGACTGCAGGTAGTAGAAAAAGAAGGTAAAAAGATGGCTGGATGACACGAAAAAATCAAGTTTTGACAGCAATGACAGCAAAAGTAAAAACTGGTGCTGAGCAAATGGATGTCTTCACTAAATTGTAAATGCCACAGAAACTGCCAGAGGTCTGTTTGTTCAGAAATAGAGGCACTCTAAGCTAAGATAATGGATTGTAGTTATAAAGCACTTTTCACTGACCCAAATACATGTCCAATTACAATAGCACCGAAAAGATCAAGATACAGAGGCACTGCAGGGAAAAATATGAAAAACAGCAGATGAGAGTGCAAATCATAGGAACAGAACACAAATGATTAAGCCTAGGATAGTCTGTAGGCTGGGCTATGAGTAAGCTATAGTTATGAAATAGATCTATTCAACCTGGTCAGGGTTGCGGCAGGTCCAGTGTCTACCTGGAGTCATTTGGTGCAAAGCAGGGATTATGAAAACTGATTTTGATAAGTGGTGTAAATATGGTAAATGAGTTTCCCAGTCTGATATGCGAGTTTCAGTGACAGAAAGGTTCAATTATTGCACCCTTTTAAAGGTTTCTTTAGTACAGTGAGTGGCTTTATGTTCAAATGGTTCTTCACATCCAGGAAAAAAAAACATCTTGTAGATGATTGGTCAGAGAGAATAACTGGCATTC
Source organism: Acestrorhynchus altus (assembly GCA_034509495.1). Classification (NCBI taxonomy): domain Eukaryota; kingdom Metazoa; phylum Chordata; class Actinopteri; order Characiformes; family Acestrorhynchidae; genus Acestrorhynchus; species Acestrorhynchus altus. Next base: position 15,700,942 of record CM067516.1, read on the forward strand.
AGATATAGCAGTAGGTAATAGAGGTGCGGGATAAATATAGTGATTTTTCTTCAGAGCAACGATTTTAAAACATGCAAGAGACTGTTTTGACCTCCAAAGATGTGGTATACTGCCTCTCCTCAACAGACATCGAATGCTTGGAAATTATCCAGCCTACAAGCTATGGCTTCCTTTCAAAATCTATCATATGTTACAAACTTGGCAGAAGGTATTTTCTCTTCCACTTGTTATCATAGTATCATGTGATATAGGATTTGTGGGAGGTCTAAAGTATCTTGATTACAAACTTTTTCATAATTTGCTTCTTGCGAAATATGTATGTATGACTACTTTTCTGAAAAATGGTACCAGGTGCTATTTGCAGTGTGCCAGTTGGGTTGAAGTGTATTTGGAAAATTCAAAAATGGAGATATTTTTAGATCACAGCTTAACTGGTTACAAGTGTTACTTGCATTTATTTAATGAAATGAGACCTGAATTCAAACTTTTTTAGAAGTAGACCCTTGTTGTGTCACTCTTGTTTATGAATTTTTTTTTCTATAGTCTGTATCTTTGCATAAGACTTCATGTCTTGGCTTGTGTAAATCAGCCTCCTACAACATAGAGGTAGAAACATTGGTCGTGGAATAAGTGGGGTGTGGGGGTGGTTGTGAAGCAGAGACTCATAATCATATACAGAGAGCCTGGGGAACTGTGAGAGCATGGCCTACAGAGATCATGACCAACTGTGCTCTCTCAGCCTCTGGTTGCTGATGATGAAGCAGTATGACCCAGGACTCAAACTCAGACATGGTGTCATTGCCACTCTGAGCCCTTAACTGGACATTTAGAACAGGGATGTGTAGACAGGTAAGTACAGATGCTGTGGTGATTGTAGTATTTTAATCAAAAATGTCACACAAAGGGAACTGTGTTACTGCTGGTGTAATTTTTTACTGGTTACCACATTGTTCACATGAATTAACCAAATATATCCTAATTAGACACTTGCTAATTTGACCTGAAAGTGCGGACCTTTCAATTATAATGTTTGATATTTTTTGTGTTCTTGTGTGATCAGGGATGGATTCTATTTGTCCCATGTGATACCTAATGTGTGTAGACTTGGCAACACTTTTTTTTTTTTTTTGAGAACACAAATTGCACACCTGCATCACTTTAATATTCTCACCTGTACACACAGATGCACACGTTCTTTTTGGTATACCTAGCACAATTTAACCTCTGTTTAATGTTGCTCCTTTTGTTCACAGCACAAAGAGGCTTTTTTTTTTCAGCAATTCTACCCCTTCATTTTCTCCACTCTCTGCTACTCCCAGGTGCAGCAGCACTCCTCCACTTTTCACTCTCTCTCATTTCCGCATTTCCGCACCCGCTTTACAACTCCTCTGCCTCGGCTCCGATTTATTACTGCCATCTTTCCTTATCACAAGGAATCGGCCTCTCATCTCCCAGCACTGTGCTGTTCTGCTTATCCATGCCATCGTGCCTCCCTCCTTCTCTGTCTCTCCCTCACCTGCCCTATCTCTTCCACTCGCTCCATTGATCCTGTGCTTCCATCTCCCCGACGCATGCTTCCTCTCATCCCTCTACATCTCTCTCTCCTCCCTCTCTCTGAACTCTGCCTCCTTTTACAGAAAGCCTGCATCTCCTACTTTCATTGATAAGGGGTCTCTTGGGCCCAACTGATGATGGATTCGGGCTGGCCCAAAAGCACCCATTTTTCGGGTCATCTGAGGGTGGGATAGTGCTGGATTAGCAGGTCGGGAGAAGTAGCGGAGAGGCAGAAAAAAGTAACAAAAAATAAAAATGCTGACTGGAAAGCAATAAGGTGGAGAAAAGCTGGCAGGGCGTAAATATGTCCAGAGAGGGAGGAAGGGAGGGAAAGAACGGGAGAGAGTAAGCAGCAGGTAAACGAGAAGGGAAAAAGGTCACTTTGCACATCTGATTCAATTTGTAGTGAGGGCAGGAGGAGTGCAGTGTCTGTGTAAACTTGAAGATGCTGGGGTGGAGGGGAGCATGCAGCTGATGCTATCACAGCTGGATGGATGTGCTTGAGCTGAGACATGCAAAGACTGGGAGAGGGACACTTGATCCACATTACTTAACGTCAGTGATTCCTCATCCCCATTCCTCATTCCTGCTCAAAGGGACACTCATCTCAAAATCAGAATTGAATTCTAAAAGCTAAGTCATATTTTAAATATAAATTGAAATATTTCAAGACCAGTATGGCTTCCAGATCACGAAAAACAAAAATCCAGTACCTAAAATTAAAAATATCCCATTTAGAGTTTGACTATTACTATTTAGTATTCAAACCAAAAACCATAGCCTTTATGTATGGTTATAAATGCCATATCTAGTTCAGCACACACAACCACAATTATGAGGAAGACTGATGACAGTCTTCCAGAAGACAATGACTGACACACTTTGTAACAAGCATAATCCACAGAAGGTGACTGCTGACGGCTAATATTATATTAATATTAATGGAAAGTTGACTGAAAGGGGAAAATGTGGTGCAAAAAGTAGCAAATAGCAACAGAGATGACCACAGCCTGGAGAGAATTGTCAAAAAAATCTATTCAAGAACTTGGGGGAGCTTCACAAGGACTGAGGCTGTGCATCAAGATCCAGCACGTACAGACATATCCAGGACCCCATGTGAAAAATCCCTACTCAAAACTACTCCCTACTCCAGTTCTGGAGGCCGCTCCACCTCTGAGGCAGAACAAATGTGGTTGGTTTTGAAACTAACCAATTACAGCAAGCAGTAGATTGAGTTTTTAGAAAGTCTTGTCCTCACAGCTATATATATGTGGATGCATTGCATGAAAGATGTGCAGTTTAGTTTAAGTCATCTAAGGCGTGTCAGCAGAGTTTATATTCTTGACAGTTCTGCTGCACATTACTTAACTAGCTGGTTACTAATAAGTCAACCAAAGAAATTGCTACCTTTGAAGCTACCTAATTTTCTGAGAAACCAACACTATAAAAAAAGAATTTCTTAAAAACAAACAACAAAATCTCAAACTGAACTTCACACCTTTCATGCCGTGTATCCACTTATAAAGCCCTGAATGCAGATACATGTTCCTAAAGCTCTGCCTGCTGGTTATTTTAATTGGTAATTCTCAATTGGTAATTTTTTTTTGCTGCAAAGGTGTAGCTGTTAAGTGCAATAGCTCACATCAGAAGCATCTTTCCAGGAATAAGGCAAGAAATTATTGGACTGTTGCTCAGACCTCCAAAGTCCTCTTTTCAGAAGAAAGAAAATTTTGCATTTTGATTGGAAATCAAGAGTCCTAAACTCGAGTCTGGAGGAAGAATGAAGAGGCACATAACCCAAGGTGTCTGAAGTTCCCTCAGTCTGTGATGGTTTCGGCTACCATGTCATTAGCTGTTGTTGGTCAACTGTATTTGATCAAGTCCAAAGTCAATACAGCATCTTCTGTGATTAGAACACAGTGAAATCAGTCGCTGAAATGGCAGAAATTAAACATTAAAGTGCTGAAGTAAAAATATATCACTGCTGGTGCAAAAAAACCTTCATTTATACCATTTTACCATTTATGTTTTAACATAACACTTGTCCCTTATAATATTTCCAATACTCATGATGGATGAACCAATAGAAATGCTTTAAAATGACCTAAAATAAAATCTTTTTACAATGATTCCGTTGAAATTTACAGAGGATTTTTTCCTTCTCCTGTGAAGTTGCCACTTTAGACATAAGAGTTTTTTGTGTGACAGTAACTGTGATATGCTATTTCAATGTAGTTTCAAATGAAAATTTGGAAGTCCAGATATTTTTCACTTCATTGATACTCATACTAAGTATTTTTTTGTGTGTGTGTGTGTGTGTGTGTGTGTGTGTGTGTGTGTGTGTGTGTGTGTGTGTGTGTGTGTGTGTGTGTAACCTTTTGAAAGTGCTGCTTATGCTGATTAGAAACTGGAGTCGGCCTACTTCCAATGCCAATTCAACATGCTCATTTATCCAAAACAGCACTGACAAGCCTGAGTAGAGCTGACGGCACGAGACACACAATTCAGAGTATGGACAACATTAAACCATTGATGCTCGACAATGGACCGAGAGATGTAAAACAGCAGCTGGATTGGTGCATCAGGGGCTTTACTCGGATCAGGTGTTTGAGATTAGGGTTGGAGCTGAAACATAGAGAAGAGGTTTTAAACCCTGGCCCTGGAATACACCCAGTCCTACATATTTGTGTGTTGTTCTGCTCTAATGCACACAGTTACATCCAGGAAAGGCTTCTTATTTATCTGATCACCATGATCAAGTTTGGGCAGCCCAACTCTAGGCTGATATTTTTATGTTTATGTAAACTCTGCCAAATTATTCCTGAGTACAACACATTTACAAGCTTCCAGTGAAATTAGCTAATATGCACATATTTTATTAACTGTGGCCAAATGTTATAAATCAGCAGTGTTCAAAGATAACCTCCAAAGATTTTAGTTTTAACATGCTGAGACAATGCCTGACTTGATCAAAGCGGTACAAGCTTGGCTGAGAAAGTCAAAGATTCTGTCTGACTAATCAGTCAATGCGTTTTGATATAAACCAGAGTTGGGTTTTTGTTTAGAACTGTTGCTGCTCCTCAGACGTCCTGATGAGAACAGAAGAGCTTTTCTCTCCACCTTTTACCATTTGACAGCCTATCATTTAGAAAGAACCCTGAAAAGAAATCAACAAAGGCTAGCTTTTGACATCTCACTTTTGACTCCCCCAAATAGTGTGAAACTATGCATCCCGCTAGGACATAAATAACCACGCTAACCTTAGGGCCATGAAATGCTGGGAGCCGACCACCTCCATGGCCAGCACAGCTGGAATGGCTTTACAAACTGCAGTGGCCTTGTAGAGGCGCCCAAGGCTAGCGCCTGTCAGCCATTGTCCGACGGCTCTGATGAAAACCATGGCTCTTTGGCAGCACTAATGGAGTTTCTCTGTGTGAAACCTCATGAAGTGAAATAATAGAGCTTGAGCTAGAACTCAATATACTCAAGGCAGAGACCAGGTGAGAGACTGAAAATCTGAGCCTTGGATAACCAACGCCCCATTCGGCTAGCCTATTTTCACTTTCTAAAATGCTGATAGTGCAAATTTCCAGCATATAGGCTACAGAGATGTTGTGCTGGGGAGAGCCAATTTGAACAGGAATTGGACAGGATGAAAAAAGTGAATGCAAGGAGAAAACATTGATTCAGAAGGGATACATAAAGGCTACAAATTACGCAGGAAAAATGAAGATCTCAGAGCACCAAGCCAGACATTAACATGGGATGTTGCTCTGCTCTGCTGTGATGTGATTGGTCCATTGGAGAAAGTGAACCTACCTGCACAGGCCCTAGTGTCTGGAAAGCTGGCTTGTTCCACATCACAATGACGAATGAGGCTTCTGTGGGGCCATGTACGCCTTAATGGAAACCATGATCACAACCGAGTTTGCCGCTCCTGGCCTCCAGTCCATAAAAAGCACCCTAACCTTGAAACTTCAGTCGACTCTGCTTAGTTCTCGAATTTGTCACACCATGACGGCTGTACTCTCTTGTGCCACGCAATGACTACAGCCTGAATATGAGATGGGAGGCCTGATAATGTTTAATAACTGATTGACCCATTGAAGACCTTGTGTGTTTTCCTTTTTTTTGTCTCAGGACTGTCTTGTAACTCATCTTTCTGTCTGGGGGCAGATCTGAAAGAAATAGATGGACTAACAGTGTAAAACAGATCTATATATTTATGGTTAAGTAGGGAACAAGACACTGATTGCCAAAAGAAGTACATTTGGAACAGAAATTGTAGGGAAGTTGATTGACTTTCTCTCGACTAAATTATTCTTTTGAGTAAATACAAATCTCAAAATGAAGACTATAGTGGATGGCTTTTTTACCCACTGGTAAATGTCCCTTCCTACTCCCTGGCACAAGAAAGCTTTGCAATGTAATGGAGGGGAAAAAAATCAAACCAGCTCCTATTAATCAAGTTAAATGACTATGGCAAGGAGACTAGACCAAATGATTTGCCCTGTAAAGCTTCCAAATTTCTGCCTGGCATGGGCTGGGACTGCCATGCATGAGATGCCTATTGACTTGGCCTACAAAGTTTTTTGTTTTTGTTTTTGTTTTGTTTTTGTTTGTTTTGTTATTTTGTTGGTGTTTTTTTGTTTGTTTGTTTTTTATTTATTTATTTTTTATTTTTTGGGGAGGGAGGTAGTCACTGTTAGAGGAGAATGAGGAGAAGAGGAGAAACCAAAACCAAGGAAATCGCACAGTGAGACAAGCAATCAATTAGTAAACGAAACAACCAATCAACAGGGTAATTTATTAGTCACCGTGATCAGAGTGTAATGGGGCTTACGGGGTGGGTATTTATTGCACAGGACTGGGGAAGCAGAAAGACTGTGAAAGAGCAGGTCAGAACACCAATATTAAAAATACTTGAGTCAAGCAGTCAACAAGCTGCCAGAAGCTAGATAAATACCAGGACACAAACAACTTCTGGACTCTCCAGAAAAGCCAGGGAAACTTTCAGAGTCAACCCACAGCTACGACGATCCCAATCAGTCTGAGCAGAGACCAACAGACTGCATAACAAAATGCATTAGCATCCGTGCCATTTGTTCAGTCTCTTCAACTGCAGGGAGAGCACTTTATTTACCTGCTGCAAAAGGACATCTCCCATGCCCTTGCAGATGCTGTGACAAATAAAGTAGAGGTGAACCAAGGCCGGCACACAAACACACTCACTCCTCTCCGCTGTCCCAGGCTAGGAAAAGCAGATGGAATGATTCAGAGGCAATGAATCACCGCAGAGCTGTGCAGTTTGTGACTAATTCTCATCTTAGCCAGGTTGTTAATGGTGTCATGTATGGATAAGCAGTAGATGTATTGAGGGCATTTGTGAGCATAATAGCCAGTGTTTCTCCACTACAGCAACATTTAAAACAGTGACTTTTTTGTTTGATGGTGATTGCCTCAAATACTCTTGTTGTTGCTGAGTTTCCGAAAAGGTTTGAATCTCATAAAGCTGGAAAGGCATGAGTTTCCATTAATAGATAAAAACTAAGCTTTAGCCAAGACATCGGTGTAACAAACAATTCAAGACCACTTCCCTGGTCCTGAAATAGCCAAATTAAACTTGAATTCTAATTTCTCAGAATTCAGTGGTTGTGATGTAAAGGTCATTCAGAGTTACCAAAGATTTCTTTGCAATGACAATTATTGGAACCAGTGGTTATGATGTCTACACAAATATAGCCATTTAATTCACTATCCCAAACCACCAATTTACCTACACATTTCAAAATGCAACACTGACAATAGAAATATAGGGATCAAGTAAATTAAACAAATGTACTCCTTTGAGTACCACTGGGCAGCTGTGGGTAAGTGGTTAGGAAAACGGCTTTGTGACCGGACGGTTGCCAATTCAATTCCCTGAACTGGCGGAAAGTGCCCTTAAGCCACCACAAAAAGTGTTTATATTGAGCAAGACACTTAACTCCCCAGCTGCCCAAAATAGGGCTTCCCACTGCTCTGGGCATGTGTACTTACTGATGGGTTAAATGTGGCTCTGTTTGGTTTTACTTCATTTCAAAATGTACCTCTGTAACACTAATACAAATTGTTCTAAGACCAAACCTCTCCAAACTAAGGCTACATTCACACAACAGGTAAAAGTGGCCAAAATCTGATCTTTCAGTGTATTTGACAACTGACAACATAAATCAGTCATAAATCTTGGATCTGACATTTAATCAGTCCCTTTCATATGTGGCATTTGAAATCTGAATCATCAGATTTACAGCATTCGGGCAGCCAAATATCTGTGCTGAAGTGATAATGCATAATAGCAGTGAGGGAGGTTTTCAGTGGTGGGTTAGTGAAGTAACACATAAATATTTGGAAAGATTTCTCTGTTCAAATCAAATTAGAAGGCACACTAAGTGCATAGATGCGCCATGGATGGAGGTGACACGTCCTCGCCAATATCCAATGATTATTGAATTGTCCCCACCAATAACTTAATCCATGGGCATAGAGCCCCAATGACAATGAAGTTGGAATGTTGTGTAAAACATAAATAAAAACAGAATACAATGATACGCAAATCCTCTTCATTCAGTTGAAAACACTACAACAAAAAGATATTTAATGTTCAAACGGATAAACTTTATTGAGACAGGGGCAACTAAAGACTGGGAAAAATGAGGAATGCTCAAAAACACTGTTTGGAACATTCCACAGGTGAACAGGTTAATTGGAAACAGGTGGGTGTCATTATAGGGTGTAAAGGGAGCATCCCCAAAAGGCTTAACCTTTCACAAGCAAGGATGGGGCAAGGTTCACCACTTTGTGAACAACTGCGTGAGCAAATAGTCTAATGCTTTAGGAACAATGTCTCTCAATGTGCAATTGCAAGGAATATAGAAATTTCATCATCTACAGTCCATAACATCATCAAAAGATTCAGTAAATAGAAAGAAAATCTCTGCAAGTAGGCGACAAGGCCGAAAACCAACATTGAACACCCGTGACCTTCAATCCCTCAGATTGCACTGCATTAAAAACGACATTATTCAGCACTGGATTTTACCACATGGGTTCATGAACACTTCAGAAAACCATTGTCAGTGAACACAGTTCATCGATGTATCTACAACTGCAAGTTAAAATGCTACAATGCAAAAGCCATATATCAAGAACACCTAGAAATGCTGGCGGCTTCTCTGTGTTTGAACTCTTCTGAGATGGACTGATGCAAAGTGGAAAAGTGTCCTGTGGTCTGATGAGTCCACATTTCAAATTGTTTTTGGAAACCATGGATGTCATGTCCTCCAGGCCACAAAGGAAAAGAACTGTCCAGATTGTTATCAGCACAAAAAGCCAGTATCTCTGATGGTATGGGGGCGTGTTAGTGTCCATGGCATGGCTAACTTGCTATCTGTGAAGGCACCATTGATGCTGAAAGGTACATACAGGTTTCTGAGCAACATATGCTGCCATCCAAGCAACATCTTTTTTAGGGACATTTTCCAAGCCACATTCTGCCAATGTTACAACAGTGTGGCTTCATAGTAAATAATTGTGGGTACTAGACTGGCCTGCCTGCAGTCCAGATCTTCTCCCATCGAAAATGCGTGTCGCATAATGCTAGTGCAAAATACAACAAAGGAGACCCCGGACTGTTGAGCAACTGAAGAATGGGAAGGAATTCCACCTACAAAAGCTTCAACAATTAGTGTCCTCATTTCATGTCCTCGCATTGCAGGCATCAAATTCAAAATATTTGCAAAAAATAAAAAATAAATAAAGTTTATCTCTTTGAACATTAAATAGCTCCTGTGATGCTGATGAAAATGAAACTATATGTTGTACATGTCAGATATAGGTAACAAGCATCAGACATCCACTGCTCAAAGTATATGTGATGTAAGAATGTCTTGTAAGATGGCTTTTAAAGTTCCTAGTTCCTATCTCACTACCACTGTGAACAACTCTGACTCCAACTTTCTCCAAAATGGAGCTTTCACATCAGATGACTCTTACTGACTCTGCTAACCATATTAATCATTTAATTATGCAGAAACGCTCAACAACTGAATTCCCATTTAAGCAAGTCCAGCATCAATGATGGATTCACCTCCCTCACATAACAAGACCCCAAGTGATTTTTTTAAATGTCAAAGATCCTTCATCAGATGGAATAAAGGTTAAAAACAGCACTGCAACTCAGCTGAAGTCTGTCTAGCCCTGCCTGAATGTTTACAAAAACTCAGCAGACTCATGGGAAACATACCTGCAGGCTCTGTGTTCTGCTCAGTGCTTCTACTGCATGAAAGATTCAAGCAAGTTTTTTCAGCACTGTTTGTTGCACAGCACTATATGATATGATTAAAATGCCAGAATCTTTTGGCTTTTTTGCTTTCAGAGAAGTATGTGAGTTTTTGAAAAAGGGTTTTGTGATTAAATGGACTGCACTGAACCCAACCACTCAGAGCCTTACCACTCAGAGAGCTAACGCATCACAAAGTAAACTTTTGTTGTCGGTTCACACAGTCTTACCTCACCACAGGCTCCAAAACTGGCTGCGTGTCTTTGTTGCATCACTGAAAATTGCTCTATGGAAGACAAGGAGAACTTAAGCTCAGAGCACTCTCAATCATTATGAATGAATGAAGTTACACTTATATAGCACCTTTCTAGAGACCCGAGGACGCTTTACAATCAGCTCTCTTCACAATCACACTCACCTGGTGGAGTGTATCAAGCACTACGGGGGTTCACCCAGGAGTGCCAATCCATATCTGGGCATACAGACATACAATCACATCTATACACACCACACACACCAGGGCAATTTAGAGTAGCTATTTCACCTGATATCCATGGGGGGAGTCCCTGGAGAAATCCCACGCAGACACATCGAGAACATAGAAACTCCACCCAGATAGGTGCTAACCACTAAGCTTCTGTTCCACCCACATGGGCGTATGTTTCAAAGGTGAAACAATGCAAACAATGCAAAGTTTTGATTTTTACAATATTTACAAAACCCAGTTATTCTGGCTCAGAAGAAGCAGAGGAACCTGTTATCAGACATGGGCCCCAATTTCGGACACTTGGAAGTAACGCATAGTTCCTCTCGTTTCCTTACCCAACCGATTTGAGTATAATGGACAATTCCTTTGAATTTTCTCCATTTGATTGGCAAAGAGGCAAATTGAACAAGACCCCGAAGTGGTCAATGATAGAAGACCTGACAATGTTGGATTAATGAAAATATTATGACCGCTCCTCTGACTGTCTGGTTTTTATCATTATGACAGATCATATGCATGACGTAGCATAGGGTAACTTTGTTTTAGCACCCTAATGAGGACATTGTTATTATTTTTTGTAATGACTCACATGTTTTATTGGAAAGTGTAGCTGTCTCTGTGTTGTTTATTTAGCTATGTGTCTGAATAGATTTTAGCAATGTCTTTTAGCCTAGAACATGTTTACTTTCCAGGATTGAATTCCAAATATCAAAAACACCATATTTTCCATAAGTGGCCACATTTTTGCAGTTCACTTGAACTGAAAACTGGTTCTTGAGAATCAGCATTATATCTGGATAGCACTTACACACTCAACAATGCAAATCTGAAACAGAATGATCTGATCTGAAAGCTTCAAGAAAATGTATTTTAGCCATGTGGTATAAAATCTCTGAGCTACATTCAACAGGTAAACCCCCTTCCAATACTGTGAGACCTCCCATGCTGGACTGGCACCATTTAACAGGAGAATCACTGTTTCCCATTTTTGTTATAAATAACATTAGCATGACCATATTGTGGTTTTCAATCCACAGTGGCTGGATGGGCATCTACAGTGGTTAGGATGATGTGCTTCAAGTAGGCCTTTTGCACATTTTGTTATGTTACAGTCTTATTCTATAATGGATTAAATTCACTTTTTCCTGGAAAATCCTCCACATAATACCCCACGATGACAATGTGAGAAAGGTTTGTTTGAATTTTTTGCAAATGTATTAAAAGTAAAAACACAGAAATATAACATGTACATAAGTACTTACAGCTTAGATTTAGATGCATCTTGTTTCCACTGGTCATTCTTCTGATGTTTCTACAACTTGATTGAATACCTGTGGTAAATTCAGTTGATTGGACATGATTTGGAAAGACACACACCAAATGTCATTCATTTTACTTTTACATAATATTTTATATAACATATTGATTCCTAAATAAATAAATAAATAATAAATAAACTACAGTTAAAATGTCAAGAAATGTCAAAAGTCAGTTGCTATTAAAATGTACTATTTAAATATACACTTTTCAGCCCTGGTGTGTCAGACATGCAAAGTGTGTAAATGATTTAATAATTGATTGAAGAGACACAGTTTGACGTAGATGCACATATATATGGATTGAATGTAGCGGCAAGAAGGAAAGACTCAGAGACAAAGCTGTAAAAATCTGTAAACAGAATGTAGATGAAAATGCTGACAGGAAATCAATATAAAAAAATTGCAGAGATTTTACAAAATATAGAAATCACAGATTGTAAAGATCCCAAAAAGGTGACATCAGAGAAAAACAGAATGTATGGCAACCCTTACCACAGAATAAGCAAATCTGTTACTGGAATGCGACTTTTTCTTAACCTTTCGAATCCAAAGCCAATGTTTCATTAGTTTGACGTACTTTTATTCACCTAAACATTAAAATGTATTTATAAGAGACAGTCACACCTGACCAGTATTGTTGTTTTCAGTTGTTTCAATTGTTTTCAGTATTGTTGTTGTCTTAGGTTACTCCAAAATATTCATTTGAGATGTTAAAATTAAGAGAATTTAAGTATTCCAATGAATTTGATTGATAAATTTTCTTGCACCTCCAATTTTTGTGATTTTCTGCTTATAATGACTACAAATTCACATTGTATTAATCCTAAACAATAATTAATTCTTCAAAATACTTAACAGAAGCCCAAGTAAAATAAAAAACAAACTTATTATTTTATCCATATTATCCCTTATCGTGACTTTTATTTAGAAGACAAAATTGTGATTTTCATGGTGACAACAGTCTTCTTTGTACAACAGAAGAAAAACAGGGAGCCACACAGCTGACTGTGGGTGTGTATGTATGTATGTATGATCCAATTTGTATTGTACAGCATGGTAATCGGGTTTCAGTTTCCCCAACTGGAGACATACTTGACCACCAAGAAAAAATTCAGGCAGTTAAACCCTTGACAGATTATGACCTCGTAGAGATTAGAAAAGACCAGGTGTAAACAGGCTGTTACAGTCTGAAGGCAGTGACAGCATCTTTTTGAATTGCATATCAATGATCTTTTGAGTAGAAAGGCAGAATCTCAAACAAAAGCTGTAATCGTTAACATCTAAACACCTGAACATGCCTAACAGCTATAATTTTACAACTTGCAAACATCCCATGTGAAGACAGTGCTATCTCCTGCATTTCAAATCAACTCCCTGGTATGAAAATGAATTCCAACAAATGAATTCTGACAATAACTCCCTCATTTAAATGGATTCTGACAATTACCCTTTCATAAAATGGTTTCTGACAGTGAGCCTCCTGTTTGAAGTCAGGCTGGATTATCACAACAATGGACAGCTATATTTTAAAAAAGGCTCCTTTTAGTATTCCTTTGGTGTCGCCTTCCAGCAGCAATTTCACAAAAGTGAGCGTGAGAGCATTTAAAATGAAGAGCATCCCATTTGCGCGATTGTTGATAAGACAATTAAGTAGATTAAATAGTTATTTCCTTTGTCATGCAGCTTAATGTGTATTCTGATGGGTTTGATATGCATTGATGGACAGTCTGTCATGGAATTCTCTAAGGACTTGGTTCATAAAGACTTCCTGAACCACTTCCCTATGTCATTTTAGTAGTTGTCAGCATATGTATACTAGCTGATAAGAACATCATATGACTACAGGAGAGCAGCATGAATCACAGTCTGGACAGTTCTTCTGACACATCTCCTCTTCAGCTGATGAATGGTCCTCTCCTCCAGTTGTGACATTTTTGGCAGACACGGCTTCAGGTCCCTTTGGTCACTTGGCTGGATTTTGCTTACTTGTCTGCTGTTTACGCACGTGGGCCAGCTCTTTAATGTCATGATCTTTAACAGGTAATGATTTTCAATAAAAAAGGATGGCATGACATTTTCATCAAAGCTGGGCTCATTCAAAGCATTAGGAGACAGGTGATGGATATCAGCCTGCTGCTCCAAACACTCCATACAGCTTACACCTCCATATCTGCTCTCTTCACAAACTCAAGCTATGCCATACACACAAACAAACTGCTACAAGAAAGGTGGATACTAGGTCTAAATTAAGCACATTTAAGCACTATACAGATGGACATGGTGCCATTTAACAGGAGAGTTTAAAAGTACATATTCCTGTAGGTTGGACCAGCTCCGAAAAGGAAGGACTAAACTCCAAGTGGGTTTGCCCTCTCCTGAAAGTATGCTATTGGTCAAATACTGTTGCAACCAAAATGAAATCCAGCATGTTCTGTTCATTTCACAATGTTTTAGGCTAGTTGGCAAGATAAGATAAGATAAGATAAGATAAGATAAGATAAGATAAGATAAGATAAGATAAGATAAGATAAGATAAGAAATTCACAGTGTTGCAGCAGCAAAGGGATAGCAAGACACCCAGTTCCAAAAATGATAAATAAACACTATACTATATATAATACAAACATTATAAATAATAAAAATCAAAAAGCTCTGAAAAAATATTTACAGATTACTGCACGTTGTTATGCTGCATTGAAAAACTCTAATAGTGTGTGGAGTTTAACTGTCTGTCCAATTATTTTATTTTCAAGCTCTACATGGAATGGAGATCTTAATTCAAAGAGAAAATACCTGTTTGTCATTGTGGTGATGTCACAGTCATTGTGTAAAATTATGTTAGATAACAGTTGCTGTCTAAACTGTGGTCTCCCAAATAGTGTCCCATTGAATTAACTATTAATTAGTGAAGACAATATATCTGTGTTCAAATCATAGAAGACTCAGGACCATAGCAATGATTGGTGGGCAGTGGTTGGGGTAGCTGAGGGAAGACTGAGAGGAAAGAAATCATCCTTGCTATCTGATGCTCCTAACACAAAGAGGGTGAAGACAAGCACATGTCTCCCCAATACATGAAAAGCCAGCCACTGCCATTTGTATCATTGCTGGGCAGCCAGTGCTCAGAGGAAAGAGCCAGCTCCAACTGGTATTCTGTTCTCTCAAACTGTTTTAACTAAAATAAATCAGTTATATTATCAGAAAAAATATTTTTTTTTCCATTTGAGAACTACATGGTTGTTATGAAGGACTCAAATTTCTCAAAGAGAAATGCCTTTTGTACATCATCTTGGTTTCACAGGCAGAGTTTTAAATCCATGTGTGGACTTATTTCACCTCATAAAGAAACTATTCACAAAAATATGGGTATTATAGGCAATAGGCAACCTTATAGGAGCTTGAGTAACTGATTAAATTACTCACTAGTACAAACATGCATTATGCACACAATCCTGAACTTCATTCAAGATCACCTCCATATACAAGGTGTGTTCAAAAAATAGCCATCCTTTATTCATTAAAAATACTCAAATTCAGATACAACAATCTTACACTAATCTTCTTCCAAATAGTCCCCTTGGGCTGCCACACACTTCTCCCAGTGGTTCTGCCACTGTTTGGAGCAGCAATGGAACACTTTATTAAGACGGCGCTCAGCTGGTCCATTGCATTTTGCATGATGTCTTCTCTGGACATGTCAGGACAGTACGGAGCCTGACAAACCAAAGGTGTGTGTTTGGCCTGGAAACTCTCATATCAAATGTGAAGAATGGGAGGGTATGCACTGATGGGACTTTCAATAGCCATATCAGATGGTCTAATCTGTATCCATCTGATCCAACTATCAAACTAACTGACAACCCCTTGCTGAGCCAAACTGGGTGTGTTCCACCATTGAGATTGGATTGAGAACCTCTGCTCTAGTATAAACCAAGCACAGGTAAGCTATGATAGCTGGAATGACCATGCAGACAGTATAAACTAAACAAACCTGTTCAGGTGTGTTTCAGATACCTTTTGAAGTTTTATGCAGTTGGTCCAACATCTTTTATTTGCTTCCCACGTTATTTGCATGATGCCTAATTCATATCCCAGGATTTGAGCTCCTTGTAGCCAAGGGCTGTCGCGTACGGTGCGCCCAGTGAAGCAATGCTGCACTGCTTGCTTTAAATTTGCTTCCACTCACTGAATTCCCACTTGCACTGCCTGATGAGTCGCAAGAAAAGGGGCTGTGTCCTGAATCAACAAAATATACTTTCTGTGACTTTCACACACTGTGCTTGGATGATGGAATGACTCATATTGTTCACAGGTTAATCCAAGTCAAGTCTCAGGTCATTAGGGGTGAACATGCATTAAATGCCAACTGCTCAACGATGAAGCCTTCAAAGTATGTTCCTTCAGAGTTGCAATTAAACTGTCATTTTCTTGAGATATTTTTCATTGTACACTGAATGAGCACTGGGAGCACTTTCAACCACCCTTCACATGACACATTGGTTTGTTTTGCAGAAAAGAAGAAAAATCATTTTATTAATTAGTAAAGCTAAGTGAATATGCACTTACAGTGGATTTGCTCTGTGCATGAAAAAGAGATTAGGCAGACAAATGTATTCAGATTTGAATAAAAACTGTCAATAAGGAAGCTAAAGGTGTTTACACACATGCAATTTCACCCTAGGCTGATTCAGTGGTTAAAAATACTGGCATTTTCACAAAATGTTTAGTTTTCATATGTGCTTATTCTTCTGTGAAAATTAAACTTGATTTGATTCACTTAGGGACAGCATGGCACAAACTAACACAGGTGAATGAGAGTGAGACACTATATATATTGTATATCATCAGTGTCAAATGAAAAAAAAATCTCTTCCTTCTATCAAAACAAATATATACAATTGCATGTCAAAAGCCAGAGGATTTCAGTATGTAAACCAACAACGAAGCTGTGTTAATTCAGGTGACGGCTTGAGAACCCCTACACCTGTATAAATTGTGTGGGGTTGTCCTGTGAGTGAGGTTGAACACTGGCCAGTGTGCTCGTGGCAAGGCAAAATGAATTATCAGAGGCATGATAATATATACAAGGCATGATTGTGGGTGCCAGATGAATACAACACTCCATTTTTGAAGTTGTGCATGCATTTAACATATTTCAAGTCACATGCAGACCAGATATAAGTTATAGAAAGCATTACCACCCATGGTGGACAGCACAGTGGCTGCCTCAGGGTGATTAATGATTGTGATCACTAGCTTTTGGCTAAAATTGTCCATGTGAACAGACAAGCACGTCTGGCAGTAACCACATTAACATTCAATGTAGGAGCCCCACACACATATCCTGCAGCTCAGTGCACCATTCCTATGCAGGTAGAAGATGAGCAAACAGAGTGACTCTGTACACCACAATACAAAACATAGCAACCTCACCTGGGTTTGTGAAGTTAGCTAGACCCTAGAGGACTGGCAACATGTTAAGTGGTCACCTGAGTCAAGAATTGTTTTGGGATGATGGTAGGGTTTGTGTGTAATGGAGACCTCATGAAACCAAGGATCCCAGTAGTTACTCTTCAGGCTAGCGATAGCTGCATACTGGTGTGGTGTGTATTCTTATGGCATGTTGAGAGTGTTTTGTAAGAAAATAGCAATTTTGCTCAGTTAAAGAAAAGGTTCCATCAGTGCTCCTGTTTCAAACATAATTTACTCCATCTCAACCAAATGTACTATATTTAACCAATTTTGCTCACCTGTTCACCTGAAACCCCAACCCTTCCACACAAGCTCTGTCACATCTGTAAATGGGTATTTGCTGTATACCGTCCTTGATATGCTGAACTGAATCACTGTGAAACAGGACGACATTGTCCACATACCTTTAAAGAAAGGACACTTTGCATCCTAATTCCATGCAGTTGTGAAATGTTGCAGAAGGTTTTCAGAAATATCCCAGAGATGTGGGTACACTTTTTCATCAAGACCACAGTCCACCCTTGGATGTTCGCCAAGTTCGCTCCTGAAATAAAGAATAAAAAAATGGAGCTGAGATTTAATGTATCTGGAAGATGTGTATATTAAAACATTGGCAGCTTAAATATGGTTCTCCATTAACATTTCAAAACAGGATTATGAATCACCAATAACTTCTAGGAGCAGCCCCCCTTTCCCTTTCCCCCCACCCCCAACTATCAGTCATCTCAGCTATCAAAGGTTTATGGCACCCATAAGAGTCTGGGGTGTTATTTTTTCGCTCTCGTCCTGTCAAATGCACTTTTAGGAAGAGTCTGGTGGTAAAGATGCAGTAAGAGAGAGGGGGAGATTATGATTTAAATGAGCTCGCTTGCATCTCATGTGAAGAAGCAATGTTCTGAAGGTTAGATGAGAGGGCAGGTGAAGTGAGGAATGCATAACAGATTGTTGAGTGTCTCCATCTGCATGACTCAATAAGCCAGTTGCTTTCTGTCTTTCTACATCCGCTGAATAACTTATATCAATAAATCTCATTATTCAAAACACATTTTAGAATCTACATTTGAACATCAAAAACTACATACCACATTTTCATAAGATGCATTTATTTTTGAGTAAAATCATATTGTGGTGAGCCAGAAAAGCTGGAAAGAGTATCTGTGCTCATTTTCAACTCTTGCTTTAACATTCTCTCAGAAACAGGTGTGTTTGACAACACAACCTCAAGAGCCAGACTGTCCTCCTGCATTAAGCTCCAATTCTTATTTACCAGTCTGTGTGTTCCAGTCATGTGTCTCACAGCCACCACACCATGCCACACGGGATCACTTATAACATAATCATAGTTTCTCCTTAACACAAAATAATATGGAAAACTCACAATTAAGGTTAGGTGATAAGGACCAAAAAATCATAGCCCGATATATTTTATCTGAATGCTGATATACAATACTATTTAACTATAACATTTACCATTTAAATTTAGCACATATGTCTTATTGCCCAACCCTCCTCACAATTAACCATTTTAAACAAGGAGTGAGCTCCGTCCCATAAGCCCTGGTGTCTGACTATGCCTGCAGCCCACCACAGCCCATGAGAGCAGCATACTCACCCTGTAAACACATTCCTTTACAGGCTGGCTTGAGTCATGACACCATGTGTATGAGTTTGCATAAATTGACTATATTATTTGCCTAGTTTGCTTAACTAGGGGTGTGCAATACTGCAAAACATGGTATCGATCCGATATAGTAGTCATGTTGTGGTGAATAAAGTGTCAGTCTAAATTTGAATACATTTTGATAACCACTAAATGGTTTTATTGGGGGGTTGGATTTAAGCAATGTGTGTCTGCAAGACCCCTGACCCTTTTTTGATTATTTTTATGCCATATTAAATAAGAAAATGAATGGTTTCAGTTCAGTAACTGCATGTGTAAACACTTGATATACCACCTAATGATAGCGTAGAATCCCATCACTGCACTTGAATCCTATATTACTGCCCAGAGTCTCTAAAACAAGTGTGATGTTAATATACTATTATGCACATGAACCACTAAGTGCTGATGAAGTAAGTTTTTCTAACTTTATGGCTTAGATTTCACATGATGTAACGATTCCTTCAAGATACTGGTTCATGACTGCATCATAAAATTCCTGCAGATTTTCAGGAGTATCTCATATGTTAGATCTCCTTTTTTACCACATTCCAAAGACGGTCTACTGCACTCAGATCAGGATTTTCTGCTTCTCCATTGCTACAGAAACAGAAACACTGCACTGGATTTTTCAATGGCACCAACAGACATTTTTCATTTTTTACCACAAGAACTCTGGTTCTTGAACTGGTTCCATTCAGGCTTACAAAGAACGTTGGTGATTTTTAGCAAACCATTTTTTTGTACAAACTAGGTTCTTTCCATGTCACAATTCCGAAAGGATTACCATTGAGAGTTAGACAGAATTCAGCTGAAGTACTAAACACACATCTGTACTGCTATGGGGGACTGGCATATCCTGCTGTATTTACACAAGACACATTAATTCCGCTTTGGACTCCGGCTTATTGCATCATTCCAAACTGTGGTAAAATCATAGTAAAGCACAGCCTCACAGGTGGTTTTACGTGGTGTATAAGTGTAGTGAATACAGTAATTAGCTCATGAGTGCACATTCAGTGTGTGTACATTCACTATGGTGAGTTAAATCATTTACACAGCCAATCAATTTAAAATAATAATTTCATACGTTTATTTGGAGGCAAGTTGTTTGTGCATCACTATCCCCCTTTTGAGCAGTGGTGCATCTATCCTTCACCTCTCTTTTTTCCTCTCTCCGGTCATCCATCTCTCATCCATCATCCCATCCGCTTCCCTTCAGCCGTTTTCTCATTTTTTCTCCCTTTCTCCTTGGGACTAAACAGGAAAGCGCTAGATCCATGGCTGGAGGGCAGGACTTAGTTAATTAGGCATGGATTTCCTCTGGAGGCACAAGGCTATAAAAGGCAAAATCACCGGACAAGATCACAGGGTCTGACCGCCTTCATTGCTTCCTGCGTGTCATTGACGGATCTCCCCTCACAAATCATCGTCTGACTGTTCGCTTGAATGATGGACTCGTGCCCTACTTGTTATAGCAAACACATGGGACCTGCCAACACATCACATATGGGGACTATGGAGGCTTTTTATGGCAAAACCAATGTCATCATCCAATTACGTTTATGTAAGCAGCCACTTAAGACAGAGTTCATCTGGTGAGAGGTATGTCTGTAAACATTCCCAAACTGTGAATCATTACAAAGTCCTCCTTAATGAGTATGTCCCCTAAAAAACTTCAAAGACTTAATGTCCCAGACCCTAACTGACTCATATGGCAGATGTTTGTCCCTTAGCCAAGAGAGGGAGTATAGAGCTGCCAATTACTTATGCCCAGAGTGGAGTGTACTAATGAGGTCTTTGCACATATACACAGACTCCTAAGGGAAATGTTGCAGGAACAAATCTTGTTATTTCTATATTTAATTTTGCTAGAACTTTCCAAGACTCCTGAATCCCACCTACACAAGTGGAAAAGGGGTCTCTGCAGCGAATGTACACTTTATATGGAACCATCAAGGGCTGTTTACTGACACATGTTTACAAGGTGATAGTGGGTTTCCTCTCTGTGTGAACCTGCTTCTGTGCTGAACCTCAAAACTGCAGCTGAGGTGAATTAAGAGTGCACACCAGTGGACGCGCAGTGTTGTGGAGCGCAATGCTCTAGGCATCCGGAAGATCTGCAATAATGCGGTGGAGGCTGGCATTCGCCTTCCTCATGATACAGAGGAAAGTGATGAAGCAGACACTGCCTGGAGAAAGACATTTAGAAATTAGTTTTCTTAACCATCCATTTTCTGTACCACTTATTCCTGAATAGGGTCACAGGGGAGCCAGTGCCTAGACAGGGCACTAGTCCATCGTAGGGCTCACACACACATTCAGACACTAAGGGCCACTTTAGAGTCACCAATTCACATCTTTGGACTGTGAGGGGAAACCCACACAAACACAGGTAGAGCATGCAAACTCCACACACTTCCCAAGTCACCCCACCCAGGGATCAAACCCAGTTCCTTCTTACTGTGAGGCAACAGCACTATCCACTGTGCCACTGTGCCACCGTACCACCAGTTTTCTTAACCTTTTTTTTTTTTAATAACAATATCTAACAACAATAATGGCAAACATACAAATAAAATGACCACAAACAAATTAACAGGAACATTAATGAGAAAATTAACAAACAGTATAAATTGTCTTCTGTCTTTCTGTCTGGGGGAAAAAGATTATAGTTGATTTCCGATGTCATATGTGTGTGTTTATGAATTTGCTGATTATAAATATGTGATAAGATATTGATTTCTATTTTTCGAGCATAATAGGGAATAAAAACTGTATATTTCACTGAGTTTAATTGATGTTTGAGGTTTGACTGAGCGATTTTGTTAAGTTTTGGTTTGCGAGGTTCTTTGGGAAACGCTCATTGATTTGTTCTTTTTTCACCTCTTTCTTTAGTTCGCTCTTTATTTGCTAAGGTTGATTGCTTTCAGGAAACTCACCCCAGATCTGTTAAATGACAATCTTGACTCATTATATTTACACCCCCAAAATGTACATACACTCAGCCCACTAGAAAAGGTCTTTCTGATTGGAGAAACCTAGCCCCTCCACAAAGCACAGCAGACAGTTCTGAAGAAAGCACTCCCTCAGATAAAGTGCTACAGGAATTGGCTAAAAGCTGAAGCCGGCTCAAGAACACAATCTCTCAATGTTCTTGAATATTTACAATGTTCTTGTTATGGAAACATAAAAAACTGCTACAACAGGCTAGGTGGCTCCTGTAAGCCATCAAAAAAGAGCTATTTTTCATGAGGCTACCATAAATGGAAAAACAGCATGTTTCATTCTGAAGCACATCAGCAGGATTTTTAAACTGCATCTAAAACCACATCTAAGCATTTTTGCCCCAACTAAAGTAACATAAATCTAATAAATGCATGATATGACAATTATCCTTTGGGAAATGCCACATTAGCTTTTTAGAGCCAACTGTTGCACAACTTTGACACATCATTAACTATAAAAAATATTAAGTGCTTGAACTATTGTGATGCATCTTTGAGAATTGTTTACATTAAAGAAGCATCTTTCATGTGCAGATGGAAGATGAAGTGGTCTAATATCTCCTGGTACTCTCCCACTGTGTTGACTCTGGACTCTGGACAGCCCAACACCAGCTGACTATATAAAACCCTATACCCAACACTGATCAAATGTAAAACAAAAAAAGCTTGAAATATATCAATTTACATGTTAATGAATATAATAAATATGTCAATTTACCATTTTGAATTAAATTATGAACAAAATGAACTGTTTCATGATTTTCAAATTCTTTGAGATGACCTAATGAGTCTGAATCTACAATTAATGAATGAGTCATGAGTGTCCAAATTGGATGGCTTTCAGGCCACAGCTGCAAAGATCAGTGATTTTCTCTTTTTCCACTATGAATCAGCTCTCAAACATTTGCTTATTAGCTGATGAAGTCAGACAATATCATTTTTGACTGTGGTGCTTTCAAACATGGATATACCACTAGCTGTTGTGTTTACGTTTCAGAGCATCACATGTATAGCCATTAGGCAACAGTGCGCCTGTTGATGGTGTGAGAAGCCATGAATTTCATATCATTAAGCTTGGATTTAGGAACACTTTCATTGGAAAGGGTCAGAATTTCTCAGTTACAAGCTCAGCAGAAGTAAAACCACACATGCTTTCATTGAATGTGTATAAAACCCACAAGAAACTCATTTGTCTTGAGTTTTATCACTGAGAAGACATATAAAAACTTTATTACAGACTAATAAACTAATCTAATCCGAATAGGTCTTTATACATGTTTTACAGTCAAATAGACCTGCTGATGTGGTTTCTGTAAAACTGGATTTTAATTAAATGAATACTTTATGCACATTTTATATGTAACAATGGGCTTTTTAATGGTCTCAAACCTCCTAAGAAAGTCTATTTGTGTTTACCTAACAACTCAACATAGTTTGAGGCAAGTGTACAATAAACTAGGTCCATGGTTGCACTTTAAGTACCTCATATGCATGTACTAAACTCGTACTAAACTCATGGGCTTGGTCTGAACTGATTATTTTCAAGCATTCTTACAGGAGATGTTGCTCTGAGAGAGCGCGATTAATAAACCGTTTGCAATAGCTCCACCTTTGTCCACCAGCAGGTGGAGTGTTTGTCTCTACACTGTCCTGCACCGCTCTATCGGGTCGTGGCCTTGCTCCTGCACCACAGAGAAAGCAGATGCTGCAAACAAAGCACAGTCATAAGGGTGGTTTAGGTTAGCGAAATCACCTAGACCTACATGGCCATGCAGGCACATATTAAAACACACACACACACACACACACACACACACACACACACACACACACACACACACACACACACACACACACACACACACACACGCATTTCAACAAAATGTCAATACATCCCCACAAGACTCTGCATATTCCAGATGTGGCAGTGCTTTTGGATTCCAGTCACTACAGCATTTAACAGTGCATAACTGTGTGCACATGTCTCCACACACATACACACACACACAAGCATGTCCATTTGGATTATTGCATTCAGCGTGTGTGTGTGAGCACAAGTGTTTATCTACCACTGCTGGCTGAAGCCAAAGAGAGATTATGCAAAGCTTCTTTTAAACTGTTTGCATACCTTCCACCCCCTCTCTGCACACTGGCTCTTAGCCCCCCCATCTCCCAACTCTTCCCCAGTACTTGTCTTCTATTGTGCACACTCTTTCAGCATATCCGTCCTCTTAGTTGCAGTAATTTTGTCATTTTCACTCATCTAAAATCAGGCACAGTGATAAATGTGTAATTTAGTTGTCTCAAGGATATTTAGATTCTCCGAGTTTCTCCAAAAACATCAAGTCTCGAAAGCCAATGAGACCTGAAGCTTTACACCCGTTAGAAGGGCTGTTCTTGTGTAAAACCCCAAATCCACAGTGCTGGGCTACATCATCAGCCAATGGAAAAATCACAGCTGATTCGCATGGTTACCATGAAGTGTGTTATGAGGATGATAAGCCATTTAACCCGTTTCTGCTGGAAGGGTCACTGTAAACCATCCAATTCATGAGAAGAATTCACTATTAGTATCAGTAAATCCTGACACATACTCCTCAAAATAAATGTTTTGAAACCCTGTACATTTACCCACACATCTGTTCTTCACCGTCTTAACTGCAGTTCTCTCTGAATTCACATTAGTTTTATAGAACCTATAAAAGAACCATGTGGGACTCATAATTAGGGGTCCAAGCACCAAAGGTACTGGAACCCTATTGTTTTTGTTAGAATTCTTCTTCTTCTTCTTCTTCTTCTTCTTCTTATTATTATTATTATTATTATTATTATTATTATTATTATTATTATTATTATTATTATTATTATTATTCTGCCTAAAAACAGAGTGCACACACCAAACCGTAAGTTGTACAGACATGATACTTTGTCAACAGTTAGTAGTCCCTCCCTCAACTCATTTGCTCAAGCTCAGCCTGATTGGCCTGATGGTGGCACTATAGCAAAGCATTAAGCGTCAAGGTATGATATCTTTCAGCCCATATTAGAAAGAGACACAGTTCTTTTTCCCCCTGATTATTTGACTCATGTCCTACAAAAAAAGCCTCCAGAACCATATAGTTCTGCCCCCTTGGATTTTAGTTATTTACCATAATGTGCAAAATTACCCACATTTTGAGTGCAAACTAGTCTGTAAATCTTCACCTAATTGCACAAATTTGGTGTCAATCGAATTGTAAGAAAAACTTCACAGACCAAAACACTAGGGGGATCCGACAGATACCAAAGGTTAGTGGTACTGCATCAATAGGTAACACTATAACAAGCAAAAGTCTATCACAGCAGCAAAATTTATCTGATTGGTATGGTGCTACTATAGGCTATCCTGGACCAGAATCTATGAGTATGCTGTTATTAAAAAAAAATAAAAGAAAACATGGCCACCATCAGCCAATCAGGTTTCAACATGTACTTAAATGTCTTAGAATTGGCCGATCACTATGAAACATATGGACTCTTTAGTCCATTTGTGTGATACACATGCAGTTGACATCAGCTAGTGCGCTATAGGGAGCATGAAAACTTTGTAAATGCATGTCATTTAAATTGTTTTATCTTTGTTCTACAAATTTACATAGTTTGAAAATGACAGGTTTTGTACTAGTCCTACAATTTACATCTGATCATCTCAATTCTGGTCTTACATCAACAGTTAAAGTGTGAAAGTAAATAATTATACAGAAAAAACTTTTAACTAATTTGATCTACAAAATCTCCATCAATCCATTTGGGAGAGCATCAAAAATGTGTTGGATAATAACTGTAGTTTGTTCAAATCTGAGGCATCTTTACAAAATATCACTTTGACACAGCAACCACACTTTGGTATAAATACACCAATGGGGCCACACATGTTACAAAAATCATACATTTACTCATATAACTCAGAAATGTTTTGTCTAATTGCTCCAAATCTTCCCATGCCTGTACTCAGGGTGGCCATAGACCATTATCAAAATGTACTGCATCACTAGGTGTTAAGCATAGCTGCATCTTATCTTATCTTATCCTATCCTATCCTATCCTATCCTATCCTGTCCTGTCCTGTCCTGTCCTGTCCTGTCCTGTCCTGTCCTCTCCTGTCCTATCCTATCCTATCCTATCCTATCCTATCCTATCCTATCCTATCCTATCCTGTCCTATCCTATACTATCCTATCCTATCTTATCCTGTCCTGTCCTGTCCTGTCCTGTCCTATCCTGTCCTATCCTATCCTATCCTGTCCTGTCCTGTCCTGTCCTGTCCTGTCCTGTCCTATCCTATCCTATCCTATCCTATCCTGTTCTTTACATCATGTCAAAAGTTATTGAGGACCAATAGAAGTGCTTCAAAATGACACCAGGTGTTTTACATAAAGGAAGAGATGCTTCATGATCTACACAAATCAGAATTTGGTCTGACTAATGGAGGTGGTCTCTGTCAGAAGAAATTATAGTATGGTTTGGATTGCAGTGTGAAAACTGTGTGGTGGTTTGGATTTTGGACTGATTACAGCAAATTGAAGCAGGCAATCATCACCCATTAACCACTGAATAAGAAAAGGCATGTGGAAAGAATTATATCTGTTGCTGAAGATATAACTGTACTGCATCCAACCATATGATATTTATACAGTGATAGGCTAGTGGTTTTCAGAAACTCAAATAACACCACAAATATTAAAACAAATATTAAAGGAACAGCAGCAAAATGAAGTTCCTTTATAAAATATCTTCATCAGTCTATTTTGTTCTTTAACCACGGTTTCAGTCCAGTGGTTCCCAACCATGCCCTGTTTAACTTGCTCTAACACACCTACTTCAACTCGTGCAGGCCTTGAAGATGAGCTAGAGTGTTTCACACAAGATTCCTGCTCACCGCTTCCTTTCTTCCTAGCACAAAGATGATCTTAGTTGGTCAAGCGAGCATCACACTAAGCACTATCTCTCTCTCTCCCTGTTAAGTCGCTCTTAATTTGTGCTTTAACTAAAACTGGGTCCTGATTAGTTAGGTCAGGTGTGTTAGCGGAGGAAAAACACCAAAACATTCATCAGGGCAAGGGTAATCAAGTACCAGGCTTGGGAAATGCTGATAAAAAATCTGTTTAAAATACAAAATCATTCATTGCTTTTCTCATCTTTTGGTAAACAACATGTATGGGTAAAAATGCAGGGGAGACAGGCCAGCTCAGTAAACTGAGATTTCCGGCACTGGACACCAGGCTGAAGGATTACCGGCTCTGTTTTTGTCATCGCTTCCTGAGAGAAAAAAGCAACACATTGATGGCATGGGGATATCCTGACAGGAACGCTCTATCCCCTGCCCAGGGATAGCAGTGACCTTCATGCTCATACACTCCAGCTTTTTCCACTCCACACAGCAGCAGTATGAATCCAACTAAACCAACTAAAGCCCTGCTTCACAAACACCTTTTTTTGTGCTCAAGTCTCATCAGCTCTCTTTAGGATCAAGCAAAAATCAGGAAAGTGAAAGCATTAGACAGTCTACTGGCTTTCACAGGAAGGCACTGGCTGTGGGGCAGCAACAGGGTACCTCACTGTCTGTATTGTAAGCCAACACACCAATTAGGCTTCAGACACTTGTCAGTCTAAGAGCTTCTGGAGTGGCTGTACTTTTGTAGATATGCATATGTAGTGACTTTCAGCATTTCTGACTAAACAATGGTGTTGTTTCAGGTGTCTAGTCTCTAAATAAATCAACGTGGATTCCAGTCTATGTGTGTGCGTCACCAGCATCGCTTCTGGTCTAGTATCACACTTCAACTCTGTCTAGCTATGTGCATATCATTTTCAGCCAATCAAAAACCATTTTCCCAGGATCGTGCCAAGATGGGGCACATTCTTAAGAGTGAGGACTAATTAGAACTGAATAAACTGAATCATTTTCTATAGATCTGCAGTGGTTATATTGGAGATAACATATTACTGTTCATACTATGTAAACACTGGAAAAAGAAGCCATTGGGATCATCAACTAAACATGAAGAAAAGAAGATTGAACATTGTTCCATAAAACCTTGGCCTAAAATGAGTTTCTTCTTGTTCAGTTCTGCCGGGAGAGGACATAATAGCTCTCTCTGACATCAAATTTCATCTTAATGAAAAGAACATCAGCACTGTAGACTGGAAATTAGAACGTGTCAGGCAAACGTGATTTCATGCCACAAGATTTGTGGCAGACTCCTCCAAAAATTCTGGACCAGAGCTTAGTGAAATTCTCAAGGCCAGAGGCAGTGCTCCCTTCTACGGATCATCTATAAGCAGTTAGTGCATTAATGCGATCTCTAATCATGTTCACACTTAATTGAATCTCATTTCAGGGGGCCTCTGGCTGCAGGCCCATGGCAGACTCTCCTGCTCCAGCTGCGCCTCTATTAGCTACTTTCTTCAGTTTCACAGGGCAATTGCAGAAGAGTTACAAAAGGGCTGCACACTGGCCCACAAAGCACAAAGGTTATCTCGATAATGGGAGCACTGTGCCTAAACTCTAATATTTTTCACACTCTCACTTGTAAGGTGACCAGATGTCTTGTCCTTCCAAAGACTCAGATTTTAGCTTCGTTTAAGATGTCCTGAATTTTTCACCAGCAAATTATACAAATATTAAGTATTTTACTATTGTTTTTCAGTTCTCAGGGCACTTTTTTTTTTCATTTTCACTGTCAGGATGAAGTGCTAAATACAGTGCATCTCAAACAATTAGAATATCCTGTTAAAACTTTTATCAGTATGGCTTACAGCTCATGAAAATCATTATATGCGCACTACTTGGGGCTCATTTACCATGAAATTCTGCATTAATTCAGCCCAAGTTGCTTTGATATTGGCCTTCAGCTCATCTGTATCACTGGGTCAGATCCAGAGAGTTGGCTGACTGATCTAGCACAGTAATATCATGGTCAGCAAACCATTTATTAGCAGAATAGTGGGCAGGTGCAAAGCCCGCTAGAAAAAATGGCATTTCCATAAAGTCTCTGAACTTCAGATAGCTTGGATTCAGTGCCTCTCCACTCTTCCTCAATACTCTAGGAGCTCAAGTTGTTACTCCAGGACTTTCAATTTCCAAAGAAAATTCCAAATTTAGTTAAATGTGAAAAGAGGACTTTGGAAATTGAGCAACACTCTCCTTAGTCCAGGTGAAACACTTGGGATGTTCTCTCTGGTTCAGGAGAGGCTTGACATTAGGAATGCTTCCATTGTAGCCTCTTTCCATTCTGTGACTCTTGATGCACTGACACTAGGCTCAGCCACTCCTTGTGAAACTGTTCTTAAATCGTCTTTTCATAACAATCCTCTGAAGGCTGTGGTCATGCCCATTACACCACATTCTCCCCTTCTAGACCATTTTCAATTGAAAAAAGACAGCCTTTTCAGCTGTGGCTTACACATGTTATGGAGGGAGTCTGCCTTCTGGAATACAGCCAGGTCAGTAGTTTTCTCCATGATTGTGGTTGAGTGTGCTGAACTAGACACAGTATGTTAACTGTAATTTGAGAAACTGGATTTCTGATTTTAATGAGTGATAAACTATACTGATAAAAGTTGAGCAAACTGATAAAATTGAACCATATAGACACAAAGTCATCCAGAGTGGTTAGGTAAGAAATGGTTAAGTGTTCAGAAAATGACTGAATGGTTGTTACAGAAACCAGGGGTTTCATTGTTTACAACATAAATACACAAATTCTATTTAATATCCAACATGACAGTAAATTTTTTAGAGTTTAATATCTAATATTAATGATATAATAAACTACATTTTCTTTGGGTACCATTTGGTCTCACAGCAACCTGCATGTACAGTATCTTTGACATGTATTTAAAAATAAATTCTTTGTTTAAAACCTTAGACCTTAGTTTTACAAAACTATCTCAGAATATGTAACTGTTTCATATTATACCTTTATGTGTTGAAAATTCTACTTCATTGTGCCTGATTTCTGACTTTATATCAAACAACTTTATTATGCACTTTATTAAGCTATATTTAGAGAAAAGCTTTACATTTTTGAGAAAAGCTCTCTATTTCTCAAAGAATGGGTGAGTACTGTCTCCAATACACCCTTTAAAATAAACAATAATGCCATAGAAGAACTGACTTTAACAAATAAAGATTTTTATACTGAATGCTAGTGTGAAGTGTATAATTTAAGTCTTAAATCCTTAGAATCCTATGTATTGTGCTACATAGCCAGTATAGTGTCAGTCAAGGCTACTATAACCCTGCTCAAGAACAGCCTTTCTAAAAGTCTAAATTTGTTCTTGATGGTCAAGGTGGTGGAAAAGCTGGTCATCCAGGTGAATACATACACTATGTTGGCAACACGCTGAATAAGTTGGTTAACCAACTGGTTTATCTGATGTATCAGCATTAATTACTCATCTCAGCAGTTCATTCTGGTCATATTAGTGAACTAGTTGGGCCATGGTGGTCATACTGATGAACCAAGTAGATCATGCTGATCAACAAACTTGGTCATACAGGTTGACATACTGGTCAGGGAACACTTAGGGAGTACAGCTGAACCATCAACCTCAAATGAAAACATTCGCTATGCTGATCAACCAGCTTAACGAGCCTGAGCTTTTGTCAGGGAAAGTATTTGCATATTAATTGTACTTTATTTCTAATATGATATAACATTATCAGTGACTCCACCAACAGTGTCAGATTTGAGGACGGAGAGGCTCTTCTTTTTGCTCCAGAAGTGGTGGCAGCCAGACCACTTGGAACCAGTATATTTGTATAAGCAGTCAGATCAGCAGATAGGCGCTGGTGCTGGCGACAACAGAGTGCGTACAGGAAGAACAGGCGGGATCTTGGAGCAAGGGCTTTTGGCCAGTAGAGGAAATAGCATTACTGAGACTCATAGGCAGCAAGAGAGGTTAAAGTTAGCTACCTCTCATTCACTCTCACTGACATGTGCAAAAATAAACTGGACACAAATACATCTGAAACATCAGGTCCACACCCTTGGGGCAGATGCACACAACCTTGGACAAGAACACTGTAAGACACAACCGTCTTTCCCCAAACCCCCTGCTGCTCTTTCACTGGGGTTCGAGTAAAGGAAGTCTTTGCTTTGGAAAGGGGGTTGGAGGGAAGGTCAGCATAATGATTGCTAGAGTTAAAAGGAGGGGGGTCAGTTCAGATAGGCCCCATTTTACAGAACACAAACAGAAACACTGAGGACCTCTAGCAAACAATAGAGAGCATACAGAGCCAGTTCCTGGGGCGTTCACAAGCGCTCGCACGACATATGTCACTTTGCACCGCACAATGGCGACGTGCGCTTGCAGCCACTGCCTCAGAAACGGTGGCCACAACAGAGCCATTCATCTCCATTTGTTTTGGAAAGCTTTTGTCACCTGAGGCACATGAATAAATCTTAATCACTTCTCTTTGAGAGATACCACTGGATCAACTAGACATCTCGGGCCTTAACCAACAGGGACAGCAGCCATGGTGTAATTGGGCAGATCAGAAGCCTATGCCAATCGTGCCACTACATTATCAAGTCTGCCCTAAGATAGGTTAGATATGTGAGCTCGGCTGAAAAAATCTTTTATTTGTTTGTCTTTCCACACTGCCAGCACAACCTTTCCTTTCCAGTGCACTCTGTGAAAGGAGCTGCCAGAAGCCATGAGAATCTATACATGTGCTGGCAGACAAAACAAACATGAAAAGAGCCGTAATTATCCTTCGGTGTCAAAATAGCTGCCTCCAAAACAAGAGCGCATCACTTTAGAGAAAATAAAAATGTCAGGAGTTGCATGCATGTTTATCTGAGAGTCTCCAAGGAGCTAGCTGGAGACGGAGGGTGAACCGTGACTAAGAATACCATGACTCGTCAAAGTCTCTACATTTCCAATCAAATCTGCAAGGAAACGTTTCTCAGTTTTTCCGCTTTGTCAAGTCTGAAAGCTCTCCATGCTTTGTGACCTTTGAAGTGTAGCGAACTTGCACGCTGAAAGCTACATTTAAATAAAGCAGTTTTTGACTGGCTGAGTAAGTGGGAGTTTGGTTTAATAAGAGCCAAATAAATGGTTAAACGTTGAACAAATGATGTTACATTTGCAACCTTTATCTTAAATGCTTAGGAAAGGAATTTACACTATATGCCCCTCTGAAAGAGAGCTGGAAACCACCCCCTTTTGAATGGAGATGCACTAATTGTCTTCAAATGTACACAGATAGATTGTATAATCTGTATAGTTTAAGTTATAAAACCTCCCCATCTTAGGTCTGTGGAGTAGGGGACCGGGGGAGATCCAGCCATTACCTACAATGGATGGTTTGAAAGTTTGTGAACCGTTTAGGATTTTCTATATTCCTGCATAGATTTGACTTAAAACTTCATCATATAACTCAACATTTCTGGTAATGGCTGATTGGTCCTGCACTTTGGCTTGGAGAATTTTTTTTGCCCACTCCTCTGTATTAAGGATTAAGGTCAGGAGTTTGATTTTGGCCCTTCCATTAATTTTATTCTATAATAATTCTTTGTTAGAAAAACGTGCTACATTCTCTTGAGATTTAGCTCACAAACAGATGTTTAGGTCAGTTTTATGCAGAAATATAAAAACTTCTAAAGAGTTCCCAATCATTCAAGCACCACTGTATGAATTGTGCTGGAGTGGTGTTTGTGATCCAGAATGAATCAACACCAGTATCAAATAGTGCTCTTGTGCCTGAATGCAATCACAAAATGTTTCACAGTCCAGGAAAATCTTTTTCAAAGAGAAGAAACTTTCAGTGAGCTCCTTTAAATACTCTTCGACCAAACGCTCTTAGAAGAAACTTTAGACCACTTCTGAAAACAAACAAAAGATCCAGAAGATCTAAAAGACCAACAAAAGATCATCATTTCCACAAATCACTAGTAGTGATCTAAAGCCTATGCTGAAGCTCAGTTTTCTATTTCAAGGTAGCTCCCAAACACAACAAAACAAATATAAACCAATGCAAATGCTTGCTGTTTGAAATCTCTTGCTGGTAGAAGGGCTAGAAAAGGGGCCAAAAAGGCAGTGAGAGAGGAAGCAGTGCTGGGAGGAGTGCTATGTGTCCTGCGGCCAAATGACTTCACACATGATAAGGGTGGGACACGCTAGGGGGAAATTATGGAGCCAGCACTGCTCTCAGGGTTTCCGTTAACTCTGTGCTTTCGTGTGCTGTGGGCTTGTCCTGTCTCTCTGAACAAGAACACATTTAGCTTGACACAGCAGCAATACACTGACCGGTCTGTGATTTTGTTGGGACAACACTTGCCTGCACCACTTTAAGAATCCACATTTTCATTTTCCTCATGCGATCCTGCACTGCTTCTCTATCCTATGGAACACATTAACATTAGGGCCCAATTTATGTCTCCAAGAAATCTCATTTCAAAAGAAAGTGTTTTACAGTTAAAGCAACTTGTCTGGGTCATTCCATTACACGGTACAGTACAGTACACAGTAAAGAAAAATCAGTAGCTTGCTATTTAATAGAGGTGAGAAAAACAAATATATTACCAGTATGGTCTTTGAAACGGAAGCCTTCTGATAACAGTAGATCCTTTATGTGCTGTTAAGTTTGTGGTCTGTCCCAAAATAATGAATTTCAAAAAGAAAAACAGTGTTTTAACAGTGGTAAACAATGGCTGCTTAGTACAATGACAAAACTTAATACGTTCAGAAATTGGAAAGCTACCTGTGAATCCAGCTTCTCCAGACGTTCTTCCATTTTGCCAACTCTTCCATGACTTGCTTTAGCTCTGTACATCTTCAGGAAGACTCTGGTGTGATTGTCCAGTGATGTAAGGTGTGTCGACTTAAGGTCAATGTAGTTAATGCATTGAATCGCTCCATACACCTGAGACAGAGGGAACAAGAGAGGAGGTGTGAGAGAGAACATGAATAACTATGTTTAAAACATTTATTACAGTAGTGCCTGAAACAAATGTTTACCTGTTTCTCAATTTTAAAAAATCACTCATTTGCACATATGTTAATAACTAAATGATCAAAATTGTGTTTAAGGGCTTATAGCCTTCATTTCACTGCATATTTCTCTGTAGATCCATTTCCAAATTATAGTTTTAAGTTATATACCTTATAAAAGAAAAGTCCCAGTCACGCAGACTCCACTATTTATAAGAGTTTCAAAAGACAAGACAGACTACATGATCAGTATGTCATTAGACAAGCCCCTTAGCAGCATACCTAGTAAAATCACTGTTAACAGTAGTGCTGCCAGACTGGTCATTCAAAAGAGAAAATAGCTTCAAAGTTTTCATCATTTCCATTGATGAAAAGTGGTGGTGTATATATGTGAGCCTGATAAATTTCTAAGGCATATAATTTATATAAATTCTATAAAACTACTTTGGGCAATTCTACTGCAGGCCCCTATTACATGCACATATTACAAGAGAAGCACCTACCTAAGGTGGACTGAATTGAAAAGTAAACTGCTCTGGGTCAGATGTTGCCTGTCAAACATAGCGGACTCTCATCAGACATTTTAAGGTGGTGTGAAGCTGTGGATTACTCTTAGTGAAATTCATGTAATTGGATCCAGCTTTATAAACATAATTCACATCATAGTCCTGATCCTTACACAACAGTCAATGAACACAGTTTTTCACCTAAACCAATTCACATTACAGAGGAGGCTGCCCTCTCTCACCTTTCACTTTTCTAACCAAACCCACTCAATGATTCACAGATTTTTCAGGACTTATTACAGACAGACAGGAACACAGAATATCTCTATACACTCATGATATGCTGTTATATATGTCTAAGCCTGCATACTCAATCACTGCAGTGCTGCAGAGTATCTCCCACTAGAGCAGCATTTCTGCTTTCAAAATTAACCTGTCTAAACTGCTGGCACTACCATTTTACATCTCTTCTCAGGCTTCTATAATAGCTATTTCTCCAGTTCAGCTATAGATTCTGGAGGTTTCTGGTAATTCATCATGTTTGTAACAACAAATCACACCAAAAATGCATTCTTTCACAGAGAAGATAAAAGAAGATGTAGTATTTTTCATTTTTTGGCAGGGTAAGGGTCAGTATAATGTTCCTCCATTCAGTAGTGGGATGTTCATCCTCCATCATTTGCTCTAGTTGTCCTACTAACGTCCTTGTTATTCACCCAATAGCTGTCTTTCTAAATGTTATTGGTTCAAGTTGCCCAGGTTTAAATTTAATCAACGAACAACTGTCAACAATTAAAGTGCAGTTTATTAGTGAGTTTTTTAGATTAGAAATATGGTCAGCTTGTAGACGTCTGTATGCTTTCCACAGCTGAAAAATGGGGACAAGGAAAATATGCAACAGTGGTTTGCTTTACTTGTCCAGTACAATACTCAAGGGCCCATCAAAATTCCAACTGTGGTCATTACTTATTCAACTAATTTGGTTCCCCCGCCATATATATGTCAATATATCTCAAGCTGTATCATTCTATCAACTCTGTCTGTCTGACAGTGTTTTCATATGTAAATCAAAGAAAGATTTGGTACAATCAAAGAGTAACAAAACACCACTGATCAACTTACTATCTGTGAAATTATATACATAAATAAGTGCTCTTAAAAATGAAGGTGTGATTTTAACATATTGACTAAATATTAAATATATGATTTACTGAACCAAGGTAAGTCTGCTGTTTACTTTGTGAGGACAACCTGTCTCAACTCCATCCAAAAAATATTTTCAGACTGCAAACAAACTAGATAATTTGGACCAAAACCACCTCACTATTTCAGACCAAATGGTTGTCCTTTGGTCTGGACCATGATCTTGAGCACCTTTCACACCCGTTATTTTAGTTTAGACCAAACAGGTCTGAAAGTCCGGACCAAACAAATTAGGTGTGAAAGCACTCTAATAAAAAGTCATTACAGAATTTGAACTTTTAGAGCAAGCTAAACTTAACCTAAGTCTAATCTTTACTATAGAAAATGTGAAATGCTTACCATTTCTGTGTGTTTCATTCATTTCTTTTTGAAAAAGTCCCATAACATAGAAAAACAGCATGCTGTATCAACACTGTATTCTCAGTTCTTCTTTGAGTACAAGACATGCTGACTTATGGGTATTTGCCAAAAGAGCTGATTTGGACCAGTGGACAGGAGTGATATGTGAAAAATATCTGTGCAAAATATGTTTATGCAAATATTATATATTTCTTGGGGCATGCTTGAGTGTATATGTATGAATATTTGTTAAATCTTGCTTGCTACAAAGGGTTCTAGTGATCTCATAGAAGAACCACTTTTGGTTCAATAAAGAAAAGAGTTATGAGGGTGAAGAATCTTTACATTTACTTCTTACAACCTTTAAAAGGCTCTTCACCTTGTCTCTCTTACAAAAACGATTCTTTATGGAGCCAAAAGTGGTTCTTCTATGGCACCACTCAAACAACTCTTTGTGGGAACTTTATTTATAAGAGTGTGGAGATCATATCTCTAATGGACCGTTCAGGGGTAACTTCTTAATGGTGGACTATATGATATATTTGGTTTTGATGTAAGGTCTCTGTTTATGATACAGGTTTATCTTGCCAAAGATGTACTTTATTACCATGGTCCACCTTCGCCTAATGAATATTTGCTCAGCTTCCTTTGGGGGAATTATCAGACAAAAAGCTTCCAAGTCTAAGACCCCCCCCCCTCCCCACCCCCTCATATTCTATCCTTCTAACCACTGCAGCAAAACTTCATTTTAGGAAACTTTGTAGGTAGTTAGCTAGCTGACATGTCATACCCAAGCTAATCATCTATTATTGCCAGAAGAACACATTTCATCTGCCATCAGACATCAGCCAGACACTTTAAGTGCTGAGTTGGCAGTTGGAGCTGAAGGTCTGTATCAATCTCTGGCCTGCTCCAAGACATGTCAAGTCAAGTTATATGACAAAGTTGGAAAATATTTCTTAAGAAATGCTTTCAAGGCCCATAAACAGATTGCAGAAAAACAGAACAAGTGCCCCCCTCCACCCAAACCCACCCACAGCCTCATCCTCTCCCTCCATGCTAGTTTTATTCTCTTCTCTTTGAGATGAACACAGGAATGGTGAAAAACTTCAGGCTTTCGAGAGGATGTAATCGAACACCTAAGAGAGCCATTAATGCTAATGGGACTCCATCCTAATGAAGCCTTAGACTATTAGCAGTGATGGGCTTTGCCATAGTTTAAGGGTGGTCATTAGTTTGCTAGCACGGTGAGTGGGCTATATATGTCCCATGTTTCTGAGTAAGTACACATAGTAGGCGGTATTAGTCCAAGTTCACGGACAATTTCTGCTGGAATCATTGTCAGTTTCAGCCACAGAATTAATGTGAGAACAAGCCTATAAGGTTTCTACAGAACTGGACCTTTGGCTACTGTATAATTCATTTAGCATTATGTCTTAGAACCCAAGATCTGCAGTTACATGCTGTTTTCTAGGCTTCATAACTGAGGATCAGAGTAACCTACAGAAACCATACACATATCATAACAAACTACAAGACTTACCTCATCTGCCCCCATCTCAACAAATTGTGGTCTCACCAGAGCTGGAAAACCACTAAAACAATCTCACAACACTGGCCTAAGGTTCTAAAGGTTCAAATTAAAGCTTAGGATTCCTATAGAAAAACTACTTTATGGTTCACTTAGCAATCGCCAAAGGATCTATTTTTGTTAATGGAATGTATATAATAAGCCTTTTAAAAATTTCAAAACCATCCAAATAAGGCTAAGCTCTTCATCACTGAAATGTTTTTCCTACGACTGTACATACAAATCAAGTACCACTTAGGAACCTTTGTTTTAAAGAGTTTAACAGTACAACATGACGCACTTCTTAGTCATGCATTGTTAGCTTCTAACCCCGCACACAGGGGAAGCGTTGTATATGAGAGGAAGTAGCATTCTCCTGACCTCAATTGAAGAACTGACATGAACACTTTATGGACAAAAATACTGGGACAAATGTGCATTTGTTTCTTACAAAATCAAAGTTATTAAAAATATGTTTACCCTGCTTTTGCTGGAGTAACTTTCTCTATTGTCATCAAAGGCTTTCTACTAGATTTTGAAACTGCTAGGAGGGTTTGATTGCATTCAGTGACAACAGCTTTAATAAGGTCGTGATGTTGGATGACCACTACCCTACCTAGTCCAGCAATTTTCTAGTTTATACCAAAAGTATTGGATGGAGCCATTATTCCAGAGAATATATTTCCACTGCTACACAACTCAATGATGGGGGTTTATACTACCCTAGCCTACACATGCCAATACATTCATGTTTATCTGCTTCAGAGAATGCCAATAATTCACTACAGGAGCTAAACAAGTCATGGCCCATCTGTATCAACAACATAAATGTGTGAATGTAAGCATTAAAAAGGTGTGCAGAAACATTTGGACATAGTGTGTATTAGCTAGCATGCAACTAGGAAGACATATAGTGGCACGTACAATTTCTGTTCCATTGAGTGTTAAGTGAGCTGAAGATATACTGATCTCCAGACAAAAACTATGCACTTTTCTACATTTTAAAAAAAGATTAGTGTTTTATTTTTGTTTGTACAGCTTTAGAGTGAAAAGGGCACTGGGGTGCCATGCAAAAAAGAGATCTAAACCTCAAAACACTTTTCCAAGGTCTCAGAGGTTAATCATCTTGTTAAGACTAAGGCTTGTTTTCAGACATTCTTAGCAAAGGCCAGGTGATGCAAATATCAAAGCTCTGTAAATACTGTAACTTTATTAAATCCTGTATGGATTTCAACATCACACCTCGAGCACAAACTGAAGGTTTAACCATGACCCTCACAGTCCCCATAAAAAAAACATCTCTACGCACTAAAATCTGCTGGGTTTTAAAGCAACCCATTGCTGGGTCAATACTGGGAAAACCAAGCTTTGAGTTCTTTTGACTCAACAGATTGGATTATTCTGAACCAGCACTTGAGGTCAAGAATTTAACCTAAATCATGTGTAATTTTAATACATTGCTGGGATAACAGAACCAAACATTGGGTTTAAAGCTGTGTATTGTGAATCAACTTGGTAACCATGGCTACCACATTAGTAACCATTCTAGCAACACCAGAGGATGTTGCTAGATGAGTAACCACCTATCCTGGTGAGTAACCACCTACTAACATCATAACAACCTCTTAGCAACACTGTAGCAACTATCCAGGATAACCAATTAGTGGGAACCACTTTAGCTTCAGCTGCTTTTTTAGGAAATGCACACTAACATAACCAATTTACCCAATATTATATAAGAATATATCAGAATATGCACAACCTAAATTTAACCTAACCATAACATGAACTTATCTTATACCGTAACTTTCACCTAATCTTTACCCTAACTGTAACCTAAACCTAACCTAACCATTACCCTGAGATTTAGCCTAACCATAAATACAGTAAAATGTGAAATGAGTTTCCCTGCAATAATTCCCTTTATAAGCTCCATAACAGAGTATGCAACCTGTGGACAAGAGCTTCTTCCCAGATAGTAATGAATGTTTGGCCCAAATGTGGTTCACATGTGAGCAGTAATTGCTAAAAATGCCCAGATTTATCCCAAATGCATCTGCTATCTGGGTTGTGAATCATAATGTATGTACTAAATTTGGGAAACATATTTGTGCAAATGCTATGTATTTGTTGGGTTACACTTTAGTGGTGGGTATATGTTACGTTGTAGGGGTCTTTACAGCAATCCCATAGAATTACTATTTTTGTTTCCATTTACGAATATGTGAAGAATCTATTTTTGTTAACGGAATGGGTATGATTAGCCTTTTATACCACTAAAGGCATATTGCTGATGTCTATGTGTTTCTTTCTGTGTGGTGGGTAGCAAAATGAGTTTGATACTTAAATGAAGGGCTTTAATAGAAATACAATCAAATAGATCACATTTCATATTAAACTTTCTGGTAGCTTTAAAAAAATGGTTTGGTGTTAACTGATACTTCATTTTTCAGTCTCTCTATGAAACAGAAATATCAAACAAAACATTTACAGATTATACACAGTGAACAATTACCAGGAGTGAGGCATCCCATTAACTACTGACTGTTTCAAACATTGATTCAATAAATGGCTAGATAAAACTTGGCAGTTGCTCACTGAATTCCTGAAATATTTCTTGGCACTTTGAACACAACTCTCACCCTCGTCTTTGTCTGACGCACTGTGGGAACCACCCTCTCAAAGTTGAGAGCACTTGGTATGGTCCAGTCAAAGCAAATGGGAATGCCTTCTAACTAATTGCATTATGTTGAGCAGTCTGAGTAAGAGAAGTACCTAGTTCTGTAAATATAGTAATTGCCATTCTTTTGTTGTAGTCAGTGTTTGCAACTAATTTTGTAATGTCTGGAACTGTTTATCATACATTTTTAACTTATAACCAGCAATACATTTTTGGTTGATCCAACAAGAATCCAACCAAAGAGGTAACTCTACAACAATGCTGATTACAAGTAAGTTCTATTTTTCTACATCTTCCCAGATTGGTTATCTCTAAACCAGGCAAATCCAATGTACACTATTTATTTGTTTTATAATGCTAATGTCATTTTGAATAGGCAGTGTATTCATTTACTAAAGACACTGACATCTTTAGTATCCATATCCAACGGGAGAGAAATTTGGAAGGGGATGGAAGTGCACAAGTGTTCGAACAATTCCCTCATTCACAAACAGGACTAAGGGGAGAGTTGAGGGAAAACTGAGATTGGAAGCAGGTGCAAGAACTTAATGACTTATTTAATGAGATCAAAATGTTCCTTAATTAAGGATGTAAATGTGAACATTTGTGAATAAACATATGTGAACATCTTACAACTATTACAACTACAAGGACATTCTGTGCTTGTAGAACTTGGCAGATCTTGACCATAATTTGATTCCAGTTTCACGGCTTTTGTCAAAATGCTTGAGAATTTGTCTGTCAGTGACTGTGTACCTTAAGATTTAGATCTGGATATTCAGTAGATATTTCATATATTTTCTTTACAATCATCCATCTGGAACTTACTCAGTATGTGACATATTGTCTGCAGAAGAATGACCATTAATGTACTATATATCTAATATGGCCTAATTTGATTTGACTGTAATTGTAACACAAACATCATAATTGCAATGACAAGCTTCAGGAAAGCCATTGGCTAAGTTACAAGAACAACCAGAGCTGTTCTCTTTAGTGGCCAATGAATGTTGTTGGCAACCAGAGGTAACAACAGAGTCCTTGAGCAATTATACCTATGACCTAATGCTTGTCTACCTTGGTAGACCTAGCAGGAGCTGAGAAGGACTGTTTGCACTCAGTTCAGACCTGTCAGTAATGAAGCTTTAAATGGGGCAGAGAGAGAATGAACAGCTGGCCTCAAAGCCATGGAAATTTCTTTATATTTACCACTTTAGTCTGACACACCACTAAAAACCCTGTGTGTCAGACTAAAGGGATGGTTAAGAAGCAAAAGGCCTCTGTAATTAAGCTGTGTTTCATTTTACGTCTTTGTGATTGGGATGATGCAGTGTATAATATTATTCTTGATATAAGCTTGCAGCAGATACCAGTTAGGTTTCACCATTTCTGAAAAATGTGCAATTATGTGAAATGACTGAAAATGTGGCAGAATCACTGCAGTATGGCAGCTACTTCAGTTGGAACCAATGTCAATAAATACTTAATGGCTAGTCTTTCTTTGCAAACTGAAGTGGCCTTTTGTGATGGGGAAACAAAAATATCTGCTGATCATTTGAGGGCTTCAAAATCTCTACAGTCATTATTTTTGATAATATGTGTTGCCGCTCCATGGAAAAGGTCTGTGTCTCAGTAAATAATGCAACAATTGCCTTGGCACCCAAACTGATTTTCCTGGATCATGGCAGAATTCTGCTAACTTTGGCAAACTTCACTATACGTATTCAGTTCCCCCAGCCTCCCAAAAAAAATCCCCCCGGAGTAACTCTCATGTCACACCTTTCTAACTTATTCAAAAAGCTAAAGGTTACACAGCGCACTCTCCGCTGAGACGCTCTCAAGGTTAGAATTGTACGAGCTGTCAGCAAAAACAAGATGTTCTGTGCCCCACAGGGGTCCCGCAGATGCTTTTCTCATGTCAATCGACTCGCACGCTGCTCTAGCGAAGGCTGGCATTCATGGTAGTTGTTGCGGACTCCAGGGACCC
This sequence comes from Acestrorhynchus altus, assembly GCA_034509495.1. Lineage (NCBI taxonomy): Eukaryota > Metazoa > Chordata > Actinopteri > Characiformes > Acestrorhynchidae > Acestrorhynchus > Acestrorhynchus altus. The sequence continues at coordinate 15,743,028 of CM067516.1, forward strand.
ACTGTAATACTTTATTAGGTGGCTCCAACATGGAGCGCCTCAGTGCATATAGCCTCTCGAGGAAAGAGCGAATCATGAGGTTGGGGGGGTGCTGGTTGAACTTCCAGGGTGAAGGATGCTAATCAAGAGCAGGTTTTTGTGTATGTAGAGAGCATACAGCCTAGGCAGCACGTACCACCATCAGCAAGGGCCCTCCCAGACCCTTCAGACGCTCGTAGGCATCCGGAGGCTTGTAGGGTGGGAGGGGGCCAATCGCACGCTACATCTGTTATCAGCATCCAAACCCTAAAAGCATGACTTCCTGTAGGGCCGCCCGGGGTATTTGGAAAAGGAAGTGCCTTTCCCTGCTCATCTGTATTAAAGGAGGCCTGTGTGATACCATCACTGCTTATATAATTCTCACGCAAAAGCTTTTGAAATGACAGCAGCACAGCAATTCATAGTGGTTAAAGCATTTCTGTTTAAGGTTGGATCCAGTATTAGTATAGATTTGTAGCCATTATGATATGGTAACACACAAAAATAGCACACGCCTTGAAATATTTACTTCTTCATAAAGAAATATGGATGTGTCCATTTTAATCCACTTTCAAACACTACATATAAATAAATGTGGTGTAAATGCACAACAAAAAAAATAGACTACTATTATTTAATTACCAAAAAATAAAAAATGTGCCAATGCTACTAAGGAAACAATCAATACACAGAATATTGTAAAGGTTCACTTTCCCTCTTCAGTTGAAAACCTCAATAAGATATTTCTACAGCTGTTTATGAGAAACCTTTCCTAACTCCTCAGTGTTGGTTTCTTCCATCTGAGTGAACTTTGATGGATTTTTTTCATGCTTAGCCTATTTTAAATGACATCACAGAATCAGTTATTTTAACTTAATTTTCTCTCATTTAAGCTATTCCTCGGTGAATTTACTGGAAAGTTTTGAATCATTCTCATGGTGCATGGTCCACCACTTCTGCCTCATTTTTTAGAGAAATGCTCTCATATTTTCCCCTGGCACTTTCTGAAACAATAAAGAATTCATAGCGTCCTTGTTCATTTGTCCAAAGAACATTGCTCCAAAGGTCCTGGTCTTTGTCTAAGTGTTCTCTGGCAATCTTTTATCTGGCCATGTTGGCAGTTGTTCTCCAAAATATTTTCTGGACAGTGAATCAACTGATTTCTAACTGTTTTGAGATCCTTTTAAATCCCTTCCCCCTTCCTTCTCATATGCATCAAGCGTCTTCTTTCTGAAACCATCAGAGGGCTCTTTGTATCTTGGCATGGTGATACCACTCACTTTAAGGAAACATAGATATGCACCCTGTGGGTGGTTACATGCCATATTCTAGGCTTTATATCTCAGGATCAGAGTAACCTCTAAAGGATCTAAACATTAACAATCAAGTCTCAACTATCTGCAACTAATGTGCAATTGTTCCTTACAAGAAAACTTAATTTTTATAAGTTACATTTAATTTTTTTTATGTGCTAATTTTGCTTGTCAGACAGACAGAAAAACAAATTTTGATTATAACCAAATTTGTCACTGGGTACTGTCATCCACCACCCAAATAGCCATGCACAGCCACAGTATGAGGCATCTCCAAGCAGCAGCACCTCATTATTTTGGACACAATCTGGATGCTAGACTTGGCCAAAGTGACACAACAGGAAAGGCAGACCATGGCAAAAGCTTGTGTGCACATCCACAGCAAAGCAACATGAAGCCAGTCACATCCAGCATGAATCTACACATGCTGCGTCTACGCCAGAGTGGAGTGCGGGTGCCTTCACTTCACCAATCCCCCCACTGTTTACATATCGGAGCCATCTGCTCTATGTAGCTTATGGTCCAGCTGTCTTCCCTTGACCCTGTGGCTGCCTATGGGAAAGGCAGAATCCATCCCAGGCACGGAGGTTTTATGGCTGGCCAGCCAGTGTGAAAGAAAGGATTTGTTTCCACCATCTGTTCCTGGCTGTACTGTGTTAGGAAAGAATCTGAAAAGGTGAAAGCAAATGGGTGGCAGAGGAATAGAGGGACGGACGAGACGAGGATGGATTCAAAGGGCCCAGGCTGCTTCGCTTTCCTTCTGTCGGCCATGTGAAAGCCACAGACATTCAATTAGCCCGAAATTAGTCAGCGCCTCTGCAACATAATCCACTGGAAATTAATGAAATAATGGGACAAACAAGGGGGGATGAATGGACCAGTTTGTAGTGGTGGAGAGAAAATGAACAAGAAACAAGAAGTTTCTCTTTTAAAGTTAATTAAAAAAAAAAGTACATTTAATTAAATCAAAGTGTCCTGAATTTTCCATAATGTTTGCCTGGTAAAATCAAACAAGAAATGACTCACTCTATATGCACTGTTTCTCTTTGTAGAGATTGAGGCAAAGGAGGCCTGCGATTGGCTCCGGGGTGCCGGCTTCCCCCAGTATGCACAGCTTTTCAAAGGTAAATATTTATTTGTAAAATTCCTTGTCAAGTCTTACAGTAAACTGATCACAGCTGTAACTGCAAATATGCTAATCACCAGCAAACACTGCTATATTGCTATTCAATTTGCTTTGTTTGCCTTCTAGATTGCCACTTTCCAATTGACATAGACTGGGTAAAGAGCGATCATGAATTCCTGGATAATGATGCTATAGAGTCTCTCTGCAGGTAGGGTGATTTATCCTCAGCATTAGAAGAACTGCATGATTTTCTGTTGGTGTGTATACTTCTATGGGGAATTTGGGGAGACGTCACACTGCTCCACATGTTTGACAGTTATGCTTTCTTCTGTGTCCAGGAGATTAGGCACCTTAAACAAATGTGTCGAGATGAAGCTGGAGCTGAGCAGATTCAAAAGACGAGTGAGTTTTTGAGAACAATTTGATCGTAGTTTCATTACCAACTGAAACAAGACTTTTAAACCCCTTTCTATAAATACCTCAGCCACCCTCACCTTGTGCATGACACCTCAACAAATAATGATTGAGATAATGCTTTTTATCATGATCAACTCAATCCAATCTATAATTCAGGGTGAGGATGACGAAGATGAGGAGCCATGTGCCATCAGTTCAAAGTGGTCCTATGATCGCAAGAGTCGGCGCTGGATTCGCACGGATGGCATGGACTTTTTGCCATCAGTGGACAGCCCTGTCCCAAGCCTCAGGAGATCAGAGAGCTGTGAAGCATCTCTGTCAGACAATGGCGAACATCATGAAATCCTCTCTGTGCACAGCTCTAGCAGTGTTGACAGTGATGGGGGCAGTACCACCCACAAGACTGCAGAAGAGCAAGAGACAAGTCGAAGCTCCTCTAGATGCTCATCCACCTACAAGCCCCTGTCACCAGACAACTCTTGTAGTGGGCCTCCATCCCCAGGAGAGCCTCACAGCTTCAGTACTGAAGAATGTATCCCTGAAAAGCCTACTCTGAAGAAGGGACAGAGTCTCCTCCGGAAGATGGAGAAGCTCCGGCTCCGAGGGTCCACTCTTCGACCTCATGGTCAAGGTGGGAAAGCCCGACTAGTTATCAGCAGTCCTGTATTGCAGGAGGGTCAAGGTGAGGATAAGCTAGAGCAATTCCACTGCTTTGACATTTCAGAACTCCAGGATAAAGCTGGTAGCACATCTGGTTCACCGCCTGACTCCAGCAGCAGCCCCTCCGAGAATAGCAGTGCCATGAGCACCCCTAGCCCAGTCACTAAGATCCGGAGTAACCGCAAAAGAATGGAAAACCAGAACCAGGTGACAGAAGATACTCACATCAGTGAGCAAGAGCTCCACAACCAACGCAATCTAGATGCTAACCCAGTCTTTGAAGTTCCACACGATCATAAGCCAGGCACATTTCCCATGGCTTTAAGCCACAACCCCATCCTCTCTCCCATTGACAACACCTCTGTCAACTGGAGGACTGGGAGCTTCCATGGGTACCGAGGCCGACGGTGTCGAAGCAGTGGTTCCAAAGACCAGGAACTGACGTGCAGTCCCTTGGCAACATATGATCCCCGTGTCAGCATTTATGACAATGTTCCAGATCATCTGCAAATTACAGATGACGATGTGTTTTCAGCCTTGGATAGTGTAATGGAGCGTATCAGTGGACTACAGCAGTTGGTCACTACATGGACAGAGAAACTGTCTGAAGATGGAGACTCAGACTTCTCCCACTCCAGCTCCCCTTCGCCTTCTTCATTGACTGACATCCACCTTGAGATCAAAGAACCAGGTGAAGCAGATCAGACAGGCTCAGAGCAAAGCTATGACAAGAGCTCACAGGCCCCGTCAGACAATGTTCAACCAACAGAGCAGCCTTCTTGGTAAGAAAAAGCTATACCATCTTTATGAAACTGTATAAAGGTGTAAAATATCATTTTACATTTTCTGGACACAGAGAAATACTTTTCACTAATCACAGTCAGACCAGGATATTAGTCCAACTACTATCTGTTTTTTGTTTTAGTGCTCGGAAGCTTCATTGGTCCAGCGAACAGACCTTCTTAACAAGTAACTCCAGGACAGGCATCGAGGCCCAGCCTGCCCCACATGTTTTAATGCTGCAGAGATTGAGTCTGCTCAGGCTCACTGCTCTGATGGACAAACACTCACCCTTCAGCAAGCAAGGCTGGAACTGGTAAGATGAGCAATGACAGATAAAGAGAGGGAAAGAAGCACAGAAGCAAGGGAGAAGGAGGGAGGGAAAGAAGAGGAAGTCTCAATGAGGGCAGGGGTGTGTGTGTGCGTGTGTGTGTGTGTGTGTGAGAGAGAGAGAGAGAGAGAGAGAGAGAGAGAGAGAGAGAGAGAGACCTGTTGTTTAGGGAATCATTCATTATTTATATAGAGTTGCAACCTTGGCGCTCTCCTCAGCAGACAAAACAGGAGGTTTAAAGAGCAGTGCACTTAAAAAAGAGAGCAAACCCTCTCACCTTGCCCATGTGACAAAGCACACGCTTGCACTGTGACTGCAGGAGGGTTTTTTCATCAGAACATTTACCTCGGCTTTGGACTAAGCTCTTGCTGTGGTTTACCTTTGGTGCCAAAAGTGCATTTGCCACAGCGTATCTTTGTGTGAACAGACAGCAGAAGGGAGTGAACTTCAGTCACCTTAAAAGGTTTCAGAAACCCAAACTGAACCTTCAAAAAAAAAATTTTAAATCAAGACCCTTAGTGATTGCAACCCTCAGCAGAGGCACCTTGGTCACGTGGTGCTTGAGATGTGCATGAAAGTTCAAGGGACCCACTGTCTGGACACGAAAAGAATGAAGGTTCTTTGTTATCAGTTAGTGGTTGATAGCATTGACCTTAGATATCACCAGATAGGAAATGCACAGACACAGCATGATTAAGGACACCCCACTCTAGCTTGTCTACATGAACCATTGCCCTTAGTTCTTATTTTCCCTTTCCTTGCATTGCTTCTTTGTTTGTTTTCTACTTTCTTTTCACAAACACTTCAGATCTGCATCTGCGTCTCCCCCAGGACAATTAATAACCCATTTGACATTATGCATTTGTGTACTGAACTGGAGTAAAACTGATTGCTTAAGGCAAAAAGAACAGCATAATTGACTTTTTGAGGGGAGAGTAATTGGTCTATTTGTTTTAACAACCATTGAGCTAACTACAAAAGAAATAACCTTCTCAAGATCCCCACTCCAGCCCACAACGTTCACACAGACGCACACACTCACATTGATCGCTTGCTTGGGTATTCAGCGCTGTCAATTCCGCAGAAGACTTTTGATTTCAGATCTGTTTTTGCCTATTGCTCACTGCAGTCCGGCACCTTTCCCTTCTCCTTTCATCCGTGAAGAACGATGTCTGTTGCTGGTTATTACCAAACAACAGGAAGTAGAGGTCCACTTCCATATAAGCAGTCACATTCAGGCACCAGTGCAACATCATTAGGTTAATGGAATGAGGTGGATGCTGATATTGTTTTTAATTGAACAGCCAAGTTTGATGTTAAAGTGTGTTAGGCCAGATTGGAAATGAAGGTCTAATGGAAAGGAACGCTATCAAGGGGAACCACATTGTATGAAAATTTGTGAATCTGGTTTCGACCGGGTTGGGCCTGCTCCTGCAAGCCGAGATTTGACTGGCTTTGAAGTTTTATCTGGAGGTGCCTGAACCTGATTTATATAGAAATAATGAGAAGCGGGCCTTAAATTGCTGTCAGGTTATCTCCTCAGCTACACAGCTTGTAACCACGGCAGTTAGTTCTCTGGCTAATGAAAACAGGCCTTCCAGAATGTAAATCAATATGGGCTTCGCTGAATGAAATGGACAGTGTGAAATTTATCATGAGCCTTTTGCTAACAGGCCAATATGTATTCAAGGATTAAAACCATGGTGCCCACGTTAATTGCTTTATTTCTTTACTGCCAGTTTCATCAGGCTTTCAAACACTCAGGAAGTAGCAGAGCGCTTACTCCAGCAGACAAATGAAATGTCAAAAATGCAAACTCACAAACTTATCAACAGAGTTCTTCTCAACTCAGCACTTGTGGAACATGAAGAAAGAGAAAGTGAGTGTTAAAGGAGTTCTATGTATGTTTCTCTGTAGGACGGTGCCCAAAATCTACAGAAAAACAAAAGCATCTGAGCACAAGAGCAGGAAAGTTTTTGGGGTACCATTGCTCCAGAGTGTCCAGCAGTCAGGGAAGCCGCTGCCTCCAAGCATTCTCAGAGCTATGGAGTATCTAAAGACTGAATGCCTGGATCAGGTGAGCACAAACACTTTTGGATTTGGAATGTTCAACTTCTCAGGTCATTCTAAATGTAAAAAGCTTGGAGCTGTTTTGCCTGAATTCCAGCACCATTTACAATGTTCATTTGTTGATTCAGTGTGTTTCTAATTCTGTATGGTGACAATTAGGCTTCATAATGCATTCAGTCAGACATTAATTCATTCTTAACAAATTACAGGTCGGCCTTTTCCGCAAGCCTGGGGTCAAATCTCGGATTCAGTACCTGAGAGACATGGTGGAGGCAGACCCTGATGGATTTTCCTTTGAGGGTCAGTCTGCTTTTGATGTGGCTGACATGCTGAAGCAATATTTCAGAGACCTACCAGAGCCCATCTTTTCCAGCAAGCTATGCGAGAGCTTCCTGCACATCTACCAGTGTAAGCACTCCTTTTTTCTCAGCTGTAAAATGACATTTCTTGTGTATTCAAAAAACAATGTGAAGATCATTACTTACTCCAGTGGAGGGTGGTGGCAGATGTCTTGAAATGAAGTGCAGACTAATAAACTACACTGAGCAATAAACGAATATTTTTTGTTCTGTTTATTACAAATAATTTCTATTGTTGTTGTTTTTGCCTATTGTTTCGGTTGGTGCCATTGTTGTAGCACAGGGTGGACGAGAATAAATGCTGCACTGTTTTCAAAAAGATTTTTGTTTATTATCCTGTACTGAATCATTGTGTCTGAAAGCACAATGTGCACTACCATGTTGGGGTCACTGTTCCGCTGATAACAGTTTTTCCAAATACATCAGCAGTATTTTTATGGTGGGCCTTTAAATATTGGTGGGCCTCAAATGGTTCTGAAGCCAGCTCTGCCTCTGAGGCAGAACAAAAGCAATTGTTTCAGACAGTAACCAATAGGCAGTGCTGGAGACATGTATCTGCTCCGCATGGAGTTATATGTGGATGCATTGCATGAAAGGCATGCAATTCAGTTTGAGATTTTGTTGTCTGTTTTAACGAAAACATCTTAATATCTATCCAGGATATATTGAACCACTATATGAAAAGAATTTATTAAAAACAAACGACCAACATCAGATACAGATACATGTTTCTAAAGCTCGACCTACAGGTTATTTTTGAATTGTTATTCTCTGATCCACTTGCAATTGCTCTGCCTCAGAGGTAGAGCTTTCTCCAGAACCCCAGAAACCCAGAAAAGAGTAGTGATTTTGTGCACAAGCCCCTTACCACAGTCTGTCATTTTTATACCTACAAATTGTGCTTTTAAGGGTTGGTATCCCTGAAAGAATACCTGATAAAATGAGTGCTGGACCAGTGATAAGTACCTAATAAAGTGCCAGCTCAGTGTATGACAAATTAACTTGAAGCTTACTTAATACCTGGTGTACTGGAAACCTTGTCCAGGCCAAGATTTCCTGCACTGAGCCTCCCTCTCATTCATCACAGACTTCCCAAAGGAACAAAAGTTTGCAGCAGCCCAGGCAGCCATCTTCCTCCTGCCTGATGAGAACCGGGAGGCACTTCAGAGCCTGCTCTTCTTCCTCCGAGAAGTGGTGGCCTGCATGGAAGAAAACCAGATGACAGCCACCAATATTGCAGTGTGCTTAGCCCCTTCTCTATTCCATCTCAACGTCCTCAAGAGAGAGAGCACCAACACCAGGTATTTTGAGGGAAAGGAAGTGCATCTTGTCTAATATTCCCGAAATTACATAACTTTCTACAGTATTGCATAATGTTGCATTAGTGCCAGGTTACCTCACATCTGTTTTACTAGTAAAGTATATTTTTTCAGCCTAAGTAGTTCCACATTGTCCTTTCAGCATTGCATTCATTTTCAGAGGCAGTTCTGCCCAATAAAGATTACATCAAGCCCCACCAAAGGTCCATTTTCAGTGTTTTGCAACACATTTCTGTTTGAGGGATACTTACGTAACACAGCCTAGTCCCACAGCTGGCTTTAATTTCACCCGAATAAGGGAGATATTATATTTGTAATGCATTACAACATTCAGATCACTCAGGCAAGCTTGAAAAGGAAGAACGGGGCTCTTTTGTAGAATTTGTTAATATTGCAGATCAGGGTTTCTTTGAACTTTACTTCTGAAGAGATGAAGTTGATTTTATGTCCTGGATTTTTTTTTTTTGGCACAGATTTCCTCATTAGTGTCTGAGCCTGAAATCAGTTATCTAAGATCACTGGCAGTTGTAGACCAGGGCCACAACAGACAGTTAGTCTGGTCTTCTCCATTCCTCTTTTGCTCAGAGAGAAGAGGCCATGAGCTTAGCCACAAGGGGAAGTTGAGATGTAACAATCCCCAGAGAGTAAATGCATTCAGGCAGCTGATTCAGAAAGACCAAGCTCCCTCCAGCTTGGTCTGCTCTGGAGCCAGCTAGCTCATTCAGCCTTCCAGCTGAGCTCTGGGTGTAGTGCTGCAAATTGCCACACTTCAGATTGATAACTTTTTCCTTAATGGGACACTGAGTTCTGCAAAGAAGAACACTGGAAATGAACAAGTGAAGCGCCCCAATGATTTTCATCAACTGCCGTAGACAACTTAATATTGTTTTGAAAATGAAGCATAAAAAGGAACTTTTTTTTTACAACAATAGTGAAAGAAATTGTTTCACAACAATTCACACAATCCCGAAATTCATTCAGTAGGGTCCAGAGGAAGGAATGATCTTAATTTGGACATCCAGTAAACATCGCAGCCAGGTCACTGCGTGAGCAATGTAACATGTTCCATGACATGTCCTGTTTTTTGGACACAGGTCAAGTCAAAGGAAGTACAGCTTGGGAAAGCCGGACCAAAGGGATTTAAGTGAGAATCTAGCAGCCACTCAGGGGCTGGAACACATGGTTGAGGAGTGCCCTCGCCTCTTCCAGGTACTGTGGGCATTTTCCACTGAGTTAGCACTAATGTTTGCTTGTTTAACCTTTCGAACCCTAGACAAATTTTGTGGGATGTTTTCGTAGTTTGATGTACTTATTTTCGCCAAAATATTAAAAAGGTATTTACAGTATATGCGACAGTCACACATGCCACCTTGTTATTTTCAGGAGATCCTAGGCTACTCAAATTTGTCTTCATATGAGATTTAAACATGAACAGACCTTAAAATATAAAATATTTTAATATTTTATCATGTTTGAGCATGATTTTGTTAGAAAAATGACTTGCACCTACAATTTTTATTTTTTTTGTCTGCTTATAAGAACTAAAAATGGAAGAAATCCTGTTAGAAATTCATCATCCAGAGTGTTTGTGAATTTTTAATGGGCTATTTGTAATGATTAGATAGATCATTTATAATAATAAGTTCTTCAAAATACTTGGCGGTATTTGTATTTGTCTGTATTACTTTACTTATTTACTTATTTACTTTACTTTAGAGCATTTTTTTTCTTGCTTTTTTAATTTTATTATTATTTATAATAATTTAGGTTTGATCAAAACATGGTCAAATTGATACACATATTTAAATTCTGATCCTTTTTACATCTTAAATGAAGACAAATGTGAGTAGAATGGAATCATCTGAAAATAAATATCTGTGTCTGTCTCCTATAAATTCTTTTCGTTTTGAATACAGTAATATTCAATTATGAATATATCCTGCAAAATTAGCCTACGGTTCTAAAGGTTAACTTCTGTTAATTACTCACTCCCTACTATGAAAGCACTGTGTAATGCCATAGTTCTGCATGTGTGGTCCAAGAGCAACCTTGATGAATATATAGCCAGGGGTTCAGTTTATAGGTTTTTTTGTTGTTGTTGTTTTATAGTGACAGTAAAAGTTGGCACTTTGACAACAATATAATATTTTATTTTATTGCGATACATTTTGTTAGAGGTGTACACTATGGTTTTCTGAGCATACTACGGATATCACCAGAGCTTAATCAACACTGACCAACTGCATGCTTCATTACAAATTGTAATTAGTCCCGTTTAACTGGAGGGCAGTGCATTTGAAAAAAAAAAAAATCCCTGCACAATGTGTTGTAGTGTAAGGAACCCTCTCATAGGCCACTTCAGGATCTTGTTCAATTCCTCTCTCTACCTTCGTCAACTGATGTTCCAAAGAACTCCCAAGGAATTCCCAGTGTACTCAAATCGATTGGCTAAGGAAACAAAGGGAACTAGGAATTACTCACAAGTGGTGGAAACTGGGGAGCTGTTTGGACCAGCAAATCATGGGAGCCCTTGCCCTATTATTTAGATAGGACTCAAGCACTACTGGTCTTGGCATGTCAAAATACATTTTTACTTAAAATATTGAAAATATTTTTTTGATCTCTACGAGAAAAACACCATTTACTTACCAGTTTGAATTCTCACATTACAGATGCCACTTTACTGGGAAGAACATAACTCTAGCTCCTTTCACGAAGATGCTCTCAATATGGATGGAAGCATTGGCTCTCTTCTCCACAGTGGTGAGGCTGACCTATCAGAACGTTCCAAGCTGGAGCTTACTGTGCAGCAGCTCCTGAGGGAGGTTCGTGAGAAGCCCAAAGGCTGGGTAACCTGTTCCACCCACGATCATGTGGATGTGGCATTTAGAAAGGTGAGAGCTTATTTGTTCTGAACATCCTGATAAAAGTCAACCAAATGGGATGTGAGGGACCTCAGATATTTCCAGGGAACTGGAAGGTGAGGTAATAACCAAAGTTCCTCTGTTTAAGGTGCAGGATGGCTATCCCTTGTTGTTGTGGAAAGGTTCGGTGGAAGTGGATGCCCCGCAGCAAGAAGTCCTTCAGCGTGTCCTGTGGGAACATGAGCAGTGGCAGTGTGACCTCCTGCATAGTGAGGTGGTGGAGACCTTGGACAAGGATGCAGAGGTCTACCAGTACACCCTGCAGGCTGCTGGGGCTCGGTCACCCCTGCAGCATGTGCTGTTGAGGTAATGAGCTATTTACTTTGTTTGAAGTGTAGTGTAGGGCATTTCTTATGATTCCAGAGTCCAAGATTACCAGGTTTAATAGGTCTGTTAGAAATCAGTGAGCAGGATTCTGGCCCTATTGCCCACCTCTGCTCTAGAATGGCATTTTCTCACAAACTCAGCCTCATGCACTGGAAATCAAAAAGCTATTGGATAAATAAAGCCTCAGTCCTTCTATTATGTTAATTTATCTGCAACATAAGATCTTCAGTTCAGCTCTTGAAGGCCTAACCTATGGAAGAGCTTGAGTACCTGCATTTGCCTACATAGGGGGAAAAAAGGAAATGAGTCATGCACAGAAAAAAATAATTGGATAATTTTTCAGAGAGCACAGCAAGATTTGAACTCTTTGTTTACAAGCAAATCCTCTTAAGGAAATAAGAGTATTACAAATCAGAATACATATATGTTTGTGTGTGTGTGTGTGTGTGTGTGTGTGTGTGTGTGTGTGTGTGTGTGTGTGTGTGTGTGTGTTTTAATTCCTCCAAAACATTTTAAAGGCCCCCACCAGTAAATGGTTACTCTAATCACATTTGTGTATTTAGCATATTTAAGAGAAAAATAAATCATAATCATAATACAAAACCCACCCATACAGCTGCAGTTGGAGCTGCTAAGAAGAACAAATAGAGAGCTATTACTTGATGAAGTCTTCACAAAATGAGGTCACCAGAAGAGCTTTTGTATTCTTTACTACAGAAAGGTGATTCTCTGTTGTATTAATCCTTGTGTTAACAAAACGACAAAGCTGAAAAGTGGAGACTAGGTGACTAGCATGATAAGTTCACAGTGCCAATTGAGACTTGACATGGGTCTCATCCTGGATTAATTCCCCTATTCTATGACAAATGAGTGCAATAGAGAGAAAATCCCCTGACAACGCCAACTCGTGACATGCCTGCCATTTCACATGTAATCCTGTTTACTACTGCTATGGTTGTACGCAAGCCACCCCACAGTTCAAAAAGCCAATGCTGCTGCTCAGCTTGTAGGGCAACTTTGGAGGAGGGATCCTTCAGCTGTGCTTGTACTTGTTCTTAAACTTGACTTCTCCACCTTCAGGATCTGGCACTCTGATCCTTCATCAGGGCCTCTATTTGTGGCGTCCACTTCAGTAGAACGTCCTGACATCCCAGCCAGAGGCATCATGGCCCAAGTGTTCTGCTGCCTGTATCTTGTGGAGCCGATGGGGGCCAAAAGGTCACGACTTGTCCACTTCTGCCGGACAGACACCGGGTGAGTAAGGCAGGACTGAGAGGAGGAAAATAAGGGTGGAATAAATAAAGCATGAGAAAGAAAGACAAATAGCTTCACTGCAGTTCTCCTGTAGTTCCTTAGGTGATCAATTTGTTGACTGCGCAGCTCTTTTGAAGTGAAAGCTCTAGCAGATTTAAATTTTGAAGGAGAATCAATGAAACATGAGTCGGTAATACAGAATGGAGTTGTCGAGAAAATTGAGACGTACACCTGGGGATGCATTGTGACGGGAAACATGTAGCAACAATCAATGAAAAATGTTGGGCTAGCTTCAGTGGCGGGCACAGACCTAGACAGGTTTGGGTGATGTAAAGGATATATATATATATATATACATATACATACATACATATACATACATACATACATACAGATATATATATATATATATATATACACACATACATACATATATATATAATTTATATAATTTTTTTCCCCTCCAGATTGCATTTTGCGTTCCCCTCTAGGATAGCTATATACTGGCTGCCACACTTTCAGTGAGAGTTTCAGTGAAAGTTAACAGGTCAATTATTCTGCGATGTACTAGAAATCAGCATTTCAATGCAGAGCACTGCAATTCAATTGCGTGACAACTGCTTATGACTGCTTTAAGCTCATTACAAGCACATTCACCACCATAAATTCTGCTCAGCTCACCTCCTTTCATAGTCCTCTTAAAAAGGTCTTTAAAAAAGACAAAATTGCAGTAGGTAGAGGAATAATTTGTTGTGGCATTAAATTAAGCAACTGGCAGTTTGTTTAAAACATTGTGTTTATTTGTGCCTTTTAAGTCTGCTTAACATTGTCTGCAGGCCTAATGGGGCCCATCTCATTAGCCGAGGAGGAAATTGAAAGTAAACCAGTCTTTGTCTGAGGCTCTTGCGGCCCATATGTCTCTGTGATGGTATGTCTGGAGCCCCAGCTTGGTTATTTATCCTGCGCTCTGTCTTTCTCTCTGTCTATCAGGGGCCGATCTCCAGAATGGCACAATAAAGTTGGTGGACACCTGCTTTCTTCCACCCTAGTGGCAATAAGGGACTCCTTCAGACCCAAGACCAAAGAACCCAGGGTATAAATGGAGTCCAGGAGGGTAATTCACCTGACTAGGGGACAGACTGGCAATCACTGAAGCTACTTTTCAGCTATGTTTCCATGGAAAGGAATGGACACAAATGTGAGGATCAAGGAGTAGATCTGCACAGCTGGAAGAAGGTGGAAAGGAAGTTGTTCAACCATTGTGCCAGTATTGGGGGAAGAGTACAGGCACAATTTAAATGCAGGGACAATTCAGCCTGCAGACTAGGAACAACAACAGTATGATGAGATGTTCCAGGAGAGCTTGGCTTTATCAAGACTGACAAGGGAGATTGTCAGAGTAATGAAACGTCTTATCCCATTTGAAGGGCCGTTCCACGGGCTAATGCATTGCAAAGGTTGTCTCCAGCACTTCTTGCCTTGCTCATTTTTTTTTAACCATTAAAAGAAGGAATGGGAATGATTTGAAAAGCTTTGTCTTTGAGGAGTGGGTCCCTACGCCATTGTTCTACATAGAGATGCCTCTACTGCGTCACTTCAAAGCATGGCAGACATGCAGATTCGCGGCAGACACTTCGCTGTAGGGAGATTCTTTTGTACATTAGTGACTGTGACACTGATTCGTGCAGGCATGTTGTTGTGTTTGGAAACTGTACCATTCACATATTTATTCCAGAATGTCTGGAAGTGTGTCTGATCAAACTAAACACCTCCATCTGAGAGTGTATGTGACCTGGCACATTACAACGCTCTTCAGTGTTGTTGACTCAAGTGCTTGTAGTGACTTCAAATACTACATTTCACTCTCTGTGACTCTCGAGGTTTGTCTTTGTACATATTTAAAGATGTGTGAGATTCATTTTTGTTCAATTTATAAATCTTTTATGGTGATGTAATATAATTGGATGCTATAATGACTTATTAAAAGATTAAAGAGATTATTTAAACATATATATATACAAAATTTAACAGCCTTAACTACTGAAGAGCTATTTTCTATAATCTGTCCCCCTATATGGGTCCTGTTAAGCTAATTAATTCTACTGAACAGCTTTCCTTGTCCATAAATTGGTCTTCACCATGAATCTGAATGGAATGTTATAATGAAACATATAATAAATCATATTAATATTTAAGATTTAAAAACATTTCTGCAGATGAACCTGCCATTAAACAAGGCCATATCATCTGTTTCTGCACATTTGAAACACACGAGGCACTTGATTTTACTCCATGGCTTAGAAATGTCCACTTCCTGATTAAAAACAGTCTTACTGTTTGGACTGGAGCTTGAGCACCTTTCCATATATTTTGCCCATTAACTCAGTAATATGCTTCTGGGACATGTAAGATCAAGTCAGCCATCTCTTGATGTAATGCTTAATGAATTCAATAAACTCAAATGTTATTGCAAATAATAGGCTTTGGGTTGTAAGTTTTGCTCGCATGCATGGTTCTTTGCAATTAGTCCACCATTATGGTAATCCACAAAGGATTATCATATACACGAGCTGCTCACAAAGCCAAGTAGCATGTGGCAAAAAAACAACAGCTTTCTTGTTAGAAAAATTATTTATTAGTAGGGAGTGGCAGCTCCAATTTTGGGTAATTCACATTAGGGTTGTGGGTTTGATACGTAGGTTAACTAAACTGTCATCGTTAGGCCCCTGAGCAAGGCCCTTAACCCTCCCTGGGCACCACAAAAAAGAGAGCACAAGGCACGGGGTGAGGAGAAAGCTGTATACGTCTATATACCTCCACATTTCAGTGCTTTCCCTGCTCTTTAAGCCTGCACATTTCAGTGCTCGCAATACACCTCATTCATAAGTCCTTTCAAAGTCATTCATTCGTTTTGAAAGGAAACATTTCAAAATGTGTTTTACGGAGAACAGATCTGTTGCAGGACGTACATTTATGACTGGGAGACACTGCTTTGTTGTGGTAAATATTCAAGTCATTAATGCTTTCAGCAAGAGGTCAGAAACAGAGAGCTTCAGCACATTGTGAGGTCCAGGCTCCAAAATGCAGTGGCTTCTGATGGAGCTGAGGGAGGTGGTGCAGCAAGATGGTAATCATACTATTTATTTTTATTTTTTACTAAACTGAAAACATCCCTGAGTCCTTTCAGCTACATGGGCCATTAACCATGTAGTTAAACATGCATGATTCAAAAGAAGCCATGAATGCATATTTCAAAGAGAAATTATTTTATAGATAATTTGTTATATTGCAGTATAGCTGCAGGCTATAAAGGGCACTTTCTGATACACTGGATATTTGTATCAAAGTATAGTTTTCCAAGTAAACTGAAAGAACAGAAAATCTGGAGGCTGAACTCCATTTTGATGAGACAGAGCAACCTTGCAGATTTACCTGCACTTCACTAAGTAATTAGAACATTTTTCAAATCTATAATTTAGATCTTACTCTGAAAAATTATCAGGACAGAGCTGGTAACATCCAAAAGAGTAAAGAATAACCAAAAGCCCTGCAAATAAATGAAATCAGTTCAATTAATCTCCATACTGATTATCAGGCCAGGACACTACATTAATCACCCACAATTCATTTAATCTTGAAGCCTAAATAAAGAAAAAGCAAGATTATACATGCTGAACTTCATTACTTTATCTAAAATGAAATAATTGGGAGTCTGAAGTCTTTGCTTTGGAAGAAAATAAATGAAGGAATAGAGAACTCACACAAATAAGCTTGATTTATTGCATAACACTACCAAGGCTTTCATATTTGCTGTATTGTATTGAAGGTATATTATAGCATCAAAAGCCAATAAACTTATAATAACTGTGGTAGTACAAAAGCTACTCAACTAATTTATCTATATTGTTTGACACGAAAATATGCTGCATTTTCAAATTTTACAAAGTCCAGTAAATATTTTTGTAATGGTCTTTTCTGGACATTCTTGAATTTATGAGCTGTGAAGAATCAGACTGGCAGGTCTGACTAGCCATCCCTCAAGTCTCTGGATGGCGATCATGACATTTATGTGAAGAAAGATGAGAAACGGAGCCAAACACGTCTTTACAAGGAGTCATTTGGGTTTTATTTGGTTTACCATAAAATCCAACTGGACATTTATTGTTGGCATGAAGAGCGTGTGGTCAAGGCAACAACTACATCACATCCTCTGGACCGGTTTGATACCCAGTATGTCAAAGCCTTTAGCCATAACAGCAGCTGTGGCCTCACACAGGAGCATCCTCCACATGTTGACTTTGACCACCTCCCCTGAGAAGAAGAGAAAGTGTTAACTAGGAAGTGCACATTTCACAAGCCTCCTTCCTTCCCATAACAACAGTTGAAATGGTAAGCACTATTGCTACTTCAATTTCCCAACAAGTGGGACTCAAATAATGCTCTGAAAATTCAATAGCAAAGGGAAACCATAATGAAAAGGTTAAAAAACAAATGCACGATAATATAGCTTTATGAGCAACTGATGTCAATTGAACTGATTTGTTCAATCTTCCAAAGAGCTAAAAAAATATGGTTGTAAAGGTTTAGTCAATATGGAGGAAACTAGATGCTGCATTCGCTCTCTCAAGTGCATCTACTGAATGTAGCTATAGTAAATTGTTTAATCCATACCACTCTCAACTGGTTAATTCAATACTGAGAGCATAGAGAATCTATAGTACTAGACAACTGGAACTAAATCTGAAACTTTGCCATGTTTTACTACTGAAGGAGTGGAAAATTGAGAGAGAACAACTATAGAAACGTCTTTGACTACTAGCATAGTCTCATTTGTTCCCAATGCTCATTCAATGGGCAGCTTGCATCATATCATAGCTCCTCGATCCTTTGTCAAACATTAGATCACATCATCACAAAGTTCAGGAGCCTCTAATCACCATACTTCAGAGCAACTTTTTCAATCATGACTAGTCACAGCCCATGAGTGCTCCTAATCTCTTGTGAAACCCAGTTTTCATTAGTCTGTATTAAAAGAGCTATTTAATCCAAGAAGAGCTAGCTTCATCAGTGTCTGTGTAACCAGCTCTTAACGAGGAAATGTAATTATAGGAGAGGGAGGGGGACACTGAAGTAAGTCCAATAGCATACAGGACACTGGGACAGGAAATTGGACTTGAATCTCAGTCTATGCTTCACATTAAAAACACGCCTGTTCATGTACATCTAATGGACAGAAAAAGGCATCTGTCTATTAAGGTTTTTGTGCCATTTCTTCAGTGTTGCCATTACGCGACACCATAATTATGTTATGCCATCTTTTTTAGTCTTGTCTCTAGACAGATAGATCTATGGGTTTTCAGCAGACCACAGCTCTGCAGACATTAGCGTTTTCTGCCTTTTAACACAATGAACTCAGCCCACAAAGGCATTCCTAATAAGCTGATGAGTTGAATCAGGTGTTTTTAAATGAGTTACACCATTACCTCCACAGTACTGTGGCCATGAAGGACTAGAAGTCTAAGAACATTAGGGCATTCACACTCTAAGAAAATGCCAGCTCAGAGTCTAATAAATATTACATAGGACAAAATGTTAGCAAGTCTGAACTGCCCTTTATTCCAGCTGGCTCAGACTACCGTGCAGCAAAGCACTCCTAACCCTTTGGTTCAAGGCCAATGCCGAGAGCCCCACCTGTCTGCCGATCCTTCTCTACGCAGTAGCAGCTGTCGTAAAACTCGGTGAAGGTGGTGGCCAGCTCATAGAGGTAGTCGCAGAGTGTGTGTAGCAGCAGGTCATCAAGGATCTTCTGCAGGATCTCAGGGAAGCGCAGAATGCACTTGCCCAGCTTCCATTCCTTCTCATGTTCCAGGACAATCTCACATGTCTCGGCTGCTTTGCGCAGGGCAGCCTCCTGAATGTTAGCCAGCCTGGCTATAGACCTGCAGATAACAGGACGTTGTCATTAAATAGTTACTGGGGTATTAGAAACAGCATGCTAAGTGACAGAAGCCCTAGGAAATGATATTGCAGAATATACTGTTTACTAGTATCATTACTGATATTCTCAGTCTTTCTATTGTGTTGTAAAATAGAGTAAATGAATCTTAGCTGATAGCGCTGCACAAGATATCAATATCAGCATTGCAATGTGGGCATGTCCAACAGTTACCCTGCCAAGCATGCGTGTCATTTAAGGAAAATATCATTTAAAAGTTACAATTATTTTATTGTAACTTTGGGCTGTTCTCATTTTCAATGACATCAATAAAGAAGAGATTAGGTCTGTGCAATGTCATTTATTTCACTCCAATCTTGGATACACAGAAGAGTGCATTAATATTGTGACGTGTGCTGATAATTACTACTTTAGTACTTTGGAAATAGTACTTTAGAAATATTGCAATATATCTAGCAGAAGAAAGAAATATTGCAATTGTTTTTTTCCAGTATCATACAGCTCTACCAGTCGATATAAATAATCCCAATAATCACAGGCTAATTATTTGCTGCAACTGCATTTTTAGACAATATGGGGGAAAACAAAACACTAAAATGTCTAAAAAGAAGAGAACTAATGAAAATTCGATCACTCAAAACTTCACACTACACTACAAAATGTTCCTGTCTATTTTTTTTTTTATTTGACAATTGAGAACTGAATTTATGTTTAAATCACATAGGATTACATCACTGATACCATTACCTTTGAGAACATTAAGATGCTTAAATCAATACCTGTACTAGAAATATTTTATATGGTCAGGCCCTAAATGGCACTATGAAGTTTGACCATGCTGGGTTGTCTCTAAAAGCTTTGCCCCACTGGTACCCACATTCATATTTCCTAGGAGAAAACTGAGCCCTGAACAGAAGAGGCAAGACAGCAGTGAACAAGGCACATGGTAAAAGAGAGCATATTGAATCCATTCATTACAGCGAGGTACAGTGAAGTGAGTGAAGTACAGTGGAACTCTGGGTTTGATTCCAGAATAGAAATAGAAAGAGGACAGGGGGCCAAGTCAGATAGTACCCCTACAGTCACAACAAAAAAAAGATGTGATGACTCCAATGCTCTGAACTCCTGCCATGATGCCAAGAGCCTGACGGAGAGGGTGAGAGCACACAGGCAGGCTGATGCACCAAATGAGACCCAAGAAGCTCTTCAGTGACTTCATACTGATGTTCATGCAAACAAACACACCGCACAGTGTCCAAAAGCACCAACACAGAGAAAACTCTATCGTCCACATAGATGTATTAGGTATGATTGGATCATACACCATATTACGAGCTTTGAAAGCTTGTTGGATTTTCTAAGAACCTGAATATTCATTCTCAAACCCATCTTTAAAAATAAAGACATATGTTTAATTTTTTATTATAACTTTAAATGCTATTTTGGTTTTATATAAATATACCAAGTGTAGGGAAACATTTCATTAATAGTGAATGCCTAGTGAATAATGGTGAAATTAGCAGTGAATACAATCTTTTTTTCTATGATTTTTCAATATATATATATCAAGGACATATCAGAATGACCCTCCGCTTCATGCATATTTCTAATTTCACAACATAACAGGTAGACACTGGCAAGCATGCACAAACTCAGCTGTCTGTGAGATCTATTGATTTGCAGCCCTGGTGAGACTGCTCTTTTCAATCCAGCCTCTACTCCCAGCACGGACCCCCTGCCTGTGGCTATCGATCCCCAGTAGGGGCTCACCTGATGCGAGTGAAGGCGTAGAGGAGGTAGGCTGCCGTGTTACCCCTGTCGTCCAGCATCTTGTCAAAGGAGAAGACGTAGTCGTTGATGCGGTTGTGGGACAGGTCAGCGTATTTGATGCAGCCAAAAGCAACAGAGGACTGTGCTTGTGAGAGCTCTTCTGAGGTCAAAACCTGGAGCATGTAAACATATACAGACTTAAGTGTGTTGAACAAATCTGCATATGTTGACCAGCATAGCAGCCTTAAATGACTTATCAGGTTGGGAAATGATCTTGCCACTGGCCAAATGCAGGTAAAGTTATGAAATGGCAGGTAAATTTCTCCAACCCAGGTGGTAGGTTAGCAATTTGGACAGGAGCTTTGAAAAACTCTCAATTTAGTAAATCACCTCACCTGTGGTGGGCAACAATAAACCCATGCTGTCACTCTGTCTGCTGAGATACTGAATATGCTAATTTGATCGTGGCATGAAATACTCTCTGTAAACATGTCAGCTGTGTGGAAGCAGTGACTGTTTTAGTCCATTTTGTATGGAGTCATATTGGGATCTTTAATGGTGATGTGAAAATAAAACCATCGCAAGGGTTCAACGAGTTGCTAAAGTAATCACATCATCATCTTTCGGCTGCTCCCTTTAGGGGTCGCCACAGCGGATCATCTGCCTCCATCTTGCCCTATCCCCTGCCTCCTCTACTGTTACACCCATCATCTCCATGTCCACCTTCACTACATCCATCAACCTTCTCTGGGGTCTTCCTCTTCTCCTTCTGCCCGGCAGCTCCATCTCCAACATTCTTTGTCCAATATATCCACTATTCCTCCTCAACACATGTCCAAACCATCTCAACCTGACCTCTCTAGTTTTATCTCCAACCTGTTCTACCTTCACTGTCTCTCTGATCTGCTCATTTCTAATCTTGTCCATCTTTTTGTCTCACAACTTTAAGGTTAAATCTTTTTTTTTTTTGCCACTACTTTTCCTCCGAGTTTCACGTTTTAAGCTCCTGTTCTATTTTGTTTTTTTACACTGTTTTTCTGCAATCCTCCTTTTGTGCTAAACGATCAATGCACACACTATGAAAGTGTGGAGAAACGTTTAGAAAAATATGTTTAATATTGGCCATGACATACAACACAGTACCTTTTATACAGGATGATTAAAAAGCTGTGGATGTATCACTCCACTGTGACTCCACAATAACAGATAATAAATGATATAATCAAAAAATGTTCAGGAGGTAAGCCATCTTTAAACGTCTCTCCAATAAGGCATTATGACCACCATAGCAAAGAACCTGACTGAGAGATTACACAGGTGGTACTGTATTGTATGCTGTTACCACAATAGAACATGCATGTGTCAGATTTCCATTACCTCTATATGTGGCATCCCGGACAAAATTAAACACATGATTCTTAGTGTTACATGACGCTTGTATAGTGTGTGCATTGATTGTTTAGTAAATGTTTTATTGTGCCATTTGTTTGCAACTCACTGACCTTATTTTTTTGATGTGACACTCCATGCCATTTAACTGATCTACACCAACCATAACATTGTTATAACCTCATTGTCTCTGTATTCTATTGTGTCAGCTCCACTGACCATATAGAAGCACTTCTATAATTATGCAGAAAAACAGGTGGACTACAATGTACTTTGTTAGCCTCCTTCCACCTTGATCTCCAATGGTCGGAACCCCACAGGGCCACCACAGAGCAGGTATTATGTGGATGGTGGGTCATTCTCATCACTGCAGTAAGACTGACATGGGGGTGGTGTGTTAATGTGTGCTGTGGGTTCTGCAGAACTCCACACATCAGACCTGTATGGTAGAGTGGAAGCCATTCTTCAGTAAAAAGCACAGCAGCCCATTTAAAGGACTCTGGTCTGATCAAAACAAAGATGCAATGCAATGGCGATTCGTTCCGCTCATTTTAAAGCTCAGAAGTTAAGTAAAAGTAAAGTACGGTGTAAAGTAAAGTAAAGTGTAAGTAAAGTGTTGACCAATAATCAATATGTGAATATCAGCACTGGAAAAGGATATGTGGTGTTGTGCAATTTCTAATGTTAAAATACTAACACAACCTTTAAAAAAAAGAGAGAACTGAAGAAAACCAAAAATGCTCCACCCACAGCACTGCAGAATTTACATAACTTAACAAATTGTAAACAAGATTGTTAGTGATCACACTCTAAATGAAACCGCTGAGGTTTTTACACTAGCCAAGCAAGTCTAAACTCATGCCGCCCTAAAAAGAAAGTATATCCCCTAATTAGACAGAAACATCATCCAATAAATTGGCTCAAAACCCATAATTGCGTGAGACATCGTCCTACATAGAGGAGAAGAACTGCTAATACAGCATTTGATGAGAAACAACCTTCTGCTGTGTAACGAGACCATCACCAAGAATGAGAATTTTCTCAGCAAAGCCACTCAGCGAGCTCCTAAGCAGGTGGCACTTTTAGGACGACAGCCAGGCTCGGCAGAGTGACGTTCAGGGACGAACGTCTAAATGGTCCGCGGTGCACATCGTAACAACATCAGATCCTCAGAATAAGTTGAAATTGGCTTCTGCAGTCGATGCTTGGCTTCTAATTGATTGTGCCCTGGGGAATGGAGCACGATTATATGTCTGCTAACTTTCAGTGCACAATTTAATGCAGCATGTGTAACTTTCAATATCCTTGACAAGTACGTAGGCTGTGCAAAATACATTAGCTGTCACTTCAGGAGAATATGCCTCTGCTTCAGCAACCTCATCTGCAAACACTAAAAAAGCCAAAAGCTCACAGGAACTGCAGCAAAAGGAAAAGTATGCAAGACCATATCATCTTTAAAAGCCTTTTAGATCAAGTGCAGGCAGTGGGTAGTGAAGAGACTGCTCTTTTCATCTAAGAGCTGTGTTTCTTATGCAATTCTAAATCAGCACTTCATTTGAGGCGTTTCAGTGTGAAGATGCGGCGCCATTAGAGAATCTTTCATTATGGGCAGGTGAGGCAAAGCTAATTGCTGAACTCTTGCGGGAGTCAGCAAAGACGACGCATCAAGTCACAATTTTCCATTTTGCTCTTATTTGCAGAGCCTTGATCTTGTTTGAATTGAACCACAAGACTGGCAAAGGGCAGTGCGAGAGGAATTTAAGGCAAATAACATGAATGAGCAAGGGAGAGATGTGTGAATAAGCCTGTGCCTCTCCCTCACCTCCCATCCTTTTTGCCTGGAGTCCTCACCTTATCTCTGTCCTTCTCTTTAAGTTTGTCCATGGATCTCTTCAAGCCTTCCTCAAGCAAGTCCATTAGCCTGACTGTGTCCCCTGAGCGGGTTTTAAACTTCTTCCTGTGGCAGGGAGAGATGCAGTGAGTTCAGTAAGAGTGCATTACAGACAGTCATGTGGCATTCAATACAAACATTCTGGGGGATT
This sequence comes from Acestrorhynchus altus, assembly GCA_034509495.1. Lineage (NCBI taxonomy): Eukaryota > Metazoa > Chordata > Actinopteri > Characiformes > Acestrorhynchidae > Acestrorhynchus > Acestrorhynchus altus. The sequence continues at coordinate 15,767,083 of CM067516.1, forward strand.
TTTGCTTGCTGTGTGAAAAGCCTTTTATTGTTTTCATTCATCAAGAGGCAGGTGGACAGGCAATGAAACACTGGTGGAGCTCATCTCAGAATAGAAAAACTATTGCCAAGATATTGCCCAGCCACACTGCTTGTTATGTTTTCAGCTTTTTGTGGCTCATGGTGAAGATTACTCTTGAAGGTCATGCTGTCACCAGCCAATTAAATCACCAAAAAAAATCTTCATCAGTGCTTAACATTGCAAAAATATTTTTCCTTGTTTATGAAATTTCTTTTCCTTCCAGTCTGATCATGTTTAGCTCAATCCAAATATAAATCTGACAAATCAGATATAAATCTGACAAAATAATTAGACGAGGATGTGTTGCCTTAGTAGGTCTAAGTGATATTTATATCAATATCAGGATATACACAGAGCGCAAAATGAGTTGAGGTGATTCTGTTTACATACTGAGTTTTTAAATTATGTTCTGTTTCACTGTTAACATTTGCTTTCCTAATGGTGTATTAATATGCTTGCAATCCACATTTCTACAATGCTCCCTCATGTTCCACAAGGCGTCGTGAAAGCTGCTCAAGGGTCCTTGGAGAGAAACATGAAGACAGGGATGTATGATTGGGCACCACACTGGGGTATTTCAACACAACAACAGCTGGGGCAGTCATTATGACCATTTAAAGCGTGCACGCTTATTTATAAAATAACACCGAAGAAACACACAATGTGACACAATAATGTGTTATAAGAAATATCAGGAGGACGGGCCTAAGAAAGCGGTTAATCATTTCTTTATTTATGAACTGAAAATGATGCAGATGAAACATATACAGTTGACACAACGTTAGTCAGAAGGTAATTCTGAGCTCCCCTGTACAGCTCACATACATTGCTGTGTCACACCTGTCACTAAAAGAGGGTGTTTGGCTTGTCTGCACTCTCTCTACACTTGGGTTAGTTATCCACTGTAACATTTGTTACAATAACCAAAAAAAAGAAGCTCACTTGGCTTGTAGTAAAGCATTTTATTGAGCCTGTATTTTTCTCTGGGTGAAAAATAAACCAACATCACAAACCCTTTAACTGGGTCGTACCAGAACAAATGATCTATAGGTGACAAAACACCCTTAAAATATAAGAATGTGTGATACACTTACTTGTCCTCCCCCAGCACCACTCCAAAGCCGGCATGTTCCACACGTGTAACCTTGGGGTCATACCAGCCGATCAGCTGTGCTGCAGCAAAAACCACTTGGAAGTGTACTCCCTGTCATACATAAAAACACACAAAGAAAACACTTAGACATGGGTGAACAAGCTGAAACAACATGTATGGGGGAGAACTGCTAAACGTCACCCATGTGGGATACGGCAGGTCACTGGCAAGTGCATCAACCAGCATGTTGGACTGAATTGCGTCATCAAGCAATCCATATTTTTCAAGGAACAGAAACCTATACAAACAAACGGAGCCTATCAAGGGTAAAGAAATCTATTTAAAACCCTACTTACTGCTACACTGCACATGGTCTCTCCTGCTGTTTGTGAAAGATACAAATCAGAAGCAGGAACCAAAGACAGTGGAGCAGTTTTGATGAAATGTGAGCACCTGTTTCTGATTGGTAGTTGCCACCATTGGACAGAGCTCAAATAACATAACTGAATTTACCCACATTTCCTCACAAACAGTTGCATCACTGGACACTGGAGAGTAGCTTACTCTCACTGAAAATGAAAATGACTTTCAGTCGCTTCATCGCTTTACTTGTGGTGTGCAAGCATGGTTACAGAACAGGCATCTGAAGTCACAGAAGTATGTGGACTGACACGGTAGAACCACATTGCATCATTCAAATCATATTTGTGTAAAACCCTGTAATGTTGTTCTACCGTGTAGGTCCACACACTTCTGTGACTTCAGAAGCCACTTATCCTACATGGTTACATACAAGTGATGCCAAAATGCATGGACAGAAAAGCGATTCTCCCAACTGCAGCTCAGTGGGGCTTCAGAATAATTCTGAAATTGCTATTTTAAGGTAAAATGCTACATAATGCTGCTAACATATTAGTGAAACACTGAAACAGGCTGTGAAAAAGCGGAATGATTATCACCCATCATCTCAGGTCATCTCTGAAATGAGTCTCATATATATTTATATATATGAGATACATATATATGAGATACATATATATGAAATATATATATATATATATATATATATATATATATGCTCAAAACACCCACACTGTTCATTTTTTAATTTTATAATTCACTATTAACTATTTTTAATTCATTTCTGGAAAAAGTTAAGTCCCCCGCCAAGGACACAGTCAATCGGCAAAGACAGAGGTTTTATTCTGCACACGATCTCACAAGCCAACGCTGTAACGAGTAGACACTTTTACTGAGAAGAAACTTCAGAGGACTTAATGGTTTCCAATTCATATGCCAATCTTTACACCTTATACCATATGCCAGTCTTCATTTCTCAAGCTTTCCACAGCACACAGTGTAATGGCAATAAATTCAAACTTCAGACTTCTACACTGCTAAACTGACAGTATCCACCTGCTCAATTCTATTAAGAGATAACAGGCTGAACTGGTAAAATCTGCACACAGACACTACCACGGGTAATTGGCCAGGTTTCCATTCACTGGTTTCAGAACTTTAGAACAGTTAGTCTGTTTTAGCTTAGAGCCTTAGTCTGCAATAAGCCTGGGTAAAAACTGTAATCTGAACTTCTTAAATAAACTTTATAAGTAAACATCTCAAAATCTTGACAGTTTAAATGATACTTATATAAGGAAAATCTATTAAAAATGGTTTACAAAACTGTGAACAAAATTTCTATGCAGCACCAATAGGTTTCCATTTCAGTACTATATAGAATCTATAGGCCAAAACAAAAAACCCAGTTCTAGAACAAGACACTTTGAACAGATGGAGATTAAACTGTATCAGAAATGGTAAAGACAAAGAAAGGGCTCATGACTGAAAGCACACATCTGTCTAACCTAGTGGTGGCACTGCTATGGCATGAGCCTGTATGGCTGCCAATGGGTTCTATACAGAACCAATAAATGTTTCTTTTAAGTCCTAGATTGAACCTTTTTTGCACAGATTGTATGTGAAAAAATTATAAATAAATAGTGATTTATCAGAAACAAACCCAAAAAACCGTGGGATCTAATATAAAGTGCTCTTCCACTTTAAACATTAAAGTGTATGAGGCTCCTTTTATTTATGCAGCCTTTAACTGTTGGGTCCATATTTGGACAGCAACAATTTCTGCAATTTTGACTCTGTGCACCACCTCAACAGATTTGAACTAAAGCAATGAGGATGTGACTGAAGTGACTTTCAGCTTTGATTCAACAACAAAAATCACATTAGCCACACATAATTTACAACCCTTTTCTCCATAGTCACTCGATTTTCACAGCCTCAAAAGTAACTGGACAATTAACTGATAAGCAAATTCAGGAACAAGTGTTGCCAGTTTCCTTATTATTTCATCCCAGAGAAATTGGACAATGGCTCATTCATTGTTTCTTCTGAAATCAAGTGTAGTAAAAAAGTCTGTCCTGTATTTGTTGAAGTGACTGTGCCAAGGGTCCAAGGATAACTTTCTACAAGATTATGAAGCACTGCTCTGAGAATCACAACTCCACCTCGTCCAAAAATATGGAGCTCCATCATTTCAGAGAACACAGTTCCACAACTCATTGTTGGGGGGGGCCTTACCATTTGGCAATAGGCATGATTCCAATATGTTCATGTTTATCTGCTCCAGAGTCCTATTCTATTGGCAGTACTTCTCTACTGGGATGACACAAGCTCTGTGTGTGTGTGTGTGTGTGTGTGTGTGTGTGTGTGTGTGTGTGTGTGTGTGTGTGTGTGTGTTTGCCCATTTGTGTCAGCAGTGGGTGCAATTTAACACAGCCGATACATTAATTAGTAGGGGTGTCCACGAACATTCAGACATACAAGGTACCGCAGCAAACCACTGGTAACATGAGCTCAGAAAGTAAAATAAAAAAGCCTGTCCAGTTCTGGAAAATGATTCTTTGAAAGGATGTAGATGAATTTATATCATAAATGATGGTAAAATAAGAGTATGGAGATGGACAGGATGGGCTCATTATTCAAAACACATCACAGCATCTGTCAAACCTGATGGAGGCAGTATTAGGGCTTTGACATGTATGGCTGCCAGTGAACCTGAATCAGTGTTGTTTATTAATGAGGCCACTGCTGACTGATGTTGTAGGATGAATTCTGAAGTCTATAGTGATCTATCCACTGCTCAGATTCAGGTGCTGCAAAACCGACATATTACTGATTTATAATAACTCAAACTGCAAAAGCAGTTTTAATGCAAAGAAGTGAACATTCTTAAATAATCAGACAAGTAATGACCTCGACCCAGTAGAGCGTCTCATCATGCTGAAGACTAAAGTAAAGGCAGAAATATTCACAAACAAGGAGTAAATGAAAATTGCTGCAGTAAAGCCTGGCAAAACATTTCAAAGTAGGTAACAGCATTTGCTGAGTCCATGGGTTACAGATTTCAGTCAGTCAATAATTGCAAAGGACTTGAAACTAATCCTTAGAATTATGCTAGTTTGTCCAAAGACTCTTGAACCTGTGATAATGGAGGGACCTTCGTAAATCACAATTAATTCAATATCTTTTTGTTAAACTCTTAACAAATTAAAGTTGTAAGACAAGAACATCTTGAACAAATCCACTGAGGTGGGAAAACTCCAATCGAAATACTTACGGTTTTGGACAATTCAATCAACAATTCAAATAAATGGTTAAAGTTGGGCTTAATGAAGTTCCATTGTTTGTGGATTCAGAAAGTATGTTTCAGGTTTGCCATGCTTTGCCAGAAGCATGTAATGGAAGCAAAGTTGGAGAAGAAAAAATTCAATAAATATGAAAGTGCATTCCTGAAAAGTGTTTTCTGATTAACATAAAAGCTGAACATCTACACAACTCACCTCAAACACAATGTGTGCTGCTTCAGTCGTGGCAGCAGGAATCTGTTCTATTCATTGTATGCAGACCAGCAGGTCTCATACAGAGTGCAATGATACTAATATATGAACCTGATGCAGTGAGAAAAACTGGTGCATACCAGAGAACTGGCCTGGCCTGTATAAATATTTGATGCACTGAGAAGAAACACCTACACAGACAGACACACACAAGCATGCGCAGGTTTGTCTTGCTGCAGAGGTGCAAGCTCTGGGGCATGACTGGACTTTCTCTACAACCCCTCCATAGATTGCTCACATCCAGTAGCGCCACAGACACGCACCTGGCCACTGTCTGTCACATAGATGATGATGTCTGCCTTCTCGTCAAAGAGACGCTGCCGCAGGGCCGCCAGGTCTGATGTGTCATAGGTGTAGCCCCCATCGGACTTAACTATCGTCAGGGGGATGGACTGACCTGGGGCAAACACTATCTTCCTGCCCTCGTCCAACTCCACCAGGCCTGAGAGAGAGAGAGAGAGAGAGAGAGAGAGAGAGAGAGATGGGGAAGTAGGCAAATGCAATGGAAATAGAGAAAGGAGGTAGAGAGAGATGAAGGGAGAAATAAAAGATAAGAAGGGAAAGAGTGAAAAAGAATGGTGTGAGAGAGAGAGAGAGAGAGAGAGAGAGAGAGAGAGAGAGAGAGAGAGAGCGCGAGTGAGCAAGCAAGAAGCTTGAAACAACACTGCCCCCAAAAGGCAACAAACTGAACCAGAACCTTCATAACCCCTATGATTTTAATATTACATGAAACTCTATACTGTCTTTCACAGAGTTCCAAATACAAACTGATGTAGCGCATTTGGACTCAAGTTTTCTCTGCTTTCTCTCTCTCTCTCTCTACACTGATTCTGACAGAGAGAGAGACACTGGGCACCTTATCAGATATTTTATCATTGTATTCCAGCATCTGGTATCATTCCCAAACCAGTGCCCTGATCAACAATATAAGATTTTTACCTTTTAATTGCCTAAAATACAGTACCATGATTCTAGTTCTTCCTCGTCTCAGCATGTTAAAAACATACTAATTGTAATACTTTTAAAAATAAATAAAATATATAAATAAAGTTGAACATGATGTAGAGCTCTTCTGATCTATCTAATAATCATTTTTATTATGAATTACTTAAAAGTAAAGGAGAAGGATATGATCAGGCCAACATAAGTTAAAATGAATTAAAAACAAATCCTCTACAGGGTTTATGAAGTTAATAAAGTTTGTATCAGTGCAGTTGATAATCCAGAATTTAGTAGCAATGCAAAACTTATCTTGGGAATGATTCTTATTCATATCCGACTATTTATTTTTTGTTTGCTCTCAAGACCACATGTTGGATTTGTGTGGGTTAATTTATTGAATACAGTCATAATTCATTAGCATTTATACTACAATAGCCTTTGTCATAGTATTTATCCCTTAAACCACAGGAGCCCAGACCCAGTTCTGAATAATGATTGAAATTAACTGACCCAGTTAAATTATCTGAACTGTTCAGCTCAGCTAGTCTTTTTTCTTGTTATGGTAAAGAGGTCACATGACTCGGGCACTGACCAAACAGCTAAATTTTAACAATGGAGTCACATGTTAACACATTCACAAACTGTCCTGTGAGAGACCCCTTGGAGGATATGGAAAGCTCCAGTCCTTTTAACTCATGAAGACCCTCAGTGACTCTTATGGGTTAAAATTAAACCAGCATAGCAGTTTATGTTCATGTGCTTTTATGTCTGAAAAATGTACATGGTCTCTGATCTCTGCTGACTCTTCCTCACAGTCCTTGATTAGAGAGAATATAAAGAACAACACTCCTTATAGCTTCAGCCTGAATGGGAGAGGATAAAGACTTGATATAGGTATGCATGTAATGTGTTTTCATGACAACCCCATTAGGACTCTCCCTCTCACATATGATGTCCCAACACTAGAAGGATGAAGACAAGCACATGCCTCCTCCAATACAGCCTGTGCCGATGTGAGAGAGTGCCATCTGCCTAACCCAGAGAGATTGGCATGGCAAGTGTCTTGGACTCTGGCAGCCGATGGCAAGCAGCATTACCCGGGATTTGAATCTGTGATTCTTGGACCGAGAATGGTACAAGCACGGCAGACTCCCTCTGAGCCCATATAAAGCATTCCTTCAGGTTTCCAGCTTCTATAAATAAACTAAGGGTTCACCAGCACCTGACAAGTCATGCTCACCTTTCTCCTCAAACTCCTTCACCACCTTAGTCATCATGTCTTGGTAGAAGGACTCCCCTCGCTCGATAATCTGGATTCCCAAGCAGTCATACACCTTTTGGAACTCTAGAGAGAATAAGAGTGAGAGTGAGGGAGATAGACGGAGAGATAGACAGAGACAGAGAGAGGTGTTTAATTACAGGAGCCACACCTCCAGGGAAATCAAACTTAAGCAAGTGCCTTGAGTTAGCAAAAATGAATTTGATGTGTTCAGCAGGAAAAAGACTTCACACATGCACGCATACGCATATGCATACGCATACGCGAACACACACATACACACACTAATTGCCCTTCAATAGATAAGTCTACGTTCAGAGGTGTGTGTGGTGGGGTGAGATTAGGTAAAGTGTTGAGGGTACAGAGGAACTCCCAGCTCTTCATATTAAGATAAATGTGCAGCTGAAGTGAAAAGCACTCAGTATCGCAGGAAGAGGAGGAGGTAGATGAGGAAGTGGAGGCAGGTTAGGAAGACGATGCAGTCAATGACGGTGCCTGGGGGCGCCTGTGCCCTTCAGAGTTCAGAAGCTAAAACTGCAGCGCTGGTCAGAATAGATTCACTTTTCGGAAAAGGTCTCTATTAAACGCAGAGGCTAAATCAGGGGGCTGAGGGAGAGGGATTAGCTGGAGAAGGTCTCAGTCTATAATTTTAAAGTGATGTGGAATTAAAGGGAGAGCTCGCCAATTCAAAATGAGATAGCGTGTGCTCCAGTTAAAATGGATGGCTCAACATTGTGAAGGTTACAGAGGCTACTTGTCTGTTCCTGAGACAAGGCCAGTCAGCTGATTGGACAGACTTTAATTCATTCTGTTAAGCTAAACAGTCCTGTGTGCACAGCCTTGTACTAGAGTTTGAGACCTGAGTAACTGCGCAAGACTGCCGTGTAATGGGGCGTACTGTGTATGCACAGTGAGTGCTGTAACTCCATAAGAAATGGTAGCTTTTTTGGATTTGTATGGCTGGAACATTCTATGAGTTTCGAAATAGAGTTTCAAATAAAATCTCTATCAAAAATACAAACGTACAGCAGATATTTTTTAAATATTCTGTATTCTGACTAAACCTACAGCTGGGTGATATGAAAAAAAAATATTTCAGCTAGCAATATACAATACTGAGAACAGTCCACCAACCAGAATTATACAAGCAACAGTGTCCTGTGAGCACTAATGAAGAACTACAGGATGACCAACACAAACTGTGCAGAAACAGGCGAGTTTCTGTCTCTGAAATATATTTTCAAGGCAACCAAGTAGGAGACGGTATTTAAAGCACTGCTGTGCCTGATCCCCTTCTACCAGTGCAACACAAACTAACACCACCACCACCACAGTGTCAGAGCAGTGCTGAGAACGACTTGTTTAAACTTGAATTTACCTTCCTGGAAGTTCCTCGTTGCTGCTAGATGAGAATGTACTTTAATGGCATCTTGAGGACACTAGGACTTGGAAGTAGCTGATACCCGATCATTTAAAATATGCCTGATCAGCCCCCTATCAAGAATTATTTGAACATATTACCTTGACTATGATTACTGAACATTTATTTTAATTAATTGCTCATATTTTACTTTGTCATGTCATGAGGTTAGTGGTTGTGAACATCAGTTTCAATTTTTCATTAATTGTCCAGCCCTACAATAAATACAAAGATTTACAATGCCTAGACACCATAAAACTGCACCATGCAGAGGCAAATTAGCATGAGTTAATGAGCAGTAACTTATCTTTAAAAAATTAAAATAACAAGCTATAATCAAAAATATTTAATAAAACAATTAAAATATTTAAAAATAAATCTGCTAAATTTGATAAACAACGTTTGGCCGAGTCACACCCGTATTAATTGTAAAAACGTCAATATTTAGTATCACCACACACTAAACTCGTTTGTCATCATGTTCAATCCAAATCAGATTAAGACTCGCCTGTGGCCAAACTATTGACAGTGTTTTATGAATTGGAGCCGAAAAATTTACGCAGAAGTAATAAAAATCTAAACTAATGGCAGACGATACTGAAATAAATGATCTTGTAGTGCTGAAATGTTCGAGTATAAAGTCCACTCCTGCAAACTCCTCAACAAAACTTTATGAAAATGACATTTAATGTATTTTGGAACCAAAGCCTTCAAACATTCTATCCCCTTTTAAACACACCACCAGAGACGTCACACTGTACACAAAATACGGACATTAGCTAATGCTATTGCTTGTAAGATTCTCTGCCTTGGGCAACAGGACTTCAAAAAAGCTAAAGCAGTGTAGCCTATGGTATATACAGGCTGTACGCCCCAGATAGCTGCAAGGAATCAATGTGAAGAATTGGTGTAAATACACTCCACATGCCTTTGCCACCTGACCGTGTGGACAAGTGCACATTTGACTGGGAAACAAAGTAGCCATGCCAAAATGGCTTTTACCTTTTGTTAGAATAAATCCAGAGCCTTGAGGCTCATCATGCTCCAGGTTTCCAGTACTCTGTAATTATTTTCAAACCTAATGCACTAAAGCTTAGCACAAAATGGATTTGAAAGCTGTTAGCCGCTTTACCCCAACCCTTAGGGAGGAAAAACCCACTCAGTCCGGAGGACTGTTGACTATATAACAAATTTCTCTCTATTTACTTACCTGTCATAGGTGAATAAATGAAGCCTCTTTCAATTTGCTAGTAGCCTGTGATGTAATCAAGACACAGTGTATGGGGCAGATGGTAAATTCCACCATAAAGCTATTAGGGGTCTCTGAATATTAGGTCTGCCATTTAGCTAAACCTTGCTCAGGTTTGAATTCAAGACAGATAACAGATTTCAAGCAAGCTCCTCATTCGGCTTCTCAGCTCAAAAGCAACTCTGGCCCCTAGTGGTGCTATAAGGTTATATACACTGCTCAAAAACACTTCAAATCACACATGTACGAAACATTCATGTTGATCATCTTTACAGATCCAAATTGTGTAATAAGTTGAGAACAAAATGACATCAACCTATGGAGGGGTGGATTCAAGTAAACCAATTTCAATTAATTGAATTTCATTACAGTAACTCATATTACTCAGTGGTGTGTATGGCTCCCACGTGTCTATATGCACTCCCTGCAATGTCTAGACATGTTCCTGATGAGATGGCAGATGTTCTATGGCATGTCCATCCAGACCTAAAGCAGGGCATCAGTGAGCCAGTGGACAGTCTGTGGTGCAAACCTGGCCTCGGATACACCAATACATAAAGTCACAGATCCTGAAGGCCAGGCATTGTCCTGCACCAGGAGGAACCAACCGCACACTGCACTAGTGGAAGTTCTGACGGCTCTGAAGATTTCATCTCTGTGCCAAACAGCACTCATTGCATTGTTGGCCATCACATGGAGGTTTGTGTGACCCTCCAAGGATAAGCCTTCCCAGATCTTGCCACCACCAAAACAGTTGTGCTGGACAATATTGCAGGCAGCATATTGGTCCCCATGGCGTCTCCCGACACCTTCACTTCTGCCACTTGTGCTTAATGTGAACCTGCTTTCTGCTATCTATGAACAGAACAGGGTACCACAGGTGGACCTGCCAATTCTGGTGTTGTGAGTATGTCACACTACAGGACGTTTGGTTTCTGTGCAACCCATGTAGTCTGTTTCTGACTGTTTGTTCAGAAACATGCACAACAGTAGCCCACTGGAGGTCACTTTGTAGGGCTCTGGCAGTTCTCTTCCTGTTCCTCCTCACATAAAGGAGCAGATACTGGCATGCTGCTGCCCTACTACAACCCTGTCCTTCTCTTCTCTGTACCGACCTGTGTCCTGGTATCTCAGTCATGATCTTGAGACTGTGCTGGGAGACACAGCAAACCGTCTTACCATAGCACATATGGATATGCCATTCTAGAGGAGCTGGACTACCTGTGCCGCATGAATGGCCTGGCATAAATGGTATCGCCACACACTACCAGTAGCAACCAGGGTACTAGCATAATGCAAAACTAGAAAAGACTCATTCAGGAAGTATAAGGAGAGAGGAATTATCCGTTTCCTTTTTGGTGTTGTCTTGATGTTGCCTCTCCAGTGCACCTGTTGGCACTGTCACTTGCACCAAACCAGGTGAATTCCCAAACTGAACACACTGATATACCTGACATTTAACTGACTTTGTTACACTGTGATGATTGTGTGTTCCATTTTGATCAGTGTATATTGATATCAAAACATTACATTTCATTTTGACAGGGAGTTTTTTAATCTATATAAAGTATTTAAGAGGGTGAGACATACGGGGCTAAATCCAATTTGTCGGTCTATAAGGTTTGGCAAAGCCTACCTTTCCTGGATACATCACAAATGAGGTTCCAGCCCTTGATGAAGTCTGGCTCTTTGCTCTGCAGCCTGACCACACACTGATAGGCCCTCTTCTTAAACTCTTCGTCTTCATCAAAGCGCTTCTTAGACTCCTGAGAGCAAAGAGGAAAGATTTTATGCATATCTTTAAAAAACAGCCTTTTGTTTTTATTTAAGCAAATTACTGACACACAGTTCATACCCAGTATAAACAAAATGCAATGCAAGCAGATGAATTTTGATTATTTCAATTTTTATTAATACAGTATTTTGATGCAGCAATTCTGACCATTGTGTCACCATTGGTATAAAGTTGGCATGTAAAGATGCTTGTGCTTAATGCAAACCCCATATGCATTGGTTTTGGTACCAAATGGGTCATTTGGGTACAGCTTTGTAGATTAATGTAGATTAATTGTAGGTTGATGTAAATATGAACTCTATTGCTACATGTTTAAAATATAATGACTGTTATGCGGTTCAAATAAATTAATAAAATGATGAAACTAGTTCAATAAATCATCTGTAGGTTCTCTGATTAATCATTTCAAAATCATTAAGGAGAATTACTATCATTAATGATCTACTAATTGAACGCGCTCAAGGCTGCCAATTTCCATGTTTAGTGTACATCAATTCACAATTATGCACAAAACATTTAAATAAAATAAATTTAGACTGAAGAATAAGAAGCATCAAACTAATTAAATTATACGGGGCTTACTTTGTAAAAAGCCTGGAGGTCTCCAATTGGTGGGGAAACACTCAGATAATCTGGAAACTTGTCCTGCAAGTGAGCAATAAGCATTCCAAACTGTGTCCCCCAGTCTCCCACATGGTTCAACCTGAAGAAGATAACTTTATTTGCTTAATAAAACATACATTTTGAAATAAATAGAAATGACATACTTATCACATAATTACATGCGCCTCCATAATTTAGTCATTTCTAACAGCCAAGTCCTCAAGAACAAGATGCTCCTAGTTTTGGGAAGTGAAAACTAGCATGTCCTTCTTGCAAGTCACCTAATGCCAGAAAACTAAACTAAATGTGTCTGGAGGAGAACGATTACAGCAGTTTGTATTAGGTGAGCTGAGAGATGGTTAGGTTTACTTGCATGGCACTGCGTAATGGAAGAAGAGGTAAGCTCATAGATAGCTGTGGTATCACAGAATAACAGAGAAATAACATTTCTAAAATAACCATTGTGAATGTGATTTATAGACACCATAGGACACCTGGTTTATTGAATGAATGTGGGCTGGTGACTGAATTCAACAAGCCCTGTCTGGTGTCATCCAGGAGAAGTCTAGAACTGAACCCTGTTCTTCAAACTGCTTCTTTCAAAATACTTTTCACTGCATGAATCAATAAATCAAAAATCTGATCTAAAAAACTTAAAATAATAGTTAATACCAGTTCACATCCCAAATTATTAATGCTCATGCACTACAAGGCTAAAGAAATATATTTAAATATAATTAAAGTCTAGATCAACAAACATCTTTATTATTAGTTTCACTGCTTCAGTTCAAACCTAGAGAAGCAAACCTCACACCAAATATGTCTTAAGGAGTAGATGGGAATTGTGGTTTATGAGACCTACAAATAAAATATAATTTTATAATAAAATATATTGAATGTGATAATATTTGTCCATATTGCCCAGTCCTAGCAGTTACACTGACCCACTGACAGGCTGGTTGACTCCTCACAGTTCTGTATAAATAAAGTCCAACAAAAACTCTGAATTACCTTAAGACATCATGGCCAAGGAACTCAAAGAGGCGACACATGCTGTCCCCTATGATGGTGGATCGCAAGTGACCAACATGCATCTCCTTTGCAATGTTTGGGGAAGAGAAGTCAACGACTACCTAAAAAGAAGTGAGGAAAAAATGTCCTTTTACTTTATAACAGATTTCAGTTTTCATAAATAATGAAACTGTTTCTTCAAACTGTCAAACCTTCTTTTTCTTATCTAAAGATGGAGGCTGAACACCATTCAGAAGCAGGTTTGTGAGAAGCTTTGACACAAATGTCTTCTTGAGATGAACATTAATAAATCCTGAAGAGAAAAAAAACAAACAAAAAACAATCACTTTTTCATGGAAGAGGAATCTGAAATCATCTTCTTCGGAGTTATATGCTTATATTTTTCAGTAAATTACAAACCTGGTCCAGCAATTTCTGTTCTCTCAATTAACTCATTGTCAGGAATGTTTTGGACAATCTTCTCCGCTATCTCCCTGGGGTTAACCTTCTGTCCCTTAGATTTCATCATCTGCAGGAAGAAACATCCACTAATATTACAGCAGCACCGACACTTCCTAAATATCCTGTGGCTTACTAACAATGGAGTTATTTTTAAAGTCACAGCAGTGCAAAACAAAAGCCAAGTTCTTCTGGCAGTAGGTAGTGAGGAGTGAGGAGTATTGTTAACTTTAGACATGTAACAAAACAGTGGACAAACACAAGTGAAGACAATCAGAACAGCTTTAAATGGAATCCCAAGAAAAAATGTCATCTAAGCATGTAAGCGAGCAGCAGTAAAATTAAGAATCAACTTAAACTATGTTTCTGGAGGTAAAACTCATTTAAGTTGCATTTTATCTCTGCAATGGTGCTGCAGGTGACTGACCTGAGCCATTGCCATGGCACTGTTGCACTGGTAATCCCCAAACTTGGCCTGTTGGTTGGGTGTGACAGCCAGTGGAGGATTCTCCAGGTCAGGGTAGGAGACACTGATGGCATCCCCAAAGATCTCCTGGAGTCGCTGGTTGATGTTGGTCATGCTCTTGCTGCTGTAACCCTGTTCTTCCTGTAGGCTCTAAAAGGCAACAAAGCAAATGATCATATGTCATAAAACAGCACCTAAAGATCCAAGAACACAAAGATCAAACGGTGACAAATGATGTAGACAATTGAGTCATTTATATATGTTGTTAAATATGTGCCATGTGGAACTGAGTGACATCTAAAACTCAACACAATCAAATGCTGAATGGCGTTCCACAATACATGGTGTGAAAAATGCAAGGACACCCCATGAAATCCTCTTTTACTATATACACACTGCTTTTTACACACTAAGAATTACACCCCCTCCATAATGTGTATGTAAGTGCTCAAAAGGGGGAAGGGGGGAGAAGAGCAGATGAGCAGGGGTTTTGAAATAGAACGTCATGTATAAACTTTAATGCTTAAAATCGCCTCAGCCCATATCCCAATATCAACATAAATATCAATAATAACATACAATACAAATACGTGATAAACATCATTTATTTATGAAAAAAAAAACGAATTCATTAAAAGCCTGTGGAACTGTGCATTCCTTTACATGTATGTTAAGTACCACTTATGTAATATTGTAAATGTTGAATTTTGTGGTGTTTGGGACTGAAGTGCCAAATGAACTCCGGTACGACCGGCTTCTAATAGCAACAGAGCTGCTGTGATGGAAAGTGATATGAGGAACATATCAATACATGCATTAGCAATATGTAAATAACTGGAAGTACACACTATCAAAGTAGTTTATCATTTACTCACAAAATTAATGAGTGAGTTAACACGTATATAGCACCTTTCTAGACAGCCAACAACAGTTTACAATCAACACCTATTTTTTGTTTTGGAACATAATACCTGGTTTTGGAGTGAAGAGGACATTTAGATATAGATATTTCGATTCCTTGTCAAAAACATAATGAGAACCAAGAACATCTCCTGTACACCAATTTGACCAGTAGGTGGCACAAGTATGTATTGAATGTTCTGACAGTGGATCACTTTTCAGAATGAGGTGTTTAATGTATTCAAAGTTTCAGAAAGCCTTATTTACCCGATCCGTTACCATCAGACAAGCACAGAGGAACATTCAGCAGCTACCTTCCTGCAGGATTTACCTCAAACCCAAATCTAACATATTCCATTCAACCAGTGACAGACTGCATCGCTGACTAGATCAACTTCTACACAGACACTATTGTTCCAGTCAAGCGGGTCTGTTGTTTTCCCAACAACAAACAGTGGCTCACTAAGGACCTGAAAGAGCTTCAGCAAAAGAACACAAATGAGGTCTGTGCTGGCATAACGAAAACCACTTGCATCAGTGCTAAACCACAAATTGTTTGAGACAGTTTGGACGCTGCCAATGAGCTGAATGTGTTTTAACAGATTCACCCACCTCCAACAGCTGTAGCCTTACTAGCTCATCACAAAGGTCTTTTGCACACAGGAGAATTTGTCCTCCACACTTAACCAATCCACACATACACACCAGTGAATTCACACATTAGGGTCAGTGAACATACAGTGGGGAAAATAAGTATTTAGTCAGTCACCAATTGTGCAAGTTCTCCCACTTAAAAAGATGAGAGAGGCCTGTAATTGACATCATAGGTAGACCTCAACTATGAGAGACAAAATGTGAAAAAAAAATTGAGAAAATAATTTTGTCTGACTTTTAAAGAATTTATTTGCAAATAATGGTGGAAAATAAGTATTTGGTCACCTACAAACAAGCAAGATTTCTGGCTGTCACAGACCTGTAACTTCTTTTTTAAGAGAGTCCTCTTTCCCCCACTCATTACCTGTATTATTGGTACCTGTTTGAAGTCGTTAACAGTATAAAAGACACCTGCCCACAACCTCAAACAGTCACACTCCAAACTCCACTACGGTGAAGACGAAAGAGCTGTCGGAGGACACCAGAAACCGAATTGTAGACCTGCACCAGGCTGGGAAGACTGACTCTGCAATAGGCAAGCAGCTTGGTGTGAAGAAATCTACTGTGGGAGCAATAATTAGAAAATGGAAGACCTACAAGACCACTACTAATCTCCCTCGATCTGGGGCTCCACGCAAGATCTCAGCCCGTGGGGTCAAAATGATCACAAGAACGGTGAGGAAAAATCCCAGAACCACAAGGGGGGATCTAGTGAATGACCTGCAGAAAGCTGGGACCAACGTTACAAAGGCTACCATCAGCAACACACTACGACGCCAGGGACTCAGATCTTGCAGTGCCAGACGTGTCCCCCTGCTTAAGCCAGTCCATATCCAGGCACGTCTGAAGTTTGCTAGAGAGCATTTGGATGTTCCAGAAGAGTATTGGGAGAATGTCATATGGTCAGATGAAACCAAAGTAGAACTATTTGGTAAAAACACAACTCGTCGTGTTTGGAGGACAGTGAATGCGGAGTTGCATGCAAAGAACACCATACCAACTGTGAAGCATGGGGGTGGCAACATCATGCTTTGGGGCTGTTTCTCTGCAAAGGGACCAGGACGACTGGTCCGTGGACATGAAAGAATGAATGGGGCCATGTATTGTGAGATTTTGGGTGCAAACCTCCTTCCATCAGCAAGGGCAATGAAGATGAAACGTGGCTGGGTCTTTCAGCATAACAATGATCCCAAGCACACTGCCAGGGCAACAAAGGAGTGGCTTCGTAAGAAACATTTCAAAGTCCTGGAGTGGCCTAGCCAGTCTCCCGATCTCAACCCCATCGAAAACCTTTGGAGGGAGTTAAAAGTCCGTGTTGCCCGCCGACAGCCCCAAAACATCACTGCTCTAGAGGAGATCTACATGGAGGAATGGGCCAACATACCAGCAACAGTGTGTGCCAACCTTGTGAAGACTTACAGAAAACGTTTGACCTCTGTCATTGCCAACAGAGGATATACAACAAAGTATTGAGATGAACTTTTGTTATTGACCAAATACTTATTTTCCACCATTATTTGCAAATAAATTCTTTAAAAGTCAGACAAAAGGATTTTCTCAATTTTTTTTTCACATTTTGTCTCTCATAGTTGAGGTCTACCTATGATGTCAATTAACGGCCTCTCTCATCTTTTTAAGTGGGAGAACTTGCACAATTGGTGACTGACTAAATACTTATTTTCCCCACTGTACATGCCTGGAGCACTGGGCAGCCCTATCCACAGCACTCGGGGAGCAGTTGGGGAGTTAAGTGCCTTGCTCAAGGGCACTTCAGTCATGTCCTGCCAGTTCAGGGATTCAACCCGGCAACCTACCAGTCACAAGGCTGGTTCCCTGATATTATGTAATATCAATACTTGATAGTTGTCTCTTTGTACAAATATAGGTGTCCTTTGGCATCTGCTGGATACCACTGTGGGACAGAGAAGGTAGAGTGCAACAGCTGATGCAACAATTGAAGTAGGCCGTTACTTGTCTGAAGTAAGTCTGGCAAGGCATTAAAATCCACTTACATACTGGAGCAAACAAAAACATCAATATCCACATTTATATCCACTAGCACTGACATTTTTATGTACTCCGGACTACTCAGTGCTATTTGAAAGTGTATTCTCTGGGAGACTGTATCAAAGAGAGAAATTGCCTCAAACCCAAGACTGTTAAAAAAAAGATTATTTTTTGAATTAGAATCAATTAAAAAGGTTATAATTGTATCTCCACATACTGGTCTGCTTTCTTCAATTCACTCCTAGTTATAAAAGCACTTTTTCGCACTCGCAGTTCCATAAGTAATCTTGTTTTCAGTGTACATCATTGATGTACATACTGTGTGTATCACAACAATCAACAAAAAAAAATTCCATGCAAACACACACTTTAATATTCATTGAGAAAGTGTAGCAAAATATTTTATTTTATACAAGGAGATTCCTGAGTACCTTTGCACAGCAGGTGTCACTAGTGACAACGACTCAATGAGGCTTTGGGTAATGAAACTTTCGGCAAACCTTTGGGCTGGAAAACCCCATTGGTTCATGAAGCCTTGTTTTGCCATCACTAGCCCTTACTATTCTTAAGAATTGTTCTTAAGGAGAATCTCTGAAAAAAAAAAAACTCTGAATTTAACACAGATATTTTACAGTGCAATAAATTCTATTTTCTTTTGTATATTCATTTAGTTAGCAGTTTGATGTGCCAATAAATGGCTTGTCTATAAAGTTCTGCTCCTTCTCTGCTTTGCAAAACTTGTCACAGGTGGATTTTTGTGTAGAAATGTATGTAATTCTCTCTCACATTTTATTTCCATTCAGATCAGTCATATCATTACCTGCTGTTTTGCACTGAACTCAGGAATGGTCTGATCATTTTAGGCCCATCCAGATTCATGTCTGTGAATTCCAGGCAGATGTCCACTCTTGGAAAAAAAGTTTTTTTTGTTGCCAAACTGCTACATGCTGTGTTTAGTCTCTGAACACATATCAAAGATCCTTCAATAAAGAGTCAACACTTTCTGGATCAAAACAAAAACTTTCAGAAAGTAAACTGCTGTTGGAACTTTTATACAAACACAAAAGACAAACACATTGGTCTGTTTGCTCTAACCTTCTTCAGGATGCTGAGACGGTACTTTAGTCTGGTGTTCTCTTCCCTGAGCTCATCCAGACCTGTTGAGGAGAGTTCCAGGATCTGTGGGTTCTTCAGCCTATCTATCTCAGCCGAGAGGAACTTGATTTCTCTTTCCTGTCAGGTTGAATGAAAGAGACAATGTCTGAAGCCTAGAACAAACCCCACTAGGTCACCATGCTGTGGTACAAAGCTAAAACACGAAAATAGAATGTTAAATAGAAGTCACAAAGCTAACATTTACGCACTTAATTCAGTGCACAGTAGCTATGCTCATATTGAAGTGATGTAGTGTTTCACTTTGGACACCTTGAAGGAAGGCCAGCCAAACATTACAGGTCAGCTCAAAATTATGTAAATGACATGGTTTATTACATAACTCAGATGCAGTCCTTCACCCAATGAATGTTTAATGCAGCAGAGTTTTTACTTTAGTTTACATGATGGGAAACATTAGACTAAGACTGCTAACAAACACAGGACTTGGACTGTCAGCATTCTCATCTCGATATATACATGGCAAAATCTTTATCTGATTTAAAATATGTAAACAAAATCATAAAGGATTACATTTAGACCTTATTTAAATATATTTGTTTTTGTTTTTACAGATTTACATAAATCATACCATGTTCCAAACCAAACTCTCAATTTCTACTTACAGTCAATGAGACTTCAATGACTGCAACTACCCCTTACCATCACTCTGACTGAGTGACCCATAAAAACACACCACAATGGAACTGTACTCACTCTACTGACCCACTACGTATCTACTGCTGCTCCACTGGTGCAATAGTGCACAGTGCACTTAATGACATTGACAATGCTCTTTGTAAAATACTGCACATGCAACTTTACTCCCAAACTTCATAATAATATTATACATTATTAGCACTCATAAAATGATATATGAAAAAAAATAGAAATAAACAAACATCAACCCACACATGTGTACAGTAATACATTTTATAAAATAATTCAAAATAATTAACCAATGCAATAATTACTTATTCTTTATCATTATTATTCTTTCTTATTATTATCATTAATATTGTTCTTTATTATCCATTAATATTATCACGTATTATTTAAAATATTTATGGTTATTTATTATTTTTATTAATAAGTGTTATTCATATTATTATCGTCATCATTATCATTATTAATTTACTGATGTAAATTACACACAGGGCTGCGTAACACAGGCCTATATTCTTTTGACCACTAGGGGCAGTAATGCGCACATAAAGCCTCGAGTTAACGAAACTTCTCACATGAAGCAGGAAATGCACCATAAAGCCTGAACTCGCTGCCACTGCTTTAAAGGCCTGTTCATAAACGCGGCTCGTCTTATAGTGTCTCAGAGATACAGCGACAGAGGCTACAGAATGCCATCAGCTTGTATAAGCTCGTGGAGCAGGGAGATCAGGTTCAGGTCTTACATCAGCTTCTGCCCGCATGCCGAGCTGCACTCCTGACCGCTCTCTATCACCCTACCCCAGCCTGAGCTGCACGCTGACCTGCTGTAGGAGTCGAGTCGTGTACTCGGTCACAGGGTCGCCCATTTCGGATAAAGCGTCAGTTTAAAGCTTAAATTGCCGATATGAACACAGCTCTGCCGCTCCGCGCTGCTTCCCGTCACGTGGTCGGGATGAGGCGGAGGGGTTGTAAACCCCGCCCAGTATTTAGCTTCAGAAACCACTTTTATAATATTCTTAATAGAACATAAACAGAAGTGTGTGAGTGTGTGTGTATATATATATATATATATATATATATATATATATATATATATATATATATATATATGCAGAACTTTACTTATATAAATACATTTCAGGGGAATATATCACTTACAAAAATACATTCAATAAAGTATAATATGCCAATTATTTTAACAGCTGTTTTATTTTTAGAGTTTTGTGTATTTTTGAACTGCTTTTTTAATGTAAAAATTAAAAGTCCAGAAGTAAATGTAATGTACTTTTGTGATAAGAAATATTACCAAAAACATGATAAAATGAATAACATATATGTCTTTCATTATATTAGTTTTTAGGGTGATAGGTTTGAAGACGTGTGCTTTCATTGCATGTAATCAGAGGTGGATCCTCCAGGTCCAGAAAGTCAAAACCCGACCCAGGACTTACACTGCCTGAGGATCTGCTGCACATAAGTACTGTGTGGACCTGGATGATCCACCTCTGTGTGTGTCAGACAGGTTGTTCATTAAAATAAAAAATAAAATGTATTTCTCTGTGGATACAGTTATGAAGGTATTGATATGTTCAACTTTACTGCAGCATAATTTAAGTTGTTTACAGCTGAACTGAACAGACACTAGATAAGTCAGTAAAGCGTTTCTGTGGTCAGGTGTTCAGATCTGTGTGGACTGTCCATATTCCCACCAGCATATACTAATGTTTTCAAGACTTCAGATGCATCTTTAAGTGCATTAAAAGCATTTATGTATTAATAATAAAACATTTCTGTTGGTTATTACTGAATTTACTACAAGTGTAAAGCTGTAAAGCTAATAATAAACACTTTTCACTTTAATTTAGACTGATCTTTAACACCGTGGTTCCACAACAGACCTCTCTGCTAATACTTATATTAATATTAATACTAATACTAACATTAATACAATACTAATATTAATACTAATAGAAAACTAACACTCATGTTAATACTGATACAAATAAATTACTAATATTAATACTAACACTAATATTAGTACTAGCAGAATACAATATTAATACAATACTAATACAGTCATAAAGGGCTCTCACAGGGAGGAGCTAGCAGGTTCAGACATTAAAGAAAAGAACAAAAAAGTGTTTAATTAGCTACATGACATATAAAATATAATTCATTTATTATATCACAAAATATATAGTATGTATTGTACATTTATATTTTATATTAGATTTTATTGTGTTTATTTTAGATTTTATTTTATTTGAGAATATATAATTTTGTATAGTTTATATTGTTATATTTATTATATATTATACATTTATATAATTTGTTTTATATGTATATTTTTATATTTTAATTTTGTTATAATATATTAAATATATTTTATATTATTATATTTATTTATGATATATGTATATATTGTAATATATTTTATTATATGCATATTTTTATATTTTATTTGTTATGATAATATATTACATATATTTATATTTTATATTGTGTTAGATTTGATTTTATGTCTTTTTTATCCTTTAATTATAATATATTACATATAGTGATATTTTATCGTTCTTGTTATTTTTTTTATTATTATATATTAAACGTTAAAGTGTATTGTTGCGTTTATTTCATGACTAAACACAATTTGATGACGTTTTGTGGGTCCAGCTCTCCAGCCCAACAGGGGGCAAAATGGCTCCATGTGGCAGTAAAGGGGAACGTAGGGAGAGAGAGGGTGCCTGAGCTTCTGCAGAGCAGAATGAACTGGAGTTGATGGTCAGTGTGTGTGTGTGTGTGTGTGTGTGTGTGTGTGTGTGTGTGTCAGTCAGCTGCACGTGCTTGTTTGGGGTGTGCTGATCTTCTGTTAAAGCCTCAGCTCCTCTGTTTCAGTCCTGAACGATTCTACCCAACATGCCCTGAACTGGTGTTCTGTATGAGCTCAGCAGCTGGCCGCACTGGTTCTGCTGTGTAACCCAGTTAAACACTGGCGCTGGAGCATCGCCTCCCTGCTAAAGCTGTAACACATTCAGTCGTTCATTCACTGCAGCGACTCTTCTGTCTGGCTCTCTTTCAGCTTGGGTTCTGATATCCATGTGACTCAGTGGCCCTTTGTCTTGCCACATAGCTACAAAGCTAAGCTACCTGCCAGCCTGGGAGACCAACCAAGAAGGATCTGCCGCCCTGACCTTCTGCACCCGAGGAAAGGTTGACTTTATGTTCTTACAGGCAGTTCAGCCCCACTTCATACTTACCAGTACTGTGATGGTGGATGAATAAACGAATGAATGGGTAGATGTATGAATAAATGAATGAATGAATGAATGAATGCATGCATGCATTGATAAGTGAATGAATGAATGGATGGATGAATTAGTGGATGACTGATTTGATGGATGAATAAACGAATGATAGGTTGGATAAGTATATGATTGGATGGATGGATTTATAAGTGATTGAATGGATGCATGTGTTCATGGATGGATGAATGAATAAATGAATGGGTGGATGCATGGATGAATGAGAGATTGGATGGATGTATGGATGCTTGCATGCATGACTGAATGAATGAATGAATGATTCGATGGATGAATTGATTAATGAACACACTAGAATAACACAAGTTTGAACTCCACAGATTTTGCACTAGCATGTCTGTCTCAGTTATCATTAAATGGGGTGGGCAAGAGTACTCCATCAGTTCCCTGTCTGAAGAGGACACCGTTTTGGACCTGAAGCAGTCCATCAAATCTCTTACAGGAGTTCTCCCTGAACGCCAAAAGCTGCTTGGTCTGAAGGTGAAAGGTAAAGGCAGATCGTCTTTTCTACACATGGCACAGAGTAATGTCTTAGACAGTAAATGATTGCAGGTGTGGTCTGATTAGATTCTGGGTATTGGCACAAGAGGGCATAAAATGTTGGGCTACTTTTGGGTTGTGTACTTTTTGGTGAGTGCTAGACATGCCTCTATGGTGTACACAAATCATTGGACAGAGAGAAGCAGGGTGGTAATTTTAACAAATTGCTCACCATCTAGGCCATTCTGACCAAGCTACCATCACCTTTGTTTGTGGTGCTGTGAAGGATGATGATCAAACCTGTATGGTCAGTCCCAGGTTGGGTAAAATGTATTGGGTTTCAAAACCAGCATGTGCAGCTCAACCAGGGTTGATAAATAAAGCTATAGAACGCCACATTTAGGGTATATTATTAATAAAACATTTCTCTTGGTGATCATTGGACAGTGATCATGGATCTTTTCACACGCAAAATAAACATAAAGTTGCAGTTACAGTAGGTGCTTTTATTTAGCCTGATCTTTAACCATGTAGTTCCAACTAATAGCCATCTCTGCTAATACTTTTACTAATGCAGTGCAGATCAGGTTAAATTGAATGAAAATCATTGGACTGAGAGAAGCAGGATGAGCATTTTGATGAATTGCCTGCCATCTACAGTAGGCTGTTCTGAGTAGGCCACCGTCACCTTCATTTGCAATGGTCCCAACTAGAATCATATAATTAAATACCAGGTTCTGTTTGGAATCCAACGATGGTCATGTTTGAGTATGGAGACTGTGCTAAGTACTTCAGTCCTGCTTTAGCTGTGAACACACTGCCACAACAGCTGGTGTGATGATTTGGGGAGCCTTCATGTATGGTCTGTCACCCCTATACTGTAAAAAGTAAAGATCCTTGAGGATCTTTTGCATGTTATTTAATTTTAAACTGTGGAGGAACCTCTTAAGGTGCTTCCAAAGAACCTTCAATAGAAGGACAAAGGTTTCTTGAAGGTTCCTTGAATGACCTTAAGAGGTTCCTCCTTGAATTGAATAACTCATTCCTCAAGGATCTTGTACTTTTTACAGTGTAGAGGTGATTTAAGAAATGCTCAATGTTGTGTACAGGATGTCCTACCACCACATGTTGCCTCTCTTGGCAGGGCTTCCAACTGACCATGTCAAAGCAGGAAAATGCTCAACACACAGTGAGTGTTTCCTAAGAACGTTGATTGAAGCAATTACTTGGCCTACCCTGTTGCCACATTTATTGCCATTTGTATCAGACAACCTGGGATTCCAGCTTTGGTAATCTATGAGTGTGCAAGATCTACAGGCCCAGCTGCAACATCTGTGGGCAAATATGCAGCAGGATGCCATACCGAACCTGTGTGCTTCATGCCCAATTGTACCTCATCTTGAATCCAGGCTAGAGGTGTCCCAAGAGAACCTACTTTCAATTGTACATTTTCCCCAATACATTTTCAACCCATTCCACAAAAACCCTGCGCATTTTGTCAGTGAGTGCATTTACACACAATGTCTGAAAACCTATAATGCAAAACATGTAAATGTGTCATCTCTTTGGAAAAATTCAGATATTTTAGTTGCTTTTAATAATCAATAAAACTGATGTTGTTCTATGATGCATTACGTACACTTACGTCAATTGGAAATGTTGAAATGTTATCTTCTTGCAGGTAAGCCAGCAGATGATGAGACCAAACTGGGCACCTTGAAGCTGAAGCCAAACACTAAGATTATGATGATGGGCAGCAGAGAGGAGAGCCTGGTAGGTTTTCAGGCCTTGCCATGTTTACATGCACATTAATATGATAATTGTCATATTTCCCTACAGAGGGTGCTTTTCAAGTAATCTTCTAATAGCATATTATGGATGCTTGACATTGGATTAAAGCCATGAAAAGCAATTGTAAATATATAAAATGTATAAAAGACATGGACATTAATATGGTTTGAGTGCATTATTGTGTTTAGGTACTCGTATTGGATGATGACACTTCAGTCTAGAGCAGGGGTGGGCAACGTGGGCCGGAGTCCAGCACAGTTTGCTTAGTTCTCTGCTCTAACAGGTCTACTAAACCTAGTAATTAACAAATGAATAGGAAAAGCAGAAATCTGTGCAGGAATCCAGCCCCCTGGAGTTGCCCACCTTTGCTCCAGAGCTCAACACTGGGGGATTTATTGTTTTCTAGCTGATGTGTGGAAATGGGAATGGTCTCATATGAAGCAGCTCCATCAGAATCCCATTTATTTGTATGTTCTCCTGAAGGAAGATGTCCTGGCTCCACCTCCTGAAAACGATGATGTGGTCAATGACTTTGACATTGAAGAGGAGGTGATAGAAGTTGAAAATAGGTCAGTTTTTGTAAATGTGTTAATCGTGTAATCTCACCTTTGAAATACTGAATATGACCTATTCATGGGATTATTATTATTATTATTATTATTATTATTATTATTATTATAACTGCCTGCCCTTTTTCGTTTAGAGAGGAGAATCTGGCTAAGATAGCTCGACGTGTCAAAGATTACAAAGTGGAAGAGTTGAACCCACCGAGAGAAGGGAAGAGATTACTTGTCTTGGATGTTGACTACACACTGTTTGGTAAGACATAACAACCAAACGCATTCATGTTATGGTTGTTTGTAAATGTAATTTCCATGCCTGCCTACAGTTTGCCTTTTGAGTTAAGCTCTGGAGTTATGTGCCACCGACACTGATAACAGAAAGATGAAGTGTTTAGTAAAATATAGCAGCAAATAAGCAGCTTAAACATATGTTGGGTCAGCAAACATCAGCTTGGTCTGCTAGCTATTGTCCAGTTTGAAAAGGTCAAAAATACAATATAGATTTAATAATGAAAAAAGTGTCCTTTCAAAAATAGTTTGCTAGAAAACGAAAATTGAGTACACCTTCAAATTAAAACCTCTTTTGGCACCTTTATCTTAAAGAACCTTGGCAAAATACAATTACTACATTTGTTTTATTTAAATTGGTATTGTACCCTTGAGCAAGGCACATCTCCCCAACTGCTCACGGGGGACCGTGGATCAGGCTGCCCACTGCTCCGGGCACATATGCTCACTGCTCCCTAGTGGGTGAATTCATTAGTGCTTATTTGTGTTTCACTGCATGGATGAGTTGAATGCGGAGGACAAATTTCAGTACAGTGGATCTATATGCATGCTTATGTTTATATGTTATGAGAGACAATTTGGCTGCAAGTGTTGCTGCTGACGGTCTGGTGCTTGTTGAAATAAAGACGTGAAATAAGTGAAAGTATTGAACTCTTCCATAAGCAGCTCTCTTACTGACACTGTATTTATTTGTTGTTCTGCTTGAATCCTGTAACAGATCACAAGTCGTGTGCGGAGACGGGACAGGAGCTTATGAGGCCCTTCCTTCACGAGTTTCTCACTTCGGCATATGAGCATTACGACATTGTCATCTGGTGTGAGTGACCAACCAGCATCCACTTTAACATAGTTTGGATCATCATAAGGCAGTGAGAGCTAGATCGTGTCCATCCTGTCCATACTGTGCCATTTTAACACCGATTCCTTGTGCTCTCATTCAGGTTGTATGTGATATATGGTGGAACCAAATCCTTTGACCTCATTCTCTCTGGTTCCTTTTCAGCTGCTACTAGCATGAAGTGGATTGATGCTAAAATGAAAGTATGTCCAATTATATGTTTGTTCCACACTATCAGAATGTTGTTTGTGAAAGCTGGGCAAGAGCAGTATTAGTTTTAAGCCTTAAGTGGACAACGGTCTCAGTCTTGTTGATGATTGTGTTGCTTTAGGAGCTCGGTGTTACCGACAACCCCAACTACAAGATCACCTTTATGCTGGACAGCGGAGCCATGATTACGGTGCACACGCCCAAAAGAGGAATTGTGGAGGTGATGTTAGTGACAATTAAACTGTTACTTAATGTAAAATGTCATGAAATAAATCTTACCTTCTCACTGAATCAAGAATGATGAGTTGGTAATACATGATGACTATGCACATTTACATTAGCCTATTTGTCTCTTGTGCAGTAACAAACAGGGCCTGATTGACGCTCCATGTATATATGATCTATAAACGAGATTCATTCATGCAGTCATCTAATCAGCCAATCATGTGGCAGCAGTGCATTGTGTAAAATAAGGCAGGTATGAGCCAGCTTCAGGTAATCTTTATTAATTACTTGCTGCACTAAAGAGGCAATACTGTCCTCCCGTTAATCACAGCATTCATTGCACATTGTCTTTACGTCCTTGACTTGTTAAAAGAGAGACGTGTGTGTCAGAATTTCAGCTTCATTCATGGTCAGGCTGTAGGGATCACTAGTGGGCCATGAAGCACTCCCTAATTATCCTCAGGCCCATCTTCAGGGGGAGCCAGTAGTCCATGGTGGGCTAGTAATGCCACGTCAAGTTATAAATATGTGGGCTGTGAAGTGGATAAGGTGGAGAACCTTACATTACATTAAGGCTCAACACCTCAATTACTTATTTTCAAATGACATCAGTTGCTTGTTTGATAGTAGTTACTAAACACTTCTCTCGAGAGGTTAAACAGGTCATACATTTTTTGCCTGGCTTTTTTCCTTAGGTGAAGCCTCTTGGAGTCATTTGGGGAAAGTATGGTGAGTTTTACAACAGAAGAAATACCATCATGTTTGATGACATTGGAAGGAACTTTCTCATGAACCCACAAAATGGCCTGAAGGTATGAGAAACCTCAGAATGCCCACTTCTATGCATGAATTATTGTGCTATATTTCAGTTAAAACCAACTGAAATCTTCTGTCTCGTAGATTAGGCCTTTTATGAAAGCACACTTAAACCGAGAAAAAGACAAGGAGCTTCTCAAGCTTTCTCATTACCTGAAAGAGATCGCCAAGCTAGATGACTTCTCAGGACTCAATCACAAACACTGGGAAAGGTAAGTGTGTACAAGATCTGAACTCTTTCTTTCATTCTGTATTAATTCATGTGCTTCAATCCTTAGCATATATTTGAGACATAGTAGACATATAGTTTGAGAACATGGCCATAAAGGAATGAGGGCAAAAATTACTTTAAACCACTGATTGCTCAAAAAAATCAAACTCCATTTTCTTCTTGCCCCAAAACTAGAGTGGCACAAGTGTCAAGTATCTTTTTTCAGTTCTGTAACTTTCAGTATGTTTGGTTCTTTATTTTAAAATAAGCTAGCTCCAAGTGGACAATGTAGTTTGCATTTATTTGAAGAGTTTTATATTGATAAACAAGGAGACTGAATCTGACATTAATAAAAGAATGTGCAAAAATTAAAACACAGATTTGATTTTCATTGGACATGAATGATTTGCCTTAACTGTTTGGTGTACTTCATCTTTCAACACCAGCATACTGATACTGAATGTACAACTTTGGTTTTGCAAACGTTAATGTTAAAAAGCAGTCACTCGACTAGTTAGCACTACAGTGGACAGTGGTCAAGTGTAAGCTTGTAGGCAACATACCAAACAGTATTGTGACTAAATAATGAATCATTCATTCCCAATGAACGTCAAACATGTATTAGATGTTTTTTGTTTCTGTTGCTAAAAACATTGTAATATTATATGTATTTCCTATATATCAATATAGAACTCTTGAAATAAAAGTACATTTCAAGCTTGAGCTGGCTTATTTAAATATAAAAACACAAAGGTACTGAATTAGGGCTGAGCGATATGGGGAAAAATTATATCTCAATATATTTTATCTAATCGATGATATTGATTACAATATATGATGTGAAAAATTAGGACACTCCATGAAATCCTATAGATAAACATGAATTTTTTTATTTTTTATTTTTTTTGGAAGTCGTCTTCATGCCAGAGTTTTGTCTTATGTGGGGGTGGTGGAGGACAAGAAGGAAAAAAAAGTTTTCAAGGTTGAAACAGTGTTATTTGGAAACTCGATATCAACATAACATAAATGTCAATATAGATTTAAATATATTGCCATGTCCTGTACTGAATAATTCAAGTTGCAGCAAGATACTGAAGTTGTCTGTTTTTGTACAATATGATTACAGCATTTATTTGTTTGTTTGTTTGTTTGTTTATTCACTTATCCTGTGCTCTTATCCTAGGCTTATTTGTTTGACTACCAGCTTATATTGTGAAATGTATAAAATTGTTGGATTAATGAATTTCCTTCCAACCTGCAGGTACCTCTCAAAGAAACAGAGTCAATAATGCTGTCAACATCAGCCAAAAAGCTCTGACCATTCCTCAAGAACAAGTGGTGCTGGACGCCCACAAGCCCTCAGTAAACAACTTGAACTTCAGGCCAGCGTTCTCTCTCATCCATTCATGCTCTCTTGTTCCTGGGGAAAAGGTTTAAAATGTTCACTTAGTCAAACATACTGTGGCATGCAAATGTTTGGGTACCTCTGGTCAGAATTTCAAAATGGCTGTCCTTTTATAAGCTACAGTCGTAACCAGCTAGTTCAAGTTTGAGGTAAATGTTTTCTAATCCGAGCTCAGATCACTTGGTTACATTCCTTTCCTTTCTCATTTTAAAACGTAAATAATACACTAATCTTTCTCAATATGTCATTTAACTTTGTGTTTTCGAGATCAGATCATATTCTGTTCACTTGGCTAGTCACAATAACAGATTATGTCCAGGGATGCCTACATTTTTGAATGCCACTGTACTTGTTTTCAGGCAAATAACTGCATCAAATGTAGCTACCACAAGCATGACTGCCCATGCTCTTCTTTGATCTTTTCTCCTGGCTTGCTGATTACTTTTGTAAGAGCTGAATGGAATATTGAGGTACCAAGTCTGCCTGATGAACTGAGATTGGCTAAATGCTACATAAGTGAGAAAGTGGGCCAAATTTGATAGATTTCTCACAGGAAACAGTGATGAGAAGGATTTTTCATTGTGCACTTTGGCCAACAATAATTATATTTCTTCATAATCCTTAAAAGGTTAAGTGCTGAGTGACATATGTACATTATATTGGAGGCCACTAAATGTGCAAGCCAGGCTCTTGTGTAACAGATTACGTCTGTTCTGAGCATTAGTTTCCCGTTATTACATTCTTGAATATGCAAACCAAGGCTCTTAGTGAGCTCGATATTTCAGTTTGCAAGCATATCATCAGTTAATATAAATGTCAAATCAAAACCTTTTTGTACACCATTTGAAAACGTCAGCTGCCCATTACATTATCTGCACATTTCATGGCAAGTGGACCAATGAAAAAGTGTCCAAAATTACATGGAGTTATAATTTTGACCCCATATATTCTCAAAATTATTTATCAGAACAGATTCAGTTACATTTCATTTGTAGTGTTAAGTTGTGTTGACTGCCAGCTCAGATAATTTTTTTTTTTTAAGTCTGACTTTGAGTCTCCCAGCAAGTAAATACAAGAAGCTGCTTAGAAAACCGAAGACATTTTATACCTGTTTGTGGCAGTGAAACTTGTATTTTTAATGTTTGTTTTGTGATTTTGTTTGGATAGAATTTGGAATATTAATTGTTTGTATTTAGTTCTTTCAAGTCACTAGATGTTCTCTGATGGCCCTAGTCATGTATTTTGTCATTTTGTTTGAACAAGAACACATATGAGCATTAAATTTATGGATGCAACCCAAGTGTAAATAAAAAGGACATGATTTTATAATGAGTCTTGAATATTCAGGTTTAATGTGGTATATCAGCAACATTTTAACAGTTTAAACAGCAATACATCTGACAGTGGCAGCAGTTCTCCCAAAGTGTTCTGTGAGTGATGTCATGGTACAATCATTTGTGGAACTTTAAGGTTTTTGAAACTTTGCCGTGACAAGCTTCTTTACATTCTTCCTTCTCGTTAATTAAAAAAAAAGATCTAAACCATCAATGCAAAGTTTTTTTGGACTGAACTAATAGTGGTAGTTCTGTGGCAGTGGATTCATAATTGAGAACCCCAACATAAATTCAAGTTGTATTTATATAGTTAATAAATATCTGATGAAACATGCTTTTGACATTAGTAGAATTGATGAGTCCGCAGACCTGTTGACGATGAAAAGAATGCTTTCAAAATGCACACTGTGTGGTAAACCATAACAATACATAACACAATGAAGCCAAATATAGAACATAAGAGCCAGTTTTAATATAAGTTACCTTTTATTTTTCTGACTTGGGCTTGCTGACCCTGTAAAGTAAAAGAACGTATATATAAAAATATTTGTCAATAAAATTCACAATTTTAAATAAATAAGTGCAGTTGATTTCAGTGAAAAATCAAATGAACATAATTGCCAAGACGCTTGGTATCTTAAATTTGCTTCTTTATCGAACAATGGGAGATTCAAGGCTAACACTGAAAACAAGCACTGGACTATCACCTATCTCATCCTCCAGACAGACAGGTTTAGTTTAGTTTAGTTTAGAACAGGGGTTCTCAAGCTTTTCCTCCTCATTGTTAGTAGAAATCATAACGGCCCTCAAAACAAAACTACTTTTTGTGAACAACAAATGAAACAATTCATTTGACCTACCATTTAAAAACATCTTGAAAACATCTATTACTAACATCAGCACGTCCAGTTACAAAGTGTGGACTTCTTTAATTGACTAAAAGCTGTCTATATGTCGGCCCTTTTTGACAATCTTGACTGTATGCTATCAGACTATCTAATATAGTCTGAGTTGTACTTGCAGGTGATTTTTATGTTATGTTTTATGTCCAAATTCTTTCTTCATCTTTGGTTCACTAACTGCATCAGGTGCCCTTTGCTGCATTGTCTCAAATGTAATTTGCGTTTCTTACTAT
Organism: Acestrorhynchus altus; assembly: GCA_034509495.1. NCBI lineage: Eukaryota > Metazoa > Chordata > Actinopteri > Characiformes > Acestrorhynchidae > Acestrorhynchus > Acestrorhynchus altus. The sequence continues at coordinate 15,799,366 of CM067516.1, forward strand.
AAATGTATTTGCACACAGAGAAATTTGTCCATTGAAAGTGAAGCACACATACACACTAGGGGGCAGTGAGCACACACGTCTGGGAACAGCTGGGAAGTTGTGTGCCTTGCTCAAGGGCAGTCATGTCCTGCCAGTTCAGGGAATCAAACCACAACCTTACAGTCAAGAGGCTGTTTCCCTAACTACCATGCCTCTGCTGCCCCTTTTGCTAGTTCTGCAATTATTTGTTGATTTCTATTCATGCTTTTATAATGTAGTTTTTTTTTTTTTTTAACACAACTGATCTCTCGAATTTTTACTTATTTTTTTCATGTACACTGTTATGATTTAAAGTAGCGCTACCAACCGACTATGGCCCACAAGTTGAGAAAGTGGGACATCATGCAGGTGATGTTTTAGCTTAAATATTAAAGTCTAACAAAAAAGTAGCTTTGATAGATTTTTGTTGCAAATTAGGTATGTATTTACCCAGATGAAGTTAGTCTCAGCTTGATTTAGAATGTTTTACATGGGCAAAGTGACATTCAACATGGCATTGAACATGACATTCAACAAGGCTAACCAGAGAGAGCAGAAAACGTGACAATTACTGAACAGCACTTACTTATGCTCACTCCACTCACTCCAGACTTGATTGGTGAGGAAGTCCTGGGCCCGTACACAGAAAGTATAGCTCTTTCTGGAGGCGACCTTAAAGTTTGTGTTGTTTGTGTAATGGGGCTAAAGATATGAATGAAAGAAGAAGAAAAAAAAAAGTTCAGTCATTGCTCTTCGAAAACGTTTTGAATATGTAATTCATACACTAAAATAAGTGCAATGATCCTTAGAAATGAGAACCATCGATATTAAATTAATGTTGGATGGACACTAGTTGATGATATTCAATTCTACAACTAATTATACAATACAGGCTGAACTTGAATCTACAACCTTCTTCCTGAAGGCCACAGAGTGCTCTTTGGATCTCGCCATTCTGATAACAGAACCCTTAATTTCCCTGAGGGAACCCTCCCAAGGGATCAGTAAAGTTCTATCTAAATCTAAATCTAACCCATTTGGTAACCCATTATATTCTCTGTACCAGAGCCATTACATCAGTATTGTAACAGTATATGACTGGTTGTATACCAGACACAGTAACACACGCAAGCGCAATGTAGGTCTTGACCTCACCTGTGAATGGTTTCCAGTGTGGTCACAATCTTTGCGATGAGAGACCACTTTCACTTCATACTGGAGAGGGTAGAAAGAACAGGGAACGTTCCACGTCGCAGGGACTTCCCAGTCAAACTCGTCATCCTTAGCCTTTACAATGTTCACTTTGTCCGGCTTAACTGCAAGATCAAGATAACGTCAGTGTACTGACGGTGCTGAGCCTCAAACACCAGAATCCAGTATGATCTGGGCTACAACACAACTTCTGCAGCTGGAGCTAAAGTGCTGTAGACACAGATGTGCAACTGTCCACACATCTTATCTAGTCCCTGTAGAGAAGTACTGCCAATAGAATGGAAATCACTGAAGAGGGTAAACATGAACCATTTGGCACTATGCCTAATGGAAGCTTATAAACCCGCATTCAGCTGTGGAGCAGTGGAACTGTGTTCTCAGTACTTTTGGGATGAGTTTGGGTGCTCCTGCTCCAACTGAACCTGCTTCAACTAATAAGCTCCTTAACAAGCACTTCAGAGTTGCAAAGGGTGTGTTAAAGCTAACAGATGCGGGGCAGGGGTGCCTCAAGGACCAGGGTTGAGAAACACTGGTCTAATGTAATGCTTGAAAAGCACTCAAGAGGGTGAAATATGGTATTCATACCTGCTGGTGTATGGTGTGGCACATTTGAGAGAAGGGTACAACCAGTACACTTTGATTATTAAGGAGAAAGAATAAATAAATATGTTTTCATTTTACATGAACCAGGCACATGAACAGACAAAAAAATGTATTGACATACTACAGGGTTCTGTGAGTAACATCAAAGAACATGCTCCACATTTCCAGCTTATTTAGGTCAGCCTAACCTCAAACTAGGACTGTTGTTCCCTAGTCGTGTGTGGGTTTGCTCATTTCTGGTCATGAGTGCTTGTGATGTTTAAAGTAAGTCATCTCTTTTCAAATTCACAAAATATTTTTAATCACCTGTGTCTCTTTAATACTTTTTCCTAACAGGCTCCTCTGTTCTTTTATATAGCAAAATACTGCCATTACTTGTTTTTAACCCTGTTAACCTGAAACCTTCACTTGTAGAAAGTTTTCTTTTTTTTGTGTAAAACACAATCCAGGCTTCAAAGGTGTGAAAGTGAAAAGTGTGAAAATTATTGACCTTTTTTCTGTATATTTTAGTATAATCAGACCATCAGACCATTGCAACTCATCCAGAATGCAGCAGCGCGGCTCGTCTTCAATGTTCCTAAATTCAGTCATGTAACTCCTCTGCTGCGTTCCCTTCATTGGCTCCCTGTAGCTGCCCGCATCAGATTCAAAACCTTGATGCTGACCTACAAAGCCAAAAATGGACCAGCCCCTCCATACATGATGGCAATGGTCAAAACTCGAGCTGCACCAAGAGCCCTTCGAGCTTCAAGTACAGCTTGGCTTGACCCACCATCCCTCAGGATGCAAGGTAAACATTCATCCAGACTCTTTTCTGTTCTGGCACCAAAATGGTGGAACGAACTTCCCCTGGGAGTCCGAGCAGCCGAGTCCCTCAATGTCTTCAAACGCAGACTGAAGACTCATCTGTTTCAGGAGACCTTAACTCCATAAAGACTTTTGTTTCAACATGGTCTAAATGTGTGGAATCTCTAGATTCCAGCCTTATCTACTAGCTAAGGATGTCCTTAGTAAACAGCAAAGCACTTTTGTAAGTCGCTCTGGATAAGGGCGTCTGCTAAATGCCACAAATGTAAATGCAAATGTATAATTTGTCTAGTTTCCCTCCCAATCTACTTTATTTACCTCATTATAATGTATTACATCTTTATTTATTGTATTTTACTGTTGTATTTATCTAAACTACTGGAATCCTCAGGATCAATAAAGCATCCATCCATCCAGCCACCCACCCACCCGTATAAATAAGGCAGCTAGCTAAAGATATAGATAGTCATACACTACTGACATATAAATTAAACACAGCCTGGTTAGCTTACAACTAACTAGTTAATGTTAGTACTGGACTAACACACAATGTAGATAACTTGTGTATTTAGGTAGCAGTGTTGCTTCATTGGCTAAACACTTTAGTGAATAATTAATTCCCCAGATAATTCACTGTCCGACAGAAAAATACCCACATGTTTGATGCAAACTCTCTTTAAATAAAGACTTTTCTGTCTTCAGCACGTAGCATCCCTGCTGTAGAGCTGTGTACAGCTAGCTGTCTCCGTCAGTCTTGTGAACTCAGCTCACTAGTGTTTGTTTAGAGCAGTAAACCGATTCTGTAAATGTGCAGATGAGTACGGCCACATTCACACAGCAGTGGCCCAAATCTGATGTGCGCAAGCTGTGTCTACATGTGTAGTTCCTGTAGAGAAGCATTGTATAAAGCACTGAGCTTTCCCTGTTTGGACCAAACCTGAATCTACTAATTAGCTCATTTACAAGCCTTGCAGAGCTGCGGGAGGTGCTAAAGCTAAAACCTGCTAAGCAGGGGTTCCTCCTGGACCAGGGTTGAGAAACACTGGTCTAATGTAATGTAATGAAAGAGATTTTGTGAAGTACATAATGTAGTCATCTTGTATAGCTAGCTAGTAGTGTTGGTTCATTGGCTACACAATTTAGTAAACAATGATTGCCCTTAGCGTTCTAGAACTAACCATTGATATGTATAGAGCCGTCTACTGACTCCGCACATGTGCAGGTGAGTATGGCTGCATTGAGAGGAGAGAGTGGCCTAAATCAGATCTGTTTCACTGTGAAGCTCTGTGAAGAGCAAAAACACTATTTCAATTCTGATTCGGGTGGTATTGAAATTCAGTACATATACTATTCACAGCCCAGCCTGATCAGAATTCATGCAAGTTCATGGATGATGTCTCCATTCAAACCAAATCGGAATTGTTTAAAGCGGTGGTGATAGGAATCAGACATCTGCAGAGTTTAAGGCTTTCGAAAAAGTGATCACAGAAAGGCATTACATTAAATGTTTTATGACACCTGTATGAGAAGCTTTTGGCTTAAATCCATTCATAACACAGACATTTTGGATACTGTTTTTCTTTGGAAAACCACTATTTCACCTATATATAAACCTCATGTCAACATCATGATGCCTAGTTATTGTCCATTCCACACCAAACCACTCTAAATTATTTTATTTACATCTCAAACATTAAACTATTTAAAAAAACTTAATTTACAGTAAAGGTTAAGGACCTGTTTCTTCTAAACAGGTTTTGGAGATACAGTACAGGCCAAAAGTTTGGACACACCTTCTCATTCTCAGTTTTCTGTATTTTCATGACTGTTTAAATTGTAGATTCGCACTGAAGGCATCAAAACTATAAATGAACACATGTGGAGTTTTGTACTTAACAAAAAAAGGTGATTGGAATTCTCTCAATGATCTGCAAGAGGTAGTCTCCTGAAATGGATTTCCAACAGTCTTGAAGGAGTTCTCAGAGGTGGCTCATTGAGAGAAAGCCAAGAGTGTGGAAAGCAGTAATCAGAGCAAAGGGTGGCTATTTTGAAGAAACTGGAATATAAAACATGTTATTTCACCTTTTTTTGTTAAGTACAAAACTCCACGTGTTCATTCATAGTTTTGATGCCTTCAGTGAGGATCTACAATGTAAATAGTCATGAAAATACAGAAAACGCATTGAATGAGGTGTGTCCAAATGTTTGGCCTGTACTGTATAAGGTTTTGTCCCACCAGTGACCATATATTGATATGTTCACTTATTTTGAAATACTTTTATATCATCTATATGCTATGTGTTTATATTGCATTGTACCTTCTCTCGCTCTGAAATATCTTTTTTTTATCTTTGGAGATACTTTCCACTGTGAATTCAGAGGGTCAGTGAGCACAACATAGCACTGTCCAGAAGATGGCACTTGAAGCTCTTACTGATTTCATGGAGGAAGAAAGTCTTTTGGTGCTCCTCCAAGCGATATTGGCTTCGGACCATCAGGGTGAGGCTGATGTAACTGACCTCCTCAGAGTATGGACACTGCTGTTCTTCACAGGTCAGCCCATTGTTATCGGCGTCCAGGGAACAGTTCATAATGTGTGAGTTTCTGTAGGAAAATGGCCTAGTTAGCAGAGGATTGAATTCACCGCCATTCACAATTTGATTTAGTGTGCTTTAGGGAACGTTTCAATACATTATCTCGTCTCAGATTACACTCTGTAGGCTGAAGAGTTATATGTGACTGGAGGAAGTGGCGTACACCAGTACTAGCATATACACCGGCCATAACATTAAAACCACTGACAGGTGAAGTGAACATGTGTTTGATTAGGGTGAAGACCTGAGCAGCTTTGGCAAGGGCCACATTGTTAGGGCCAGATAATTTGGTAAGAACATGTTCGAAAACTGCAAGAATTGTGGGGTATCTGAAGGTTTGGATTGTTTTTCTGGATTGTTTTCATATAAAAATAGCCCTGAAGAATGTTTGTCCCAAAATACTGCTTTCATAAGTAATAATATCTTAATCTATCGCAGTCCGTCACATATAGCATTGTAAAATCAATGCAGTTCAATGATGCATCAACGTACTGTATGTTTACCCCCTTCTTTATAACACCTACAGAATCAAATATCCACCAGAGTCCCAAACTGAAATGATCTTTTCCTTACCGGGAAACCTTGAAGTGTACCACAACTCCATTTCTTCTTGAATCCCATTTCCAAGAACAATGAAATGGACCACTGTAGTTCCTTGCTATGCAGGTAATGAATTCTAGGCCAAAGGAGACACACTTTACATCATGTTTGTACAGACATGCCTTTACTAACCACTTGATATAGTGTCCGTTGCTACAGTTGCTACTGCTAAATATCAAACATTAACCACGTTCCTTCAGTTACCTTTATCAGTTGCTGTGAGAATAGCCTTTTCAAAATCCACTGGTTCAACCAGTACTAATGTGTGGTTCAGAACATCTTCAGATGGGCTGTGGCAGGTATAGTTTCCCCCGAGCATGCCGTAGACAGTGATGTCTATGTTGTTGCCCTTTGCAGGAATAGTTAGTCCGTTCTTCTTCCACTGAATCTCAGTTCCCTCAAACTGGTCCCCACAGCGTAATGAAACTTCAGTCTTTTGTGTCATTGGATCTCCAGTCACTTCCAAAGCAATAACTGCAACAACAGAGTTCACTCATGAGACCTACAGCTATACCATAATTATAGTATGATGTACACAATATGGACAAAAGTATTAGGACCATTTATTGTATCTTCTGAAATCAAGAGTATTAGAATGAATTTATCCTGCTTTTGTTGGCATAATTGTCCAACAAAATCCTGGCCTGGCTTTCTATTAAATACTGGAAAATTGCCATAAAGGTTTGATTGCATTCAGCAATCAAATTTCTTTAGAGAAATAAGATTTACTAGTGCATATTTTTATTATTTAATTTGACCAGTTTTGACTTTTGAGGAAAATAACAATGTTATATTAATTGTGCAGCTAATTGGTGTGTTTTCTTATCGTGATATAGAGGTCACATAAAGACAATGTAACAATTTCCCATTAAAAAAAAACAAACTATATCGACATTCAGTTCTAGAAATGGGGTCAGGACTGGTTATATATATATATATATATATATATATATATATATATATATATATATATATATATATATTCCATCTTATTAAAGTGTTTGAATGGTTAGATGTGTTGGAACAGACCTTCAGAATCAAAACACACACTTTTAAAATGAACTGGTTCTGTCTGAAGGACTGACCAAGCACACCTTTATTTTGTAAATTAAGTCACATGTTCACACATTCAGAAACTGTCTCGAGACGCATCCAGGACAGTAAGTTAAATTGAGGGACAAATCATTGTTACGAACATTCCAAATCTTTTAAAGTTTCTTCGACACATACGTCACTGTGGCGTCTTATGGGTTTAAAATATGGTCGTATTTTTGGTCAAAAATTGTCATATTTTTTTAAAAATTGCATTCATAGTGATAAATGAAAGTCTAGTGTGAAATTGTCTGCAGTTTATAGTATAGCACTTTATCAGGGGGTTTTTTTAACTCTGAATGAAATATTGTTATAATTTAAAATTGTACATTTCTGATTTTATGAAGGGTATGCCATGCTGATCCAGAGTAAAACAAGAACTTGAATGAACCTTTTCCACAATATTCTAATTTTTTTAGATGCACTAGTACATATACATTGATTAATGTCATAGATTCCTAAGTATACGGAGTATATCATCACTGTCCCACACAAACCTTGTATCGCCAAAATGGAAACTGAACCAGAGAAGGAAATAAACTTAACTTTGAATAGAAGTCAATTTCTATTTCCATTCATCAATGCATAGGGACATTTTGAAACTGCCAGATTCTATTGAAGTCAAAATGTGAAAAACACAAATGTAGATAGAAGGTTTTTGCATGACCGAGCTAGTTTGCCGTAAATAATTATAGGAAAGATAATTCACCATTTGGCTTGATAAACTGAAGCGATATGCAGTATCCAACATGAAGAAATGTCAGATGCAAGGCAAAAGAGAAAACTCCAGTCATCTGAAAGACAAACCATCAGAATGATACATGAACAGCCATGTATTTCACACGTAAAATCTTAATAGTAAAAAATCTCCGTCCTACCTTCTTTTCTCTTCTCTGATTATGATACGTATGATTCTCTTCTCTGATTCCTCAGCAGACCACAGTGAACTGATTTACACTGAATACACCAGCATTTTATAGAGAGAAGCAGAGAAATTCCCAACACAGGAGGAGCTACAACATCAAAAACTATTACACTTGATCATGATGTAAGTGCTGGACCCTTACATGTACCAAATCACATGTTGCATGTTCTACGTTAAAGGGCACCCACCTAAAAAGATTGTGGTTTTGGTTCCAATGAAGTGGCATAGAACCTGTTGGGGAGGTGGGTTGTGTGGTAGGGGGTGTCATGAATACAATTGCCACTACACGCGACACACTGTACAGGAAATATTCTGCTGTATTGTATCTCATGTTGGACAAAACAGAATGGTGTCCAGTTGCACGTAAGTGTCATGTTTCCAGTTTTTCCCCATTGCCAAAATGTCCAATGGCGTGGTGGTAAAACTGGGAAGTGAGCACACACACCTACACAGATGACGCCATTGGGAAAACCGTGATTAGTCTTGCACCTTTAGTGGGGTCTTCAAACTCAAACTCTCACTTTTCACACACACACACACAAACGTTCTTACCTCAGGGATTTCCGCAGTGCTCATATGCTGATATGACAATGTAAGAAAGGATTTTTCTCAGCTTGTTTGTGTCTTTTCCAGGTAGTGACCAAAATAAGTGATGTATGTCACAAGCCATTTCGAGCTTTGATAAACCTGCATTTCTTACAAAATGACTGAATAATATAGTGGTGATGGTCAGCTATATTTTTCAATTAGTGTTAATAGTATTTTAGTGTATTAGTGTTTCAGGAGAAACACCTTTAGTACACAAATCAACACTGTTTAACATTTCATAATTTCTAGTCCCAATTTAAATAGAATAACAGCAGAGGGGGTTGTAACTTGATACATGTGCTCTTTACTTTTTCTGGTGTCATCAAATCATACTTGTACTTTTACCTACATTAATGAATAATGCATAATCCATATGTTAATAACTGATTAACACCAGCTCCAAGTAACATTGAACATACACCGAACACTAAGACTACCTGTCAAATATTGTGGACGTCCCTCTGACGCCATCATTACATCTCTGACACGTTGAGGTGTGGACTCTAAATGACATGAAAGTGTCCTGCGGTATCTGGCAGTACGATATTAGCAGCAGATCCTCTAAGTCTTCTAAATTGTGAGGTAGGGCTTCAATGAGCATTGATGAGTCGTGGGTTGCCAGTTCACCAGCTGTCCTTCCTTGGAACACTTTTAGTAGTTAATGACCACTGCATATCTGTGACACCCCACAAGACCTGCCTAATGCTTTGGAGATGCTCTGACCCAGTCGTCTAGCCATAAGAGTTGGACTCATGTCTAGGGCTATGTTCACACAGCAGTTAAAAGGGACCCACACTTGATCCTTTTTGTCACGTGTGATAGATGTGTCATTTTTATGGCAGCGTGAATGGCAAAAAACCTCATTGCCTCCCTTTTATCAAGCACCTCACAAGTAAGAGCACAGATCCAAGATCAGGTCTCATCTGATCATGCAGAGTTACAATAAAGGACAAGCTGACCCATAGTCACTAATATTACTGTAAGAGGACTGAAAAATAATGGCCATTTTCAATTCTGATTTTAGCCACTTTTATATATGGTATTGAAATCCAGTGCATATCCAATATACTCGGCAATAAAACTCGTGACTTTTATGTTTTATGGAAGGTGAACCTACCCAGTGACAGACCCAAACAGGTTTTGCTCAACAACATCCCTGTATTTAGCACCATCCATCTTCCCCTCAATTCAGAGTAGTTTCCCAGTCCCTGCTGCTGAATATCATCCCCACAGCATGATGCTGCCGCCGCAGTTTCACTGTGGGAATGGTGTTCTTGGGGTGATGAAATGTGTTGGTTTTGCACCAGATATAGCATCAAAAAGTAGGATTTTGGCATCATCTGACCAAATACATTGCTCCATACATTTGGGGAGTCTCCCACATGCCTTTTGGTAAACTCAAACTGAGCCTTCCCATTTTTGCCTGTAAGTAAAGGCTTTTTTCTCACCACTCTTCCATAAACCCCATATCTATGGAGAACACAGCTTATTGCGGTCGTATAGACAGATACTCCAGTCTCTGTTTGGGAACTCCTCTGCTTTCCTTCAGGGTTATATTTTGTCTCTGCCTCTCTGATTAATGCCCTCCTTGTCCTGTCTAAGTGCTTTGGTGGTTGAGCCTATCTTGGCAGGTTTGCTGTTGTACCATGTTATTTCCATTTGATAATGGATTTGATGGTGCTCTGGGGGAATCCTGAGATTTGGATATATTTTTATTACCCATCCCTGGCTTCTCAACAACTTTGTCCCTAACTTGTTTGGAGATCTCATTGATCTGTCTTCTGAGGTATATATATATATATATATATATATATATATATATATATATATATAATATATATATATATCAGAAAACAGATCAATGAGATCTCCAAACAAGTTTATATATATTATATATCTACACTATTTTTTTTCCCCATCATGATATTTGGACACATGAAGAAGAAGCTGCCAGATTTTGCATCACTGCAATGTTAGTCAGTTATGTAATAGTCACCATGGTCATTCCCAGGTCAATTAGAATGAATAAATCATCATAGCTAAAATAAGAACAAATGACTTTACAAATATAATGAGCCCCTGAATGGTTCCCTAAACTGTCACAAATGAAAGTGATTACACCTCAATACAGACACAATTGTAGTCCTAACAAAACGTGATATCAAAAATGGCAGCTTTTGTTCCAAGTCTACTCAAGTATATTTGTGTAAAGTAATGTTTACAGTTATATAATTACGTTTCCTGAGTTTCTGTACAACAGAATGTTAGAGATTACAGCAAATATACAGCCTTTTAATACTACAAGATATGGGAAACTGGTCCAAATAGACAGCATTTCCACAAGGGCCATACAGTTGTAGTTTAAATATATAGTTTATAATCCTTAAATTTGCATATCTTGTTAAGGAGAGCTTGTGTTTTCAAATTCTTTACAGAGAGGGTTTTGGGGTTTTGCCATGACTCCCTTCATGTAAATGTCGTACTGCATTTTCTCAAAGCTGCAAATTTACTACATACGGTATATTCAGAGTTAAATCAATCTTTATATTAAGCAGTTCTTCATTCCAACATGCCCTCTGAAAAGTACAAGAGCAACTCTATTTGCACATAAATATCCAAAACCAGCTGGTACTGATTCCAAGCTAAGAAAAAACTGTGCATTTGCAAGGTCTTAAAACATGTACATATGTACATACACATGGCTCTGGGAAACAAAAACACTGATTGACAGAAATGGCCAATTATAAGTAACAGGAAAGAATGACCTGCTGACACTGAGAAGAGATTTCTGAACTTAAGCCACCCCTGCTTAACACTTACGATGATGGTCATTCATAATGAATGTCAATTCATAGGATCAATGTCTACTTCAATATTATCCAGGTCTGTAGTGCCACAGATCCCCCATAGATTAATTATTCACAGAAACGGAAACTCTTGAAATGACTTATTAGGTTTGTGTCAAATTAACAGAAGCTGGTGGAAGCCACATGTTGTTTGACTGTTGAGAAAGAGGAAGAATAGGAAGTCGAGCCTCACCACTAATCAAAGGCTATTGTTTGTATTGTAATGTCAATCAGAAGATGAAAGAGATTATTGAGCTGGTCCACAAAGACATTTGTTCTCTTGATATGCCTTTTTTGAGAGGTAGGATTAAAGCTGAAGCAACTGCTTCCTGTGCTGCACACTGGAGTGCACATACTCAGGCACTTATAGATAAATCCCTGTTGATATTTGAATTTCACACACAATACAGTGTCTATAAAATATCCCAACGTGCACATAGTGTGCCAGTTCAAACCACAGTGAGCACAGCTTCCTTTTAATGCTGAAGATAAATAAAGAAAAATAATGAATATTTATTTGCACACCACAATCAGGGGTGAGGGGTTGTGGTCAACTGGGAGGCCTCATTTGAGAGTCAAATATTCGGCTCTGGAATTGATACTTGAAACAATATGAATTAAACACATGAGAGACTGTAGTATGGTGGAGTACAAATGTTCATCATATTTTAATTAAAAATGCATTCTTTATCATTAAAATATGCCATCGACTTTGTGATTCTCTCTCGACAGAACAGGCACCTTGATGCCATTTAAAAACACATACAAAGAAATTGTAAGAATGTTCTCCTCCAGTACAAAGCTACATTCAGAGGGGACCTGCGTTAGCCACATGTGCTTGGTTGTCCCTCAGAGGCTGTGTCAATTTTTCTGTCCATATTTGTCTTCATAGCACCAAACGTGGCACACAGACAGTCAACCACCCCTCCTCTACACCAGTCAAACAACCCTCCATCTCTGTAAAAAACAACCCTCTATTCTATGCTTTCCCTGCCATGATTACACCCTTTTCTAAATACCACACTGCTCTCATGTCACACGTCCACACGGTGCCATGGCAACCTTGCAGCGCTGACTAAATTCTTTGCAGTGAGCTGAAACACACAGCGTGGACATCTCATCCCAGGGCCTGAGTCTCGCTTCTTCCCAGGCACTGGAAAACAGTGAAGATTGACCAACAAAACATACAGGGTGGAGGGTTTTAGAATGGATGGCGGTTGTCCATACTACGTGATGGTTTCCCTGCGTAGAAGCATGAGCCATGATCTAGGCAAAAGGCCAAATAGCTGATTTATTACACACACAAAAAACTGAATTCCCCTCTGCATAACTGCTAAAAAAGGCCTACTGGCTGTAGGATTGTGTAGAGTGCAAGAGAAAGTCATTGAATTAAGAATAATACAAAAAAACAGCAATATGATTGGACCAACAAACGAAGAAAAAAAATGGAAAACTGATACTCATTGGTTTCTCCTTCCATCACAAATTCCCTATTTTTTGTTTGTTTTGGTAGTATAGTTTCCCATTAAAAAGAAAATAAAAAACACATTGTCAAAAAGTGATTATTCACTTGTTAAAAGCCAAAGTGTGGCTGTACATCTCGGTAGATTGCTCATGATGCTTCTCCAGCTTTAGAAGCGCCAACGTGTCTGTAGTTCAGGTCTGCCTTGCAGACATATACTCATCACAAGAAAAGGAGTGGCAGGTTAGACCACTCCATCAAGTCAAGTTTCGGTTAGAGGCATTGTGAAATCCACTGTAGTCTTTTTCTCTTGCCGATAGCCTCCTAGGACTCCTAGGACCACCATTCCAGGCTTCAGCTTTCTATGTTCTAGACAAGACTTTTCCCACAGCACATTTTCAAATCCTTGCAGGAGCAGGTGCTGCTGGAGGTGGTGGGGTTGACGCAGTGTGCAGCTGAGAGGAGACTGGCTCTGAAACCTTCTTTGGACCTTCTCCCTGTCCAATATCCACCCTTTACACTGGACCTTGAGTGTGTTCCACAAAAGATGTCCCTCAGGACAGGTGCTAGTTCTCAACTGGTGGTGGGTTCTGCTGTGGCGGGGGAGTTCCTGGCGGCTGGCTGACGATCACCTGCACCACGTAGTCTCTAGAGATCTTCAGCTCTTCCAGCTTCATCTTATCAGTCAGTGGGCGGCCAGAAAAGAACCAGCGCTGGCTGCTGGCTGCCACACCTTCTTGGGCCTGCAGGCGCCGCTTCATGTGCTGCACACTGTCGCTGGTGCGTACGGCCAGACGGAGGTCGCGGCCTGTGGAAAGTCGTAGCCGAAGCTGGCACTCTTGGCCTTCGCTCGCTGGCGCCTCAGGCACCTCCATTGTCTCCATCTCGCTCTTCTCCTCGATCATGTTGACTGGAGGGGAGAGGCAATATACGGGCAGCTGGTAGCGGTTGCCCAGTTCATCGTAGCATTCTGTCAGCGCACCTACATGAGACAACAGAAATACAGACAGGGAAATAGGGTAAGCAACACTGATTTGGATAAAGTATTGCTGATTGCTCAGAATAAACATAATTAAATATTCTGAATCCATCTATGAAATTAGACACAATGCCATCGAATAATGCAGTAAACCACAGGCTTATGACAACACAAAAATGCAGAAGCTTATTGTGTTTTCATACACAATTCAAAAATCTCTCTTAGCTCTTTTTATGTCTTACAATGTGGCTGAGCAAGATTTAGGAAACATCTTTTTTTATAAAACCATTTAAGATGTACACAAATATGCTAGTCTTGTGCAACATCACAGGTGTCAGATAATAAGTAGGAAGTTATTTAAAATGAAAGAAAAAAGATGTAAAGCCTTACAAATGAAAAATAATAGGATTAAACCCTCAAGCAGATTCCTTGATAAATGAAAGTATGTAATTTAATAATTCCCTTTTCTTTCCTAAACACATTCATTTGGAACAAAAATGCCTACACGTGCACTTCAGCAGAATACACATGACTTCAGAATGATGGTATTATGTTATAAAACAGATAGTTCTGGTCCAAAAATCTATTCAACGATGTTATACACAGACCTAAGATCACCTCACAATGTCTGAATTTCACATTAGTGCACCTCTGTTTTAAACTCAGATGTCAGATGTCTTTGCGGCCACCCAATTACCAAAACATTATCAGAGCCAAAGCTGTCCAGCTCATCAAGTACAAACATCATTGAACTCTATTTCAAGTAAGCTATTATTGATAATGTCCACATTAATATAAAACAGTAACTTTTCCAATTAATACTGTTCGGCCCAGTAGCTACCAGAGTTTACACTGAGTGGTGGGGGAATTGTTATTGCGAATAGTATTCATGTATGTAATTTATTAACTAATTTGAATATTTAAGTTTTACATTTTTCTGTAGCTGTTTCATTCAATTTTTGCTTGGTTAAGCTAGCTTCTTGAGCTAAATACTAAAAACACAGCCCAAAGCTAACTGCATATTTCCTGCAATGTCTCCATTAGAGTCAGTTTCTTCAGAAAGAGGACAAAAAAAAAAGGATTCCTTTCTACTTTCCAAAAAACCTTAAATATATACTGTGTTTCATGGAGAGGCAACATCACATCGTCATAGCTAAACCTACACTATGGTTGCCAAGCAACAGGGCTCACTGGTAAGGGTTGTGTATTGTGAAGGTTTTTTGTAAACAAATGCAATGAATGTATGAACGTTGGTATAATTTATTATATTTTATGTCAACCACTGTTGCTGCGATTGTACTCCATTATTGTTTGTTACGCTGCTTTGCACAGCCTCTCTGTGCGTACTGATTTATTGTACGTTACATATTTAAAGTGAATTCCTTTCCCTGTAGGCAAAATGTGCTAGTGGTACCAAACTTTCTCTAAAAACTATTAACATCATTTTTATTCATACTTTGCTTCAGTCCATCTAGTTAAACAGGACTAAAGACAATATGCTACGACTGGACAGTTAACGGAAAACCTGCATTCAGAACCTCTTATCAATGTACCTTGCATAAGTCTGTATTTACATATACAGTTGATGATTAGTGTACACTAAAATCTTTTCCACACTCTGTGTTTCTTACATACTGTAATGCTGAACAAAAGGTTATTATGCATCATGGTAACAAGATTTATAAATATAACATACATATAAAACACTTCTGGGTACTATTGTGGAGTTGAGAAATTTTAGAGGAGAATGAATTTTTCTTGAATTTGTTATTTATATAATCTATACATACCAGCACTAAATCAGTTCAAAACATACTATAAAGTGAAACATGTAAGAGTAATTACCATTTATCCCATGAAGCAGAGAGGAAATTCTATAGCAGTACAGCAAAATGTAATCAAGAATCCCCCCAATATTACCTGACATTTCTTTTCCTTGGACTTATGACTTAAGGCTGCATGATTAAATAGTTTCAGTTGTATGTGCCCCAACGTTGAAGTCAATCCATCCATTCATATTAGAAAGGTTATTTAGCGCATGAGAAAGAAAAATGTTTGGGGAAAACAAAACTTCTCTAATCTTACTGCCTGTCTTTAATTTATCATTGTCTCACTGTTATTTTGCTCCATCCATCACTTATTCTCAGATTCCCTTGCCTCTGTTGATTAATAACCGCCTTGGCTTTATGGTCGGAATTAATTTGTTACAGTGAGAGTTACGTAACGCAGTTTCACTAGTGATCACATGAGAAACTATTTATTCCACCTGCAGAACAGCGCAACATCAGGACAAGAGCCCACGCAATTCTGACCTCTCACTGTCACGTTCTGAACACTTCTCTTTTTCCATTCCCTAAATGAATCTCTGAAGAAGAAAAATTCTGAAACATAAGATCATCCTGAAGTCCCAAAGTTTACATCTGGATCGACGGGGACAAAAGGGACAAAAAATGTACACTATTTTAGCACTCAAACAAAGGGCAAACAGAAACATGAGCAGAAAAAGTGGCAGTGACTGACACATGACTCCAAAGATGATGCCTGTCTTTTCAAAAAGGGATGGACATACTCTTGATTGCGGCTTTCATTTTATAGAAGGGTTCCTGTGAACTCTGTCAGGCATGTGCAAAGCTACTGTCAGTCAATTTGTCTCCAACTGGAGATAACAGGCCAACACAGCAATGATAGGCCTCCACCAATGGAAATAGAGCACCATAGGAGCAGCACTGGCCAGATTTTATTTGGATGCTGGGCCATTTTAGCCCAGGAGCGACACTGTCATGGTAGTATGTGTTGTGCTGGAATGAAGGTGGGGTTTCTAAACACAGGGTACCCTCATTCATCACTTCAAATATATTTAACTTGTTGATAGACCTTCCAAGCTTACAGTTTTGTACACCTTTATAGTAAGAGTACACCTTTGTCACCAGAATGTCTCCTGCCCAACAAGAGGAGACAGAACCCTGGATCATGTGTACACAAATATCACAGACGCGTACAAAGCTGTCCCCCTCCCCCATCTGGGGCAGTCTGATCATCTCTCATTGTTCCTGCTCCCAAAGTATGTGCCACTCATCAAACGTGTGAAGACATCAACAAAGACTGTTAAGGTATGGCCAAAGGGGGCCATCTCTACTCTACAGCGTCAGTTTGACAACACTGACTGGAGTGTGTTCTCCTCTCAAGACTCTCACACAGATTTGGACAGGTACACCTCAGCCGTCATGAGTTACATTAACTCATGTATTGACAATGTCACTTCTGTCAAGCAGCTGAAAATCTTCCGTAATCAGAAACCCTGGATGAATGCAGACGTTCGCCTACTGCTGAAAGCACGTAATGCTGCTTTCAGATCTGGTGACGCAGAGGCTTACAGCTCAGCCAGGACAAATCTGAAAAAAGAATTAGGAACGCTAAACACACCTAAAAACTGTCTGTTGAAGAGAACTTCCACAACTTTGACCCACGCCGCATGTGGACAGGCATTCAGGCTATTACAGGTTACAGACCCCTCCCACCCCAACCACACATTGTTCAATCTATATATTTGTGGTTTCATCCTCTAATCAAGGGATTACCAATCCTGCTCCTTTACACACATTTTAATATGACCCAAGTGTAGAGAATTTTTCTTTTTAGATTAAATTTTATGCTACATTGAGAATATTGCCGTAAAGCTGAGCTATGACAACATGCAATACTTTTTAAACCAGTGAGATGAATCACAATATTATTGTTTTTGATTTGATTTGTTTTTGTTCACATTATTTCACATTATTGGAATTCATCAAATAAAAATTTAGTCAAATAAAAATGAATGATGATGTGCAAAGTAATAATGGCACATTAAACACATTATTCTTGACTGATTTTTTTTTTTATGTTTCTTAAAAGTCTTAAAATGTGATGCAAAGGGTCCATTTAAGGGACACCACTGTGTAAGTGCTGCAAGCATGAAAAAACTTTAAATTGATAAATAAACTTTGCTTGACTTCTTTAAACCTTCAAAGGGTTTTCAGCACATATATTTTACAAAAATGTCCTTTGAGAAACGTTTCATTTGTGGAGGCCTCTTCAGTTATTCACTTTATTAAAATGGATCATTTCAGTTTCAATACAGTTAATAAGGAGTAATGGTAATGAAACTGCCATAATAAATTCCAATAACAATTAATCTGTGCATATTTACGAGTGGGGGACAAAACATTAAAATAAAATTATAAAAATGTATAACAGTAAATGAATTTTACTACTATTAATTTTTAAGAAAAAAGCTTAAATTGTAATATCCCATAAGGGACTTTGTTTCCACATCCATATACACAGAGGAGGTTTTTTTTTTGCTTTCATCAATCTGGTTCTCTACAATTTTAGTCTTCTCTTCCATTTTCTAGAAATTATAAATTATTCAGTCCATTTGCTTAAAAAGCAATTTATAAAACATTCTTTTGGTCTTTTGTTGAAGTTTACCAAGATACCTTAGAGGAAGCGTCTAAGGAATTTGGGAATTTATCTTTTTCATTGCCTCAAGTGAACATGATATTGTGTTGAATGAGAAGCAATATGGTCCAATGTCCAACTCATTCTAGGCTGGCATATTTTAATAGAATTCTTCTAAAATATCAAAAGCACACGGCATGGGTGGAAAATAAAAAGGAAAGTGCCTCAGGAAGTTTAAGTGTTGGAAAGCTGATGCACATGGGCAAAGATAAGCAGAGTTAAACTGGAAAAACAAACTTCAAATGCTAAAATCCTTCAAATTTAAATAATCTTTCTCAAACTATGGATAAATATGGTGATGTGTGTGTGTGGGGGGGTGGAACCACAGAAATCACACCTTAGATAGCCTGTTACTTCTTTTCTCTTCATCTGCATAGGTTTTAACTGTTATGAAAGCACATGAAGGCCTTGAAACCAGGATGCCTGTTCCCATTTGTCCACTACCACCATCGAGTTTCAGATAGGATCAGATTTTTAAGCTGGAATGAATTTCTCCAAATGCTTCTCATTTAAACTAAAAATCTTTTTTGAAACCACCTGCTTTCTCCTTGCAACTCTGCCATGCACACGACTGTTCTTCACTGGTCTCCATATAGTGGAATCATGACTATTAACATTAGCTAATGTGTTTGTGCCATAACACACTTCTACAAACGTGTTATGAAGATCAGACTTGTATAGATTCCAGTTCTTTAAATAAAACAGGACACCCACTCACACCTGATTAACTTCCATTGACTGAAAACTCCTGACTGTAATTTCATCTTCAAATAATCTGCTAATGCTAAAGGGTCACCATTTTTTGCTACTCGCAGATATGTATTATTCAATCACAGGTAATATTTATGTCTAATTTGCTTGCTTTGGTTCATTTTATGTCTGGGCATTTGGGGTGTTTATATTATTTTGTCCTCTGTAAATATGAAATCGATTATTTACTATACAGTAAGCTCAGCTGAGACATTACTACATTTTATTCCCTAAAGTGTTTTTGTTTTTGGCAATTGCTCCTACTGGGCTTTGCAGAGATTAAAAACAGCCATGATATCAGCAATTATATGCCAACACATGATGTTCTACCAGAGGGGTCAGAACAACAACAAACTCTGACACGTGGCCATACCGGTTTTTGCCTCATTCTGCCAGAGATTTTATTTTGGCTCCAGTTCAGTTCTCAGAGCTGAGGAGAATGAATAAGACCAGATGGCTATGAACAATCACCACATCAAAAGCCTGGGAAGGCCGAAGACAAGCTGGCTCCATTACTGCCAATACATCACATGTGGGTACTGAGAGCCTCTTTGAGGTGTCTTTTGTACAGTATCCAACTTGAACCGCTCTTGAGAGGCACACAAACATAAAAATGGGTTTAGAAAGCACAATGCCTTGCAATGTATAATAAGGCTATTGAGGACAGGATAAAAGTGACAATTGCATGGCATCCTCAGCAGGCAGCTTACATTTCAGGAGCCAAATTTGATGGACCTGTGAGGGCACTTGATTTGACTGGAATGAAAGCAGTCCACCACCCAAAAATCGAGTGCATCAAATGCATTTTAACTCCAGCTCTGTGGCGGCTCAAAAGCATTTAGAAAGACTGGACAACAAAAAAGAGTCTCAAGGTCAAAATCTGTAGCTCATTTATCTTACAACTCTTTCTCCATCTCATGTTCCAGAGCAGACAGACAGCTTGAGTGCAGCATGACCCCACCTTCACTGACAGTCAGTAGTAAAGGAGCAGTAGGGTGGGGGTAAACTCCATGTTTTGACCTTTTAGCTGGGTGAGTCTCAGAGCACCGTCTTTCCCTTTCTATAAATAAGGCCACACTACTCTACCACATTATTAACCCCCAATGCCTCAGGTTGAAAAACAAGAAGCCCATGCACTGAGGTGGGGTACCACCCCCTACTGTCCCCCCACCTTTAACTTAAGATGTGTAAGGGAAATAATCTCATTGCTGATGAGACCACTGACATTCACTATGACTACATTTTTCAGAGGTTTGACTCTCCTCTGTGGGGGGCTTGCACATAGAAGGGGGATTAAGGTTATATTGGGCCAGGAAGGGGAGGTCTGCTAAAACTTCTGTGAATATCCTGCTGACCACAGAGCTACTTTTACTAACCACATTTACATGTACCACCTACTGCTTAATCTCTTACCTGGCGCTGTGCAAGATGGCTCCCTCTCCAGTACCTCTGTAGCTTTAGCTCTTTTTAACCTCTTTTCTCACTTTTCCACATACTTTGTTTGCGCAACCCAGATGGAAAGTAGTTTGGAAAACCCACCTGGGTTGGAACCGTGAATTCAATATTTATTTCTGGACTCAAACGCCAATAAAGCTGAAGAGCAGTGAGTGAAGGGGGGGGCACTTAGAACTACTTCTCAAACGAGAAGGAAAACTGAAAATAAACTGAGACCTTTATTCTTGTTTTAGTCTTTCTTTTTTTAAATCACTCTATTTAAAGAGAGAGAGGGATAGACTCTCCTGCTTGGTGAGGAGGGAAGGAAGATCAGCTCATCTTCATTTGCAAGCCATGGGTAACAGAAAGTCAAAGCTGTCCTCAACAGGAAGAAGGCCGCCTTCCGGAGCAGGGACAGGTGAGAGATGAGAGCAGCACAGCAGGAGGTGAAATGCTGTCTGAGGAAAGGTAAAGACAGCTACAGGAGGAAGGTTCAACGGAAGCTGGAGGAAAACAGCATGAGGGAGGTCTGGGAATGTGCGAAAACCATCACAGACCACAATAGAAAGACGAGAGTTGTGGGGGGGAATGGTGGAGAAGGCAAACAAAATGAATGACTTCTTCAACCAGTACAACCAGCCCATGCACCCCCCCCACCCTCTACCTTGCTGCATTCATCTCTCCCTCTTCCCTCAACACATCCTTTCCCATCCACCACAACACAGACTTCATTCTTCATTGCGGACCAGGTCAGAGATCAACTGAAGAGTCTTCAGTTTCAGGAAGCAGCAGGCCCTGACAAAGTATGTCCCAGACTGCTGAAGGCCTGAACTGCAGAACTGGGTGAGCCACTCCAGCACCTCTTCAACCTCAGTCTGCAGGTGGGGAGAATGCCCCTTATGTTTGAGGACAAACTGAATGGGATGTGAGTTGACCCCTGCCTGGTCACCTGGATCTCCAACTACCTCACAGACAGGCTGCAGTATGTCCAGCTGAAGGACATCATGTCTGACACCTGTCATCAGCAGCACTGGAGCACCCCAGGGCACGGTGCTGGCCCCTCTTCTCTTCACCCTGTACACAGCAGACTTCTGCTACAACTCAGAGCTGTGTCACATTCAGAAATTTGCTGATGATACAGCCATAGTTGGGTGTATCAGGGATGACAGAGGGGAGGAGTATCAGAGCCTGGTGAGGGACTTTGCAGCCTGGTGCCACAGGAATCATCTGCAGCTCAACACCTCAAAGACCAAGGAGCTGGTCATTGACTTTGGGAGGTCCAGACCAAAGTCACAACCAGTTCTGATTGGACTGACTCCTATAAGTACCTTGGGGTGTGGCTGGACAGCAAGTTGGACTGGTCATGTAACATCGACCACCTGTACAGAAAGGGACGGAGCAGGCTGTACTTTCTGAAGAGGCTACGGTCCTTCAACATCTGCAGGAAACTCTTGGGGATATTTTATCAGTCCGTGGTCACCAGTGTCCTGTTCTACAATGTGGTGTGCTGGGGGGCAGCATATCCAAGAAGGACACATACAGACTGGACAAACTGTTCAGGTGGGCCGGTTCTGTGGTTGACACAAAGCTGGACTCTCTGGTGTCAGTGGCAGAGGACTCTGAAGAAACTACTGGACATTATGGACAATGCCAGTCACTGCTGCTGGAACATTAATTTCCCCTTAGGGAACCCTCCCAAGGGATCAATAAAGTTCTATCTAATCTAATTCTATCTAATCTAAAGCTATTTTTATTAATAAAGAGCAGCAAAAGGTACCTTTGTGTATCAAGCATTTACATACCTTTTAGATACTTACTTACACTGTTAAAAATAAGGGTGACAAAGGGGATTCTTTGGCATAATATCAGAAAGGAACCAACTTTGGTTCCCTGAAGAAGTTTTGAGTGTGTTGTTTGTAAATGAGACACATGACCAACCAAGAACCATTCAGAAAGCTGGAATTTTGAGCATAACCTTGAATATACAGGTCCACACTCCACTGTGTTAACATGAACAAGGTTGCTAGTAATGTAGTCTCAATCTTCAGTTTCAAATGATGTGGTACAATTTCATAGTAGTATTAGTGATTACTGACTTTCAGCATGAACACAAGGGAGAAGATTCTTGACTGATAAGAATAATTCCACCTCATTGCACTTTACCTTTTTTGCATGTCAGTATAAAAATGACTCATAGGTATTACCAAGTTTGTTGATGGAGATGGCAGTGGCTCTAAGCACTTCATGCCAAAGTACGCCTATGCAGTACTGCTGCCTGGAAATCAAGGCTCTTTGATGAGTGGATTAAAAACTGAGAAACTGTATATTATGTGTTCAGAGTTAGCTTGGCTGGATGAAAAGTCAGCCGTAAAAGACTTGCCCTGCAAGGTACGGGGCTTACATGAATTACATATTAATCATGAAAGTTTCACCACAACAATGTAGAAAATAGTTCTCCTGCTGGTGTTCTGTTATACAGTAATTCCCTCAATCTGCCTGGAGAGCAGCAGTGAAAACATACAGAGCAGCTGCTTGTCATGTGAATGGAATATGTGGATAAAACAATCAAGCACAGCCACATATATGCAGCACTATAACTCTGGAGTGGAGAGCTGAGTTATATTTGTGTGAGGTGTAGGTTGTATCTGTGGTGAAAAGGAGAAATCTTTAAGTAAGTCAACCTTAGAAAAATGAACTCAACCTCTCAATCACAAACAGAAAATCACTGTCACATTTTCTCCCATTTTTCTTTTTGTTCCAAAACTGAACCGAATCAGATCTACTAAACAACTAGCAAACACATACAGATAGGCTTGTGATTGGTTTACAACTGGATCACTTATATTCACATGGAGGTGGTCAGTGATAGACCTTCATTATAATAAACACAAGTGTAAATTAATGTGTTTTCGTTTTTCCGGACAAATTCCAGAAGCGAAAATATACCTGTCCAAAAGAAGTTAATATGAATAATTATTCATTCACTAATTCACTAATCAGTGAAGCTTTTAATTTTAATTTTATTTTACCCAACCTCATTAGGACACTCCCATCACATATGATGCTCCCGACACAAGGAGGGTGAAGGGTGAAGACAAGCCAGACACTGCTTTTCGAACTGCCGCCATTGAATTATTGCCTGTGCCGACCACCATCACTCTAGTTGTGATGTGGAGAGAGAGCCAGGAATTATGACCTGGGACTCGGAGCCCACTAATCAGTAATCTGAGGTTAATGGATATTTGAATCCGTCTGTCATTTTTTCCATGAACTGATTCCCATAAAATCCAACACCCGACATGTCTGTACCTTACAAGCTGAAGAATTGCATTAATTTCCAGTCATATATAAACTGCTTGTTCAAGAAAAGAGGGTAAATAATGATGTACACAGAAACCACAATGGTACCCACAACATTCTAACCAGAAACCTTTCAGAATTGGGAGATTTTTCCTTGCTCATGTTTTACTCATCATCTACAGTTTTCTCAGTCAACCAGGTCATTAAAGAAACCACTTTTTTTTTTGCTTTTAAGACATTTAAACCTTCTTTTCTAAAAGCATCTTAATTGCTTTTGCTCTTCTTTCATTAGATGTTCACTGAACCTCCATGTTTGTTTATCCCTCCTGACTTCAAAGAAAGACCCCAAAGACAAGAACATAAGCCAAAAATTCACACTCACATCTATTGTGTGAACTCATTCAACAGAACTGGAGGCATCAAGCCAATTATCTTCAATTTGCAGTGCTTGCATGTACAAGGAAAAATCATTTTGACTACCGTCCCAATAGTTTAGCAGAGTCTTGTAAGTCTGCAGTATATCCAGACTCAATGTATGCAGGAAAGTTCATAAAACTATATGACAGCCACTAACATAGCCAAATAGCTAGGCCAAACAAAGAATGAACTGAACCATTTAAAGGGAATTAAATTTTCATGAAATGGTTAAGATGTATACAAAGTAATTTAGAGTAGATTTACATGAAATACTCTGATCAGGAGAAAAATGTCAGAAAAGCTTAGCATTTCTTAGTGCTGCTACATCAAGGAACATTACTACTGAATGGTTACTAATATGCTGTGGTAAGGGTGTATGTTTTCTTTCTGCTTAGGTTTTTTTAATCCCAAAAATATCTGCTCA
Source organism: Acestrorhynchus altus (assembly GCA_034509495.1). Taxonomy (NCBI): domain Eukaryota; kingdom Metazoa; phylum Chordata; class Actinopteri; order Characiformes; family Acestrorhynchidae; genus Acestrorhynchus; species Acestrorhynchus altus. The sequence continues at coordinate 15,823,917 of CM067516.1, forward strand.
CCCTAGGTAAGTAAGATGTCAGTCATTTGAAAGACTACATTTTTGTCCATGCTTGAGCTAAACTTGTATATTTGCACATTGTGAGAGTAACATTCAGATAACTCCTTCCTTTCCATCCAATCAAATGCTAGCATGTTTAAAATGTTGTCTTGGAGAAAAAGCCTTTGGTAGCCTCTGGTGACTTTAAAGACAATGCGAACGAGTTAGGGACAATTCTTTCCTGTCAAAAGTTTGGTAGGGATATTCCTTGTCTCCATATGCAACACCTTTGTTTTGGGGGGTGCGAGAGATATTTTGTGATAAGCTTTAAAACACATTGCAGAGATACGTTGGCATGCTTATCCATAAAGTATTCACAGCTTCACTTTACCCCTCAAAATTCTACATACAATACCCCACAATAACAAAATGATTAAAGTTTTTGTGTAATCTTTGTAAATTTATTTTAAAAATAAATAAATAAATAAAACATTTTCCTGTTGGAAAATACATCTTTGTCCTAGTCTGATGTCCAGAGCACCCTGGAGCAGCTTATCTTCAAGGATGTCTCTGTACATTGCTGCAGTCATCTTTACCTTAACCCTGACTACTCTCCCAATCCCAGTTAGCGCTGCAGAAAAACATCCTCACACAGAGTGATGCCTGTCATTCAGTCCAAAAAAGTTCTATCTTCTTGTTTCTCATGGTCTGAGAGTCCAGATGGGCTGCTATGTGCATTTTACTGAGGAGTGTCGTCCATCTGGCCACTCAACCATACATCCAGGAATGTTTGTCCTTATGGAAGGTGCACCTCTCTCTACACAACAACCCTGGACTTCTGTCAGAGTGGCCATTGGGTTCTTGGTCACCTCCCTGACTAAGGCCCTCCTGCTACGATCACGCAGTTCGGCTGGGGGGATAGCTCTAGGAATCCTGGTAGTCCTGACTTTTTCCATTTATGGATGATAGACATGCACTGTCTACTATGGGACTGTATATAAACAGGTGTGTGCCTTTCCAAATCACATCCATTCAAATGAATTTATCACAGGTGTACTCAAATCAAGCTGTAGAAACATCTGAAGGACGATCAGTGGAAACAAGATGCACCTGAGCTCAATTTTGAGGCAAAGGCTTTGAATACTTAAGTACACTTTATATTTTAGTGTTTTTATTTTTGATTCATTTGCAACAAATTCTAACAAACCTTTCTCACTTTGTTATTGTGGGGTATTATGTGTACAATTTTGACAGAATAATTAATTTAATCCATTTTGGAATAAGGCTGTAAAAAATGTGCAAAAAGTGAAGCACTGTGAATCCTTTCCCAAATGCACTGTATTTGTGTTGACTCCCGGTTCCCATCACCTTTTACCTTTGTAAAAATAAATAAACAAGTAAGTCTGAGTTAATATGTTTCTCTACCACAAAGTACTTAACCATTCTGCATGTGTTTGTTCACGTCTTACGGGCTAAACTCTGCAAAAAAAAAAAAAAGACAATGGTGGTGTTCAAGTCTTTCCAGAAAAACAGATTGTGCTGTTTCACATTAGATATGAAAAAAACATTATTACTAGGTAGAATTACAGCTTACTGGAGGCATTGGTTACATAACACACTGTGAGCAATCAATCAGTGGAGACCTTTCCAGATTACAGTTGTGTGAAATCAAATTTGCTCTCTTCAGAAACCAAATCAAATCAAAGAAATTAGCTACATCCAAGCTTCATTTCAGAGAGATTGCCATGGGTACACTATGTAACGATAATTGTAATGATGTAGGTGGAGGGAAAGAAAGGCATCAGACCATACATGAAGATTGAATTGTAAAAGAAAAAAGTACACCTTGGCCTGATTTTAGCTGTTTTAATTAGCAAGCAATCTTCAAAGTGAAGTGCAAGAGCAATGTTCTTCAGTAGGCACTGGGAACAGATGACAAGCACTACCAACGGTTTTGAAGAGCCTTGTGTTTCACATGCCTTTTTTTTTTAAATATGCCTGTTCTTTCAAATGATACACAAGAAAAGGCTGACCTTGTCAACCTTCTTAAATTATGTGAATGACTGTCTAGTTTTTTCCTGAAGCCTTTCTTTGCATTTTTTTTTTGAGTCATTCAGGCCCCAAAGTAATAGTATATTTGTAGACTGATGTGGCTGAAGCTACAGTTCTACAGCTCAGTCAATATGACAGAGGGTGAATGTAGCTGGATTCTTTAGTGTCATTTTCATACATTAATGAAGTCAGCATGCTGCAAGACAAACACCAGCTGGGAGTGAGCTGCTGCGGTCACAAAGACCTTGAGGGTTTAATAAAGGCCCTGATGGCAACATATCTGAGGCTGTATTTTCCAGATAAAATTAAGAGTAGTTCTATACAACACTGGAATTCCCACAGGGTGTCCTCTCTTGGGATACAGTACTAATTTAATAGGATTTAAACATAGAAATATTGAAGACAAGTCTAAAATTGGACAAAAGACTAGTCTATCACTAAGTGTGATAGACTTATTCCAACTATCTAAAGAAAGTCTATTATTTATTCAAAGGCCAAATACTTCAATAAAACATGTCAATAAATGTTTTGCTTCTTAAAAAGTGTGGTATCTCATCCTTGATTGAAAAATGTTTCCCATTGGATGTCTGTCAAAATATCTGATTTTTTTTCTATATTATAAATTAAGGCTGGGCGATACAGACAATTCAGTTGATTGGACATGATTTGGAAAGGCACAAAGTCCTAATGAGCTCAGTGGTCTCCACCATCTGTAAATTGATGTTTGGAACCACCAGGACTTTTCTAGAACTGGCCACCCGACCAAATTTGCCTTACTCGGGGAGGTGACCAAGAATCCAATGGTCACTCCAAGCTTGCTCCGTGGAAAGAGGAGAACCTTCCTGAAGGACAAACATTTCAGCAGCACTCCATCAGTCAGGCCTGTTTGGTAGAGTGACTAGAAAGAAGCCACTCCTCAGTAAATGACAGGCCATCTGGAGTTTGCCAAAAGGCACCTTAAGGACTCTCATCCCATGAGATAAAAATTACCTAGTCTGATGAAACAAAGATTGAACTCTTTGTCCTCAATGCCAATTGTTACATCTGGAGGAAACCAGGCACTGCTTATAACCTAGCCAATACCAGTCCTACAGTGAAGCATGATGGCGGCAGCATCATGCTGTGGGGATGTTTATCTGCAGCAGGAACTGGGAGACTATCAGTGATGAGGGAAAGATGAGTGCAGGGATGTACAGAGACATCCTTAATGATAACGTGCTCCCTCAGACTGGGATGAAGGTTTATCTTCCAAGACGACAATGACCCTAAGCACAAAGCCAAGATGAAGTATTGGTTGGCCCAGCTACAGCCCAGACTTGAACCCAATTGAACATCTCTGGAAATATCTAAAAATAGCTGTACAATTTGACCGAGGTTGAGAGGTTCTGCAAAGAAGAATGTGATAAATGATTTTCTGCAAGACTGAAACAAAACGTTGTTTAAAAACTTTAAAACTCAATATAAACAAAATTACATTACCAAATATTGCCCTCTGTTTATATCTCAATAATAAAAAAACTGACATATCTCTAGCCCTATAAATACTGAAAAATCCTTGTTGTATATAATATTCAGTTGCAACTAATGTGACCACATTCTCATAGTTCATCATTAACTCAGGCATGTGATCTGGTGATTTTTGTATGCATTATTAAACACAAGATTGTAGGAAGGGACATTAGACAAATTCAGACTAGGTAAGGTTATTAACTGCAATGGTTAAACAAAACAACATTTGCATTGAGAGGTAAAGGTTCCAGTACCATGCGGAAGAGTAATGCTGGCTCCATCGATGATGGCTTGAGCAAGCTCATGATCATTGCTCTCGAAGGCTTGGGCAGCAGCTTTGAGAGCATCCCAGATTTCCTTGCGGCCCTCAAAGGCAGGTGCCGTATCCCAGAATTCATCACGCTTGCTCCGCAGCTGGCCGTCTGTCATTGGGTAATCACTCTTCCATTTGGGCTTCTCTCTCTTCAGAGGCTGGTTACGCCCCAGTGCCACTACAGAATGGACAAGATAGAACAATGATATTCTTAGAGAAAAATGTAGATACTTTATTGATCTCAAAAGAAATTTTGGAAATAACATTGGTGTGTCTAGAACCTTTTTGGGGTGCTCAAACAAACCTAAATTTGCACCTTTAAACATTAGAGGAAAAAAAGCCATTTTATCACTGTTTAATGTGTTTTAATGGATGCTTTTCCTATGCACAGAAAAGCATATTGTGCAACATAAAAAAATTATAATATATATTGTTTCAATAATATAACTCTTGTCTAGTTAATAGAATCTTTCTGATGCATGATTATTATTATTTTTTAAAATATATTTGTGAAATTTAGGCCCCATCCTCATGTACATTTTTTTTCTCACCGTCTCCAGCTGTATTTTTAAAGGTCTCTCCATTCAAACAAGAAAACAATGCTGCTGTTTCTAAATCATCCACCAATCCTAATCATTCAGAGAAGAGTTTTTTTCCAACCATTCCAGCCTTTTCAAAATCTGAGCATAATATGTAACTGTTTGTATTTGACAACAAGCATTAGCAGGTGAACACAGTAATGTTAGCATTTACAAAAATGTAGTGGTCGACTGATTAATGCCTCCATTTGTGGCACCAATTATGTAAAAATACCTACAGGTTCAGCCACAGGAAGCCCTGTCAGTCGAGCTGCTGTGGAGTAATGTTAGTGCTCCCCCTTGTGTCCATTTCACCATTCTACATGCACACATCAGTGGACGATATGAAACATGTCTGGACATAATGTGTCCTGAGAGAACATGGTAAGACTTTAATTCCTAGCTTTCAAAGCTCAATATATTTATTCATGGTCGATATAATATTATATAATTTTATGTAAGTTTACAATTGCTTATTCCCTTAGAAACAAAGATGCTGATATTTGCTTCACTGAGAATATTTTTCTAATTATCAGCAGAGACAATGCATACAATACAAGACAATGACAGTGCTAAATAAATGTTACGTTCAGCTATTTTGTATTTTATTGTATTTTATCTAAATTGTATTTTATAAGTTGCAAAAAAACAAAGAAAACGACATGATAAATAATAGTAAATTATTAAATATTGGCATCAGTCATTGAAAACCCCTTATCAGTTCACCACTACAAAATAAAAATATTTTGCCCATCCGCATGGAAAAATACTGTCAAAAATCTCCACTCTGGCAATTTGTTTTATGCAAATATGCACTAGTTTGATTACATAGTATGTAATGTTATTTTTGGTTAAAAAGTGAAAATATATACCCAAAATACATTTCTTTGTCCAGTTGTAAATTGAAGAGTTCACATTTAAATATATGGACACTTCGTCTTCATTTTAACTATACTGAGAGATGGAGGTGATTTAACTAAACACATAAAACAGAAGAAACTTATTTTAAAATAATTTGTAAAATGATTAGAAATGCAAGTTATGGACGAAATCTATCCGTATTTGATTCACGGTCACTGGTTGGTTTTCAAGCTGCCCAAACATTTTGGGGTATTCTAAAAAGGGGTATTTCCTTTCTTCACTGGAAAAAATGCAGCACAGTAGAAACATCGTAGCACAATAATACAGGCCCAAACATGTACTGGGCCTGCTCTCTGTTTACAGACTCCTGCCCAGGCTTCCAGTGCACTGGTTGAATTACACAGAGACTGGAGTCCCAGCAGTTACATCAGTGGGCAGTCTGAGCCGCCTCTGTGAGAAACGATTTATTAGGGAAAACATCTGGCTGCCATTATATGCAAACTTACAAACCAGAACACAATGTAACAAACCAAGCTACAATGAGTTCAGCGTTTGTTAATGCTATTAGGAACAACAGCTGTGTTCTTCTTAGTTTGTACATCCAAACACATTTTATGAATTTGAAGGTTTATTGCATGAGAAAGTACAAGCAAAACCAGGCAAGTTAGAAGATAGGGGTGGACAATATGAAGGGATGTTATCGTATCATGATAAATTTCATTCTGTTAAACAAATTGTTTTTCTCAGTATGTTATGGATATATGGGCTGCACAATACTGGACAAAAAAAAAGACATTGCAATATTATTTTTGTTCTGCAATATATTTTGCAATATTAAAACATACAGGTATTTTACCACATTTATTGAGTTAATGATTAAAGATGTCATGATTTTTATAAGACACTCTGTGAATTGCCAAGAAAAATTAAAAATATTGGGCAGTTATCTGTCTCTGGTAGATATGTCAAGGAAAATAAGAACAATCAAACTTTTCCTTTTGTATCAAGCAAGTTATAGCATGACATTCATGAGTTAATTTGCCTTATATAACTGCACATGCGATGCGACTATTGCCAATTGACAACGATGAAGCTATATATTGTGTAGCTCTAATGATTTCATCAAAGATTAAAAATGCTGAACAACTGTTGGCATCATGACTAAGAGTGTAATTAGATTAACTGGATATGTAAGCCAATGAAAATACAAATAACTGGACTAAGTGTAGGAGAGTATTTGAACAGTAGTTTTTAAGAATATTCTGCTACTGATGCAAGTACAAATACTGTGGTAAATACTGAGTGACATGAAAATGTCTTAAAATATAAATGGTCTCCTTGGAATTCTAAGGTTATATCTGCATTCTGAGCAGTTTTGAGATATTGAACCTTAAGGTATTTATAGAAATTGACATATATGAAGATAGAAACATTTTCTAGATAAAGATTCTAAATCATACTTAAAGATGTTATCAAAGAATATGTAAATAACTCAATTATGAGGGGACAAAACAGTGTGATTAGGGCTGGGCAATATACTGATATCGGGATATAAACGGCAAGATATGGATTGAAGAAAAATAGTTTATATTGAGTTTTAAAATTTTCATATAACATTGTATCAGTCTTGTACTAAACATTTGCTCCCTCGCTCTCCTATATATATATATATATATATATATATATATATATATATGTTTGCACATAAGACTTGTAAGTGTGTAAAGTGTGTAAAAAGAAGAAATGAAGATCAAATTTCAATATTTTTGTCTATGTTGCCCAGCTCACTGTTAGAAGAGGCCTGAGATGTGCTGTCAACAAAACATTTGTATTACATGGAACGCCATCAAGCATGCAACCTCATCAAAACAGAAAATGACAAAGGTCTGCAAACTGTGCAGTAGTCTAGGAAGAAAAGAAAAGAAAAGAAAAGAAAAGAAAAGAAAAGAAAAAGACATAAAAGTCCTTCACTTTCAATTTGGAGGGATTTTCTCTGTCAAATCCTCAAAGAAACCTTTTTATGAATTACTTCATAGCAGCAAAAGTACCACCACAACAGAGTAACTGAAGAGCCCTGAAATAGCGTTACCTGTTTTTCAAAAGAGTCACACTGAGCCAACCTTCACCAGCAGACAGAGTTTAACTGCAGCCACTGGCCATCAATAATTCAGTCACTACCAATGAATCAGAACAGCACTTTTCACCATGACCCAGAAAAAGTCACCACAGAGAGACAGGGAGAGACAGAGGCAGAGGCAGACGGAGCATGGGCAATGATCTCACAGATTCTAATCAACTCTCCTCTACAAACAGCTGCCCCCTTGACCAACTTAACGGTCCAAACAGTCTGCTTCCTGCATTTATGTCACTGTCAGAAGTGATCAAAGAGGAAACCCCTCCCTGCCTTTCCATGATGACCCTACTGTATCCTGCTAAACAAGAGCGAAGGGTGGCCACCGAACAAACAGCAAAAAGCTCCCAAAACAGACAGTTAGCACAGGGGAAATTAGTTAGGGTTAGCAATGATGATCTGTAAATACTTTTAGGTCAACTTGTTTTCTAATCCCAATTCTCATGAGTTACAGTTCATCAATGTATGCCAGATCCTGCCAAACCAGCGTCAGCCAATGGTCAAATACCCGTGAAAATGGGTGCTGTATGGGTCGATCTTTGACTTTAAAAGGTTATCGTCATAGGCTGACAACGTCGATATGCCAGATACAAAAGATTTCTGCCATAGCCCAATCAAAGTGTGCCCCCTTGTGTCAAAGTGACATGTAAATGGTCTACAATTTAGTGGAGCTACAGGCCCACCTGGTGTACACTTTGGTGTGTCAGCTGTACCCAAATTTCTACTTGAAAACCATCTCCAAATTCAAGTTTTAATCAAATGCAGTACCAACCATGTTAAGACCCTTAGTCAATACAAGAACTATTCCTTGAACACTCCATATCGATTGACCACTAGATCAAAGATAGCCTGTTTCCATGGTGACCTCTGTGTTCTCGGCTCTATAAGGATGTGCAACGAAACTGTGTTGATAATTTGGTTCTTGCTGAGAGTCTTCCACAAGTAGAAGAGCTTGCCACTTGTTCAAACCATTACACAATAAACCAGATCTTTAATGTTCCACTGCTCACGGGGCATCTCACCAGTTTTTGAAATGCAGTAAAAGCAGAAGGTTTCCTGGTTCAATCTGTAAGTGGTTACTGGGAAAGAGCAACATTCCAATAGCCTAACAAGTGGTCATGTGTCTCAGGTAACATGCAGTATGTTTACAGTAGCTGTCAAATTCAGTTGTCAAGTGATAAAATACCCTAAAAGTAACATTTTTCCCTTGACTTAGCTCAGTGACATTAACAGTACCTCCATGCTCCTGAAGTTGTCAATGAGGGGATAGTCAGACTAAAAAAAAAAAATTGATGAAAACCACGTGAATTAGGCTACAACAGGTTTTTGTCTGGGGTGTCATAATATTTTCACATATTGAATTGTGTACTGCCGTTCAGCTAAAATATATCAGGATATGATTTTTTTGTCCATATTACCTAGTCCTATTTTAGACAGCAGTTTACAAACGTCATGACAAGACCCCCATATCAACTTTCACTGAGTATGTTGATCTTTTTTGACCCACCTGTATCCAGTTTTACTAAGGAGACTGTTCATTTACTCAACAATAAATTATATGATCCATTCAGCTCCAAATGTGCGGTATAAACATATGACCAGTTCAGTAATATTCATATTCAATAATATTCATATTTTAAATTTGTTTGGATTTGTTGTTAGATACAGGATTGGGTTTCTCTCTTCGCACATAGTAAAAAATCAGTGTCAAACAGTAGATTGAACAGCATTTAAGATGATGATCACACTGTGGAGTTGGATAATAACCAGTCACTGTGAACAGAGGGGATTAGTTCTGAACACTGCTAATACTAGTGCAGCAAATGTTTCTTTGGTTCTGCAATACATTCATTTATCTACAGGTGGCAAGCTGCATGTACCATGGGAATGCATATGCTGAACCATAATCTCATACCTTAATGGAAAGTTACATCTCTATTACTGAATAATTTATAAATGATATCCATACTTTGCTCATATTTCATGTAAAACTCCAAACATACCTTGGTTCTCTGGATTCATTTGGTTGGGAAACAAAATACAGCCCACATATGTAATTAATTATCTGTGGTAATTAATTGCAGACCTTGTGAATTAAGTATAGATTAGAATGATTGGATAAAAGGTGCAATGAACATGAAGAATGATACATTTGCACAACATTGCATTTACAAATGAACAGTCTAAAAAAAATTAACCAAACCTTTCTCAATTCATTACTGATCGGTTTCTGGCCACGTTGCCGCTGTTGCCCAGAGTTGTTTAATGCACCATTCTTGAAACAGCACTGATTCTGAAATGTGTGTGTGTGTGTGCGCGGTGCTGGAATGAGTGTATAAGGCACACAAATGGCAGCGCTACGGTGAGACTAACCAGACAAAAATATTCAGTCAAGGAGCTCTGATCAGAAACTGACCACTGACACTACAAAGTGGATGTAGAAGGTGGATGTTTCAAGGTTGCCAGTAAAAAAGAAAAAGAAAACAATTTACTCCGAAATACACTGTTCAGATATTTCTAGTCCCCCTTCTAATGAATGCATTCAGCTACTTTAAGTTGTACCCATTGCTGACACAGATGTGCAAATGCACAGACAGCTTATTTAGTCCCTGCAGAGAATGCCAAGAGAATAGGACTCTCTAGAGCAGATAAACGTGGCCCTGTTGGCACCAGGCCAAATCCAGGTATGGCCTAGAGCTGTGAAGCAGTGGAACTGTTACTACTCTGAATGCATAGTCAGCTTTTCTTTTATTCAGATTTTATGCAGGCACTATCTAATAAAAACCAAATAAAAATCTCCATTTCTGTCTGTTTTCAGTTTTCTCCATTGTTTGAACCATGTAGCTGCTCATTATACTGTATGGATTAAATGACCAGTAGAAATGCTCTCAAATTACTTTTATTTACTTTTATTTTTACAGAGAAAAATGGTTTTCATTGGACAGTCATATGTTATGTGTTTTCATACTATTGTCATACTATGACAGTGTGTGTGTGTGTGTGTGTGTGTGTGTGTGTGTGTGTGTGTGTGTGTATGTGTGTAAACCTGAGAATTCTATAGCATATAATATCTTTACCTTGACTAACCTAGAAAAAAAACTTACTAAACAAATGGGATCTACAAGAATCTACAAAAGCACATTCCCTTTAAGTACTGTACAGTTCCTTCGGGAGAGTTTGGCTGTTTTGGGTACGCAATTAGATGCCAGTGCACATAACATACTTCACTTTAATTTGACGGGGCTGTGTTGGTTAATATCACTTGGCAATACTCTATAAATACACAGCTGAGGACCTGTGAGACACATTCACTTCCTTAAGACAGCAGCAAAACAACTGTGATTCTTGAAATAGCAGTTCTTAAATTGACAGCTATGCAACTCTGTTATTCAGCAGACCAGTTAGGCTGATTGTGATGTGCATCAAGTCGTATACGCACAATTTCCAAATAATGCCCTCAAATGATCATCACTGAATAGAATCTGTCAAAATTTGTTAATTCACATTCTTTTAAAAAAGAAGAAGCATTTTGCTCAAACTGTAAAACTGACAGAAGATCATTTCCCCTGTTATTTAGCAACATATTGCAAAATTAGTGGTGACAAGTCCAACACCAACACCAACACCAGAAGCAGTTCACAAAGTCAGTATATCAGGAAACCGCACATGCACAGGACCATCCATGCAGCCTGTTAGTGCTAACGTCATGTTTTTTTTTGTTTGTTTGTTTTAATTTTTATTTATCTTTCTAATGGCATTTTCAATAAGTATTTCTGATTCTGATTCTAATAGATATCGTCATAGCCCCTTGATGATGTCAAGACATTTTGTTTGTTTAACAATTTTTGTACTCGGTTAAATATAATGCAGCTCACGTTTATCATTGTATAACAGTGTGAACGACAGATAGTTCATGAACGTCAGCCTTAATGTGGCTAAACTACAACTAAATTAACGCTAGTCAATCAACTTTTCTAATGGAAATACTTAAAGCACCAACAACCACCCTCAAACTTATCCTCTTTGATTACTTGTTCTCTCTTGAAGAGGAACTACCATGTTGAGAACTGCCCTGTCGAGGAACACATGCATCTCTGAGCAGCACACAGAAAATCCATGGCTCGATTAGCATCATGGGCCCGTTTCCTGTTTAGTGGATGATGTACAGGCCACACTGCAAGACGGATGAGCGCACATGTTAATTTCATTTATCTTCAAGGCAGAGTGGCATTTACGAGTGCTGCTGGCAGTTGCCCTCTGTGTGTAGTTTCCAGCAGTACAGAACACAGCAAATCAGAGAAGGTTATTTTTTAAGGTCATTACAATGCTGAAAGTATAAACGTCAAAGTTGATTGTTCGTGGCCATCGCCTTCTACCATTTGCAGTCTAAATGGAGCAGTTGTGAAAATGTACACATTACACAATGTAGCCTATCAGCCAATACAGGTTTGCTAAGTGTATATCATTTCACAAATAACACATATTCTCTGTACCAGTGTTTCTCAACCCTGGTCCTGGAGGCACCCCTGCCCTGCACATTTTATAGCTTTCCATACTCCCAACACACCCGAATCAGTTAATCAGGTAATTAGCAAGTCCTTTCCTTGCTGTGTTAAAGCAAGTAATTCACAATGCAGGGGTATCTTCAGTATCAGAGTTGAGAAACACTGCTGTGTACCAAATTCTGAAGGTTCATAACCAACATGTACTGTTACACTCCTACTCTCACAATATTTAAAAAATTCTACAGAAAAGTTAACAAATGTATAAACAACTACACAAATTATTTTTGTACTCGACATTTCATATAATGTTCTACATGGAATCCAAAAAAAGACACTATGTTGTGGATAACGTACAGTTAGCCAAAAAATCTCTGTTGTGTTTGGTCCTTGAGAAGTTCCTCCCTCTAGGACTAGGCAAAAAATCTCATCCCAATGTTTACTTAGCTGAATGGCGATTTATAATATATACTGTGAAAAATAAAAGTTAAATTAAAGTCTTCTACTATATATAAACAAATTTGTTCAGTTTGTTACACTATACTGTGTTTTTGGTCTTTGAATTAAATACTGATACTTGAATACTATACTTTGTTAAGGTTTATCATAACATATTTACATCATTTCTATTAAGCATATTAAATTTTTACTCATACTACCCCTATACAGTGAAATGCTACTAAGAATTTCATTCATTTCAAGAAATTCATTTCAGTCACATTCCAGGACTATTTGTTTTCTCTTTGTAATGAAACAAATACACACTGCAACAACATAGTAGCACACAAAATAATGCATTTGAAAAAACATGTTTATTCAAAAACAGCCACAGGAAATGAACAGGTTTTGTGTTGGGTGAGTAATGGAGGATGCCTAATCAGCAGCTAATGAGCTAATGGTGTTGGGTGCCAATAACACTTATCTTCAACATAAGGTATTTTTATTTTTAATAAACAATGTGCTAACATGTTTCTTTATCATAGAAATGTATTTTTACAGTGTCTGAAGCAAGTTAGCAAGAGTAGTGTATCATTCCAGCCATGCTATCGCTGACCCCCTCATTCACATTCTGAATAACAACAGGTATTTGAAAAGACAAAAAAATGTCCATACTTCATCACAAATCTCAGCAAGTACTGTACTAACTCCAGTAAACCCTCTGCCAGTTCCTCAAGTTAATAGAAGCCTGAAAACGGTATGTTTCTTTCCTCATTGCCCCCATTACATATTCCTGGCAAACAAGTAACCCAGCCCCTCTCCTGTTTCCTCCATCCAGCCACAAACTCAACGAACTCCGTCACCACTGTGCTTCCAAGAACTTAGTTACACACCTGCACATTATACTACATATGGTGTCCAGCTAGCTTGTGAAATCTGTTCTGCTGGGCTTTATTGTAGAAAGCACCACACTACCACACTCTGTACAGTCAAATTCTCTCTCTCTCTCTCTCTCTCTCTCTCTCTCTCTCTCTCTCTCTATATATATATATATATATAATATATATATATATATATATATATATATATATATATATATATATATATAATATATATATATATATATATATATATATATATAGGGCCAAGCTTGAAGGACAACTTAATGACCAATAGAGATAAAGGCAGAGAACAGAGGCAGACTGGAAGACTGCTAATGGCCACCATTAAAGGATAGTGTTCCTCTTACAGGAAGCTGGTGGGTCAGTGCAATGGGAGAGCTTGTGGTTAAATACTCAATAGCTCTAGACTTATGTATGACTGAAAACAGACAGATACTAACAATGCCCAAGGAATTATTTACAAGTATCAAAATACCTAAAAAGGATTTATGCAGGCCTATAAATGCCTAACAAAAATGCTTTTTAGGATTGGAAACTGACAGCACAGCAAATACCAGAGCCTGCTGATCCTGGCTGTGTTTCTGTAGGATTACAATGAGTGAATTTAATTATCACAAGAATCCCAAATGAGGACCATCTGTATTAGGCTCTTAAAGTAGAAGGGTCTAACTACAGAGTTTATGCAGTGTTTGCGAGATTGAGAAAGAGAGAGAGAGGCAACCACACCCCCTCCCATAAAAGCAAGAAAGCGACTTCATCCTTGAGGTATTTAATACTGCATGGGCTTCCCATCAGAAAACTGTGGCCACAAAAAGTCAAAAACTGTCAAAAGACATTCATGCTCAGGGTGTGTTGACATCTGGGAACTTTGGTCTCAGTCCAGCAAGTCCATGCAAGTGTCTCTGATGCACAATCCAGAGAGAGGGAGAAAGAGAAAGGAAAAAAGTACGACAGGCGCAAAGACAATACTTCAGATTACAGCTTGTCGATATATAGCTCGGCCAATGAAACTCACACTTTTTATCAGCGCTGACTGAAATCAATTTCAAATTCAAAAGTATTTAGTAAGTCACACCCATGCTCTAGCTTGGTTTTCACATTGGGCCTGCCATCAAGGTGGAATGGCAAAAGACAAGAACACCGTATTTTCCGGACTATAAGCCGATACTCTTCCACGCTTTAAACCATGCAACTTATAATGCGGTGCAGCTTTTTCTTCTTATATATGTTCTTTTCCAGGTTTTATACAAAAACTTTGTGGATGTGGCTTATATTCCACTGCGGCTTATAGTCTGGAAAATACGGTACTTATTTTTAGTCATTTGAAACTCATGATCTACCAACAACAGTGTCAACACAATCCACAGGTCTAAAACTATTGGTGTTGGTTTAATCACAATTGGGTTCATTGTTCTGACTATAAAAATTACACTTTTACAGTCTTAACAGTTACCAACATTACTTAAAATAAACATGGTATCTGTGACAAATATTTCATATCACTCTTGCTAGGATTGATTGGTTAGAGATGGGACAATAGTTTATCAATGATTCATTTTGCCTGATTTCAACTGCTAGATGACAATCTGAACCTAGTGCACAGCTGCAGTCAGGGCTGAACAATATACTGTTTCTGTCTTGTTATTAATTACATGGTATAATGTTTTACTGCTTGATCAAAATTGAAATTAAGTTTCCATGACAGATCGATCTGAAGCAGATCTTGTCTGCCAAATATCATTTATTATACTCCAATCTTTGTGTTCAAAGAGGGCATTATTAATGTCACTATTAATGAGAAGTTGGATTACTGACTTAAGGTGAAATTTTGTTAAAATTCCTGTATTTTTTAATATCACATCGCATATCAAACAAAATATATATGTTGCAATATCGTTTCATTGCATATCGTGCAGCCCTACTGTGAGTGGTAGATGTTGTCAGTCTGTGGTCAGTTGGACTCACATCTGTAGAATGTGTAAAACTAATGTGCCTCCTGGGAGAAACAAAGTAAAGACTTAACACCACTAATCCATTACAAACACAGTACAGTGAGTTTCAGCAGAGAAAACACAGCTAATGACATTGAGCTGCACAGTGTAGTCCTGTTTGAGAGTGAACAGACTCTCACCTCACCAAATGCTCAGTGTTTAACAAAGTTTTAAATCTGGTTGATTCCAAAAAGCACATTTCAATTCAACATAAACATATTTCATCTTGAGAGACAATTTTTAAAGTGCCCTTCACACAACGATTGTTAAGTAATACCTGGAAAAGTTTATATGATTGTGGTGAAAGTCAATCAGCAATGGCCTCAAAAACACTGAACAGGTTCATCTCCATGGGTGATAGTGTATCTTTAGGCAACTGATTATGATTTGCTGAACCATTGCAATAAACAACATCATCATGACTAGCACTCAATTAAGATCAGAATTCTAAGGGCAACATACATTCTCAGGTCTTAGAATGCTGATACAAGAATGTGGGTCTTAGTAGATGCTGTATGTTGTAGGTATTTACTGTTCCATAAAATAAAGTGCTAGTGAATTGTGTAGATTCCCTGCACTCTAAATAACGTTAAGGAAGCACTGTCTTTGAAAAGTGCATGAGGACAGGGAAAACACAGCAGGGGTCAACCACGCTGAGAAACTTTCTGAGGCCAGACTTATCAGCCATGCTGAGGGGTAACATGTACTGTACTTTGTAGGGTTAGTACACAGTAGAAATTGTACACAAAATTCACAAATTGTGGACAAACTACTGTCTAGCTACCATAGCAATACTCCTAAACAACACAGACAACTGCAGTTCATCCAATAAAATGCAAATCCTACAGCTTATAGCCTGAGGTTTCTGGCTAGCAGCGATCCTTGTGTACTCTCTGTGATAATAATTAAGATTTTAAATATTTGTAAACTTAACACTATTTGAAGAATTGTGTTTAAGAACTTCTTAGTGTTTATTTTAAAAACCTTAGCAAGTCTTTTTCTTAAAAGATTTTAGAACATTGCTCCCAAAAGCATTGGATGGAGCACGATTTGTGGTGGTGATAACACAGTTTAGTGCTGGTCAGCTGTACACTCCTTTAGCCCATGCCTTGCCTGGGCAAGAGTCCTATTGTATGGGCAGTACTTATAGGAACTAAACGAGCTGTCTGTGTCTGTGCATTTGCACATCTGTGTCAGCATTGGCTGTAGCTAAAAGTGGCTCAATGCACTTGTCAAAGGGGGGGGTCGTCCATAAACATTTAGACATATAGTGTATCGCCCAGGCCTAGGCAAATCCCCGTTTCATACACAACTTTTAAGAACACAACAAAACAGTGTATCCTTGTGTCTAATCTCTTTGAGTTGTAAGACTTCACTAGCTGAGTCACATGTCTTAGAGGAAAGGCCACAGTGGAAAGAAAGCAAGAGGAAGAGACATCTCAATTTCACAAGATGAGCCCATGAACACATGGGCTGGGATCACATGACAGAGAAGGTCAATTTGCACAACTTGTAGCTTCTCTAGCAGAGGCCTCAGACTCTGTGGAGACAGATACAGCTGTGTGCCTTCTCCTCTCTACCTTGCAAAACCCACAGTAAGATAGGTGTTCTTCGGGGTTAGCTTTTGCTCAAGCCACATTCAAGTCTGTCAACACTGACCTAAAACCAAAGTTACTGCAATTAGCTTTCAGCCAATCAACCAAAGACTATCAATGGAGCTATACTTCCAAATGTGTAAAGCTACGTCTGAGAATCTGTAGTAGGAAATGACATCTTTAACTCTCAGGGTGGGCAATATGTCATGGATCCCTATTCACATTTTAGGGCACTAATGACTATGCTAACCATTTTCCTGCCCCAAATTGGACATTATTTTGAGGGGACTATAATCTCCCACAAATCACTAATTTAGAAAACATTACTAAATTAGCTAAATATGGACCAGAATGCAACTGTGTCACATTACTAAACAACACTGTGGAAAGAATGGAGCTGACAATGTTTGCACTTGTAGCTGCTAGCTAAGACAGTAACTGTTCCGAGATACTGGACCCGGAAAATTCAGATGTGTTGCCTTTAGTTCAGTAATGGGAGTCTTATGTTTGTAGCAACATAAACAAGGATTATTCCATAAACAGCAACCATTACAGTTCTTGCTTCCTGTGGTACCAAAGTTTCACAGAAAAATAAGCCTAGCCTACACATGTAGATGCAAAGAGAAGAAGAATGCTACAGCAACAACAGCATGAGGACTGGCCTTGGCAAATGTTGGGAGAAGTAACAGGTTGGCTGTAGCTTCTTGAAAAAAAAATTCCAAAAGTCAGGTTTGGAAATATTTTAGGTTTGAGTCTGACGACCAGGGTAAAAATATCGACAGCGCAAAGCCAACATGCAAATAGTGTTTGAGAAGATTTTTAACGAAAGGAGGAAACAAATTTAGCTAAGCACCTCAAAGACAGATATTGCCAGGTTGCCAGTGTTTGCAACCTGAAATATCAGCCATTGTTCAAATAAAATCTATATATTTCACATATATTTATATATGTGGAAATATATTGAAAAATTGCAAAGCTAGGGGGAAAGTTTCTTAAGCCGCTGTCATTTAGCCTACATTTCTTGTATGAGAATATTTTGTCTTCCCTGTTTCAAACGCTAATGGAGGTTTGTAGACAAAAGCTTTTCAGTATGTAGGCGCAGTGGTATGAGGAAGACAGATGAACATGTTGAGCATTACCGGCTTTTCAGCAGCTCTTTGCAGAATGAACTTAAGATTAAAATAAAACAGTTCTTTAAAATTCAATATATGAATGATATTGCCTCGACCCACATCTAGCTGTTTATATACTGATTCAGATATTGATATTGATATTAAAACCTCCTTTTAAAATTAGTGTACAAGCATAAACAGCTCTGTAGCTTATTTCTTCCGCCTGCATCACTGGTACTATCTGCTCCTGCACTGTGCTTTTAGCACTTTATTAGTATCTGTCCCGTTATATTAAGGAACTACTTTTAATCTCCTGATGTGTGCATTCTTTGTCTTCCATGTATTTCTCTCATGACTGACAGTCATTGCTGATGTGCCAGGTGAGCTTAGTTTTACACGTCTTAGCTCATTTATACTCTCATTACATACCAAAATCAATAGCTGCATCCCAAAGCCAAGGTCGAAGCTGAGGTAAGCTGCATTTCCCAGCTGCTATGTCACAGAAGGCTGTTCCAAAATAAAGGACCCTTCATATACAGCTGAGAAATGCAGTCTACATTCAGTGATTTGGAGGATGCAACATATACATCCTTTGCAGCCCTTAATTAGGTTCTCTTTGCATGTACATGTAAAGGGAAAAAATAACAACCATAAAAATGGAGTGAAACAAAGCCTCCAGATTTCATTTTCATGTGCTTTACCTAATTCACTGAATTTGAGTCCCTTCACAAGCATTGTGCTGCAAATGAAGAGATGGGACCTTTCCGGTGAGCACACAGCCTCATTAGGCTGTTCCAGACTGATCCACCTATGTGACCAATAGGTTACTAAGAAGCCTTCACAGGCTGTCTACCTCAGCTGCCACCCTAGCTGTATTTAACACTGAGCATAAAGAACCCACATTTTCATGATGTTGCAATGAAGTATTTTTGACTTCTTTGGTCATGCACCACCATGTAGGTCACTGACATTAATGATAATATCCATTACTTTTCTGCAGTCTGACCTAAAATATGAAGGGCCAATTACAAAATATACAGCACATCTGCAGTATAAATGTGTAAAAACACATTTTATGAACATCATGTTTGTTCATATTGTGCACTGATTCATTTGAAAGCAAAAAAGTACTTCTTTCACAAACAGGCTGCAAACATGACGTGTCAAAAGAATGTCACTCAATTTCAGATTCTGGAAGCACTTCTTTTAACCTTTACCAATGCTCCACAACAAATATCATGGCCGCTCCTTTGTTTTTCTCTGGAAGCCAGGGATTTTACTTTCGAGCCACAAGCAGGGAATTCAGAATGTCCTTGTGATTAACTGACAAAAAGTGCTGAAAGAATTGGTCAGGAACATGGGCTTGTTTCAGGTGGAACTCTGAATGTAAAACAAACAAACAAACAAGTAATACTCTGTTTATGTTTATACCTCAACAGCTCCTTCTAGTCTACTTCGGCTGTTACCCCCCTCAGCCTCAGCTGAATAAAGAACTGGTTTTTCAAGAAGACATTAGAAGTAGTCTTGAGTTATACTCCACCATCTGTGAAAGGAGCAATGACTTTTTTACCAGATGCAAAGCAGTAAAAATAAAGAGCTGTTTACATAGTACATTTACCAAGGTTAAACAAATGGCAATTTTGCTATTAACAGTATGTATTATTCAGATGGATCTTCAAATACACCTACTGTCAGTCAGTCGATATCTGCCTTGTCATAAATATGGTGGGTCCGGCCTACCTGGAATCATCGGGTGAAAGGCAGGAAGGGCCATCATAGATTAACAGACAAACACACACACACACCTATGGGCAATTTAGCATGGCCAGTTCACCTACAATGTGCATTTTTGGAAGGCAGGGGGAAATCATAGAACCCAGAGGAAACCTAATGTACATGGAGAGAACATACTAATTCCCTAACCAAATGTGGATCATCATTCATGGGTATTCTCTATGGGCCAAATCAAGCCAGTAAATACAGTGCCATTATTTCATATTTTTTTGGGTGCAAACTACCTGGTAGATGGCAATAATACTAACAAACTGCACTGACAAAAGACTGTAAAGAAACATTTCTGCTTATCAACAGGCAACTCTACATTTTACACTTCAGTGTAAGAGTTTGTTTTTCCAGTAGTCTGATGATATTTTTTTTTAGATTGTAACCTCCTTCTAATTGAGGTGGTGGCATAAAGGTGTGAAAATATTATCTTTGTTGGCACTGGGCTCAGTGAAACCAATCATCCATTGCTTCAAACTCACAGCCTTTTTTGTGTATTTTTGCTGACCATGTGTTTCTCTTCATGGCCAAAACTGACTCATCTTCTAACACATCCAGCTCATATAAAACTGCTTTCTTTAACATGAATTCAGTGTTCTTCAGTGCCCTTCTCAGTCACCAAATCTGAATCCAACTGAACACCTTTGGGACAGCGGAGAACAGGAGATTTGCAGTAAGTGCCCCTGAAATATGTGCAGGAATTGCATGTCATGCAGTCTTGTACCATGGACCAGGAATGTTTCCAACATTTTGACTGTTTTGAGAGCAAAGGAAGGGCCCACCCAGTGAATAGTATTCCTAATTAAAGTGGTATTTGAATGTATATTCTCTTATCCTGTGCAAATCTTTGTTAGACAATACAGTCATGTTTTAACAAATCTTTAGAGGCATGTGTAAATAAATTAAACTGAATTAACTTTGCTTTATGCTCTACTGGCTAAGAGGAAAATATTCAATTGTCCATTTGAGCCTCAAACAAGATGGAATATTTAAGACAATCTGTGTTACTCAAAGTTTCTTATAAGCTTGATTTAAAGGGTCTTCACCTCACAGGGAACTTACTTTTCTTTCCACGTACCATCTAGTTATTATAGCTGGACTATTATCAGTGTTGAGTAAGTAATTGTCGACTTAGTTGATTACCAATGAAGAAATGATATGGTGGTAAATAACAAATGTATTGTTTCTAATATTATGCCTTAAAAACAATAATGGGACAAAAACGTCACCTATGCTACAAAGAGATAAAAGCTCCCTGTTCATCTCCATGACGACTCGGCCTCAGCCTGGCACTGAGACCAAAGAGCCTGCCTGCTCACAGAAGTCAAGCGCTGCATAATGCAGAACGGACAAGGGGCTCAGATTACTCCTCATGCTCACCCCAAAAAACAGCACACACTACCAGGCCTGAGTGGTTGAGGTTGCACTTTGAGAGGTACAATATAAAACATATGAGCAATATTAAGACGTGAAACATTTATTTAGTAAAATTCTACCCTATATTACACTCTACAGTTAGTGCGATATTGAAAAAACACAAAGCGTTTAGTCTACAACTATTACCTCACATCAAGGAATTAATTGTATTAGCAACTTCAAGAAAACAACAACATTGCAGTTTTTCACTTTCAGTACACTCATTTAGGTACTCAGGTATTCATAACACTTTCCTATGAATATCCTGTCTTGCCACTTTTACTTTTTGGCAATATTTTGTTCAGTGTTCAGCTCTCCCCCTCAAGCTTGCCATCTGAATAGTCAGCAATCTACTCTTTGCTATTCTATTCCACCCCGAATAGCCAATACACCTCACACTAGTGCATTTTCCCTGGAAACTGTCATACTGGTGTTCCTTTCCAAAACACCTGCCACGTAATTACCATTCCTTCAGGAATTATTTTTTTCTTGAAGTCATTAGGGGAGCAGTTAGAGGAACTGGACATCTTTAAGACTATACACACTCTCAAATCTGAGTACTTGGACTGGATTTTATTTACATATCATTTAAACACCACCCTTACACAGACATCTGATACAGTGTAATGTCTGTGTCAGCACCACTGAGATTTCAGGTTTTCATCAAGAAGGCTATTCCATGCTATAAACTTAAAAAACCTTTATATTACTGATTAATATATCTTATTATATATTTGGCACCTATAACTCACAAGGAGCTCCCTTCCACTGGCTGTGCTGCAATGTAATCAAAGAAGAATTGAAAATACAGCATCACTACAGCACGCTGGCTTTCTGTAATAGAGCAAAAATGGTAATAATTTAAAATTCAACTATGGTTAGTGTAAGGATTAGATTAAATTTAGATTAAAGTTCAACTTAAGGTAAATGCTGGGTTAATTGTAGGCTACTTTTAGGTTGAGGTGTAGGTTATGAGATTACATTTCATTATTGCATATCTGGGTTACATCTGTCAAATGTACTCAATTGTACACAAATAATCATAATACACCCATCCTCTAATGACTAGTTCCAGCATGGCCACGCACTATATACAAAGCAAAAGTCATCCCACACTGGCTTCATGAACAGACTAATAAATTCATTGTTTAGTGGCCTTTCCAGTCACCAGACCTAATCCAGAAGAGCATCATTAGCAACTGATGCATAAAAGTGCTCCTGAAAAATGTACAAACTGTACATTGTAATTCAATTAACTGTTTTTAATATCTTGTGGAATCAATGCCATGAATAATTGAGGTTGTTTTGAGAGGAAAGGTAGGCTGTCGTGTCTTTTGGATTCTTATAGATGTTCTTTTTCTCAAGCCAGGTGGTAGACCCTTGGTAATCCATGTCAGTGAACAATCCCAAAGTGCTGCAAACTGGGTTGAAGCACAAATGGTGAACAACTTCTGAGAACCACTGCTTTGAAGTGTGAACAAATAGTGCTGCAACCTTTAAGTGAGCTGTGAAAGTGCACAGATCAATAGCACACTATAACAGCTATATAAGCATCAAATAATGCAGGATTTCTCAACCTGTGGGCCGAGGACCAGCGGCACTTTAATTCATTAAGTGTAAGTGAAAAAGAATGATTTCACATAAGTAAACTGAGATCAATTGTGTCAACATTGGGTCTAAATATAGAGAGATAGAACTAATTAACTATCTAATATCAGCAGAAGAACTTTACTGCATTTTTGCACGTTACATTTGGAGCAGACAGTTTGATGAACACCTGCTATTTTTTAAGCTGTTGTTCTGGTCCTCTCTCACATCATCTTCAAAATGAAAGATTTTATATTAAAGTTCAATATTTATTTTCTTGTGGGACGTTATGCATTCTAGTTTCAAACCAGTGCTCCAGGATGTGGCTGTGGTTGAGAACCCCTGAATTAGAATAAAACAGTGTCCTGGAACTTGAAGGCAAAGCTTCTCTGCATCTATAACAACCTTGGGCAACAGTGCAGGGGAAACATCCACAGCAACACTGTGCACACCTTATTATTCAACACTGGCCCTGAACGTCTGCTTGCAGGCAAAGTATTCCAGATGTTAGACGGCTTGAATCGAGATGTGGGGAAGAATGAAACTGTCTCCCATTCAACATCTGGTTGAATGTGCAGGCAGACATACCTTCATACACTCAAGCAACCACGCTGTCTCTTTGTGTCCTACTAGCCCATCCCCCCAAAATCAAAAGCAGAACTGTAGCACTCTGCATTTAGAAACATCTGTAAGTGCAGCAACCGGAAACCAGAGAGAGCCAGAGAGACAAGGCAAGAGAGCCAGAGAGACAGGGCAAAAGGCAAGAGAGCCAGGAAGACAGGGGAAAGGGCAAGAGAGCCAGAAAGACAGGGGAAAGGGCAAGAGAGCCAGAAAGACAGGGGAAAGGGCAAGACAGCCAGAGAGACAGGGCAAAAGGCAAGAGAGCCAGAGAGCCAGGGGAAATGGCAAGAGAGCCAGAGAGACAGGGCAAGAGAGCCAGAGAGACAGGGCAAGAGAGCCAGAGAGACATGGCAAGAGAGCCATGGCAAAAGACAAGAGAGCCAGAGAGACGGGGGAAAGGGCAAGAGAGTCAGAGATGTTGGTTTGGAGGCTGAGAGCAGTTTCCAGCCTACTATCACATCGAAACGAAAACAGTGGTGAAGTTTAAGGGACAGGAGGCGCCTTGTGGACACAGAGCCACCCCCTAAACATCTGACTCCGCGTGGAGTAAAGCAGCGGTGGTGGAGGACATGGGGAGGACCTGAGAGCGCCAGGAGCCTCAGATATCTGCCTCTGCTTCACAAAGTTGGAGGAACTCAGCGCCTCCCGTTGTCCCACAGCCCCCCCGCCGGCCGCCAAAGCCGTTAGCTAAGCTACGGAGCTGAAACGTTGGGAGCGCGGCCTGTGTGGCAGACAGCAGCTGCTGCAGACGGAGGAGACTCCTGCAGTGACCCACATTTTCAGCACACAGGCGCCGAAGCCGCAGAGCTAGCCGGTTAGCTCGCGAACGCGGCGTTTGTGCGGAGCTAGCAGGAGCGCGAGGCGCGCGAGCGTTAACGGTCGCCGCGGTTTAAACCCTCCTCGCGCAGGGAGCGCTGTTTGGATTCAAAACGCCGAAAGAAACGGTCGACCCCGGGGGCAGGCGGGCGGACACCGCGGGTAAAGGGGAACCAAACGCCCCGGTCTTGACATCTCCCACAAACACGCGACGGACAGACGGGTTTCTCCTACCTCCGGTTCCGTCAGAGTTCTCGTTTAAACTGCCCGAAGAATCATGGTGACTGCCCACACAGCCACCCATGGATGTTGCCCTGCGCTCGCCCCCCGCACAGTCTCGCCTGTTCTGCTCCCCCCTTCCTCAGCTCCTCTCCGTCCCTCCGTGTGGACATGGAGAGGGCGCGCGCATCAGCTGGGTGGAGAGGCGGGGTGGAGACAGCCCAGGCTCCACATCATCACAAGGTGACCGAACGGCGCTCACAAAGGAAAGCGAGGCAGCCTCGTTCCTCTTCCCTCCTGCGCTGGAGACTCGAGGCAGTCTGTCCGAGCGAAGGACGAATCGGGGGGATGGCTAAAAAGGGGGGATGGCTTTTTCAGAGGTTTACATCGGGCTGAAAGGCCGCGTGTGGTGGAAAACAGGGCTGTCCTTGAGCTTGGGGATGGATGAAGTGCGTGAACGTCATTAAAGTTTGGGAAGTGGTATCTAAATGCACCCTCTGCCGCAGTTTAGCTCTGCCTGTTCACATTGAAGTTATAAAGAGTGTTTCACCCCATGCCTTCTGAGGCACAGTCCAACCCGCACAGCCAACCAGAACAGGGCTCATTTACATACACTAGTGTTAAAGGAATAGTAAAGGTCTTCCCCAGCTGCTGCTGAGCTTTTCGTTAAGGCTCTTCCTTCATCAATTCTGAGTGTAAAAGAACATAACAATGAATGTACTGCTTCTCACTGACTCACTGTTTTCTGATTTTAAGATACAAGAGGTCAAATGGAAGTAAATGTACACATTGACTAGCTGAAATAGTGTAACATGATTTGTTTGTATTAAAGACCTTAAGAATCAAGTCACAACATTTCTTCTGTGGCATAATTGGTTTTAATGGAATGTAATAATGAATAAAAATCAGGTCAAATGTGTAACACCACACCTGCAATGGCATGTCCAGGGAATATTCCTGCTTTGGGCCTGATGATTCCAGGAAGGATCAAGATCCCCTGTTTCCCTATTCAGGATGAAATGGATAAGATAGGGATTGACTCACAGAATGAAAACTACTGTGATTGCCTTTGGGTGCCACTGCACATTGGTGTGCATACCTCCAAAACAATGGTTTCAAATTGTGTGGCACTGCACCTTAACAAAATCAACCACAAAATCAACCTGTGCCCAGTTTCCCAAACGTGTCATTCCCCCCCCAGAAAACAGTTTCAAAACCTTATTCTGTTTGTGTGTGCTGCATGCTGCCATTGATCACATGCAGCTATGAGTCACATCAAAAAAATGTTTTATTTATCACCAGTTGGGCCAGTCTGAACAAAAGTCTATGTATAAATTTAGTTCCCAACCCAGCTCAGCCTGCAAGGTAACATAGCTTTCAAACTGATCTCTCAGGAATGTTCATTTCCTACCTGAGCATGCCTAACCCATACTAACCCAAATGATAGAGCTATATACAGATACAGCTGAGCTCTCAGTTCACAAAGCAAGATAGGTAATAAAATAGGCAATTAAATGACAGTATGTTTGTGCTTAATGAAGTACACTAGAGTTAATATGATGCAACTGTGGTGCAGAATATGGCCTTAGAGATATGACTAAAATGCACAATATCCTGATGAGAAATGTCAATATATGAAACAATATGATGAAACCTTAAAAAAGTAATGTTAAAGTATCCACATTTATTTGTTACAACAAAATGCAGCATTCTGTATATTTAAGTGCTAAATACCAAACTGAATTATGTTCAGTAATCTGTTGTGTCTCTAGTGTGTTGAATGTCATTTCTCTGGAAAGCAAAACTGTTCCACACAAACAACCCACACAGTTTTTTGCAATTAAATTGCACACAGAGGGTAACCCATCGCAGGAGAAATATTACAAATATGGTCGTGTTAAGTATCTTGTATAAAATAACTTTAAATATATTGATATTTAATGATGTAATACTAAGCAAGTTGTTCTGTTACCTCTCTATCATCTACATCTCCAGCTGTTTATTGGGTAAAGTTAATTGTGCCCACTCATTGTGTTGTTATATATTGATCTCGACTCTTCTTCTTGATTTTTGTTCCATTTCTCATCAAGAGTTCAGCACCATTCTTATCTTTGTTTTTGTGATATCAAAGCAAACAACAAAAATCCAGGCAACTGGCTAGCAACAGCCTAACAACTATCTGCTATGGCATATCAACTAGTACCAGCACTCTAACAACCATCTTCATCTAGCAGTGTCCTGGCAATGATCTGGGTCTGCACATAAACTGTTTGTCAACAATAACCAAGTAGAAGAGCACAGCAACCACCAGGGAGGCAACAGCAGCTGCTTAGCAACAGCATAGCAACCATGTAGAAATTGATTTTGCAATCACTGAAGAAGTTTCTTCAGGAAGTACACTGTACGAGTTAATGGATTTAATCTATTTTGAAATAAGGCTGTAACATAAAAAAGTGCAAAATTGAAGATGTGAATACATTCCACATGCACTGTATGTGTTTGGTAATGTTTGGTACATATAGACACATTAAACACATAAGTAAATCATAGGGGAAAATAAAGTACCAATAAAATATAACATATTCATCACTTAACCTTTATTTTTTTATTATATGTCCTTTGTATTTGAATGAAGCTGAGTGTTAAATACACTGTTATCTTAACCATTTCTCAATTTGCCACAAGTCCACTATTTACAGTTACTATCCAAGATCTAATGAATCTAATCAATCCTTAATTAAAGTAATTCAGCTCAGCTGCTGGAACCGAACTAATCCATACACTGCCTTAAGTTCCCAGAGAAGTCAGCAACAAAACCTGTTATTCTGTGTTCTTTTAATCAATATATCAATAACTTTACTGAAACACTGCATTGTGTAACCATTAACTGCTAATTATTATCATGTTATATAGCATGTTACTGGCAAAAACACACTTACTGCTGAGATAAACCATTTAAAACTACTTTTGTACAGTAACAACCTGTCTGTGGCTGTAATTCATATAATCGTAATATGATAAATAATGAGTGGAATGCACAATGTTGGCTACACTATAATATCTTCATTTTATTCAATTTACATTATAACATTCTTTAATGTCAAATTTAACTTCTTTATAAATTTCAGGAGCAGATACATACAGTACATGTAAAATGTACTCATTATTGTAATAATTAATATAATAATAATTAGGATCCAGGTAAATTTCTACATAGTGTAGAACTAGTCCAAACAGGGTTGGGAAACTAGTCCAAATAAGCCAGTATGAAGAGGTGGCAGGGGAACCCCAGGCCCTCAGATTGTGTGGCAGGGGAGCCTGAGGTCAACCTCTGAAATGTGGCAGGGGAGGTGAAGAAAGTTACCAGCTAACGTATGCTAACTGGGGTACACAACTTATCCTATAACTTAGCTTTAATAGTGATTTAGTTGAACTCAGGCATTGGATGGAGCTCCGTAACTCAAGCATGGTTTAGGAATATACATGGTTTCACTGCTCCACAGTCCAGTGCTTGGGGCTTTATTTCCTGTTAGTCCGGAGCACCCCACTCTCTTAGTAATACTTTGAGTTGTGCGTACACAATCTGAAGCCAACATGGATGCACATTGAAGCTGAATTCTTCAATTATTGCATGGAAAAGCCTGGATAGATTGTGTACACCCAGTCTTAAAATGAACCAAATGCAATGTTTTGAGATGTTACTGGAGTTAATGTGAAGTGATCTGAAATATATCAGAGTAGATATATTTGATACTGTTAGGCCCATGCAAGTCAGAAAAGACAATGAAGAGTGTTGCTCCTGAATGCTCCTTAAAGCCACACTGTAGCACTCTCTAGTGGTCAAGAGAAAACAGTGCAGACATGGGGACACAGAAATAGATGCTCCAGGGTAGCCATTAGTCTTTCAGGGCTTCCTCTTTGCACACATCACAGGTAAATCAAACTTGTTTGGTTGATGTCTAATAGCAGATGCTGTACTTTGATATCAGCTGTGGCAAGAGCTACCTGTAGTTCCTGCAATGATGGGGTCTCCTTAACCATCTCACAGTCTGCTCTTGGATTGAAATTGGTCGGACATGGTCATGTTTTTGTTTGTTTGTTTGTTTGTTTGTTTGTTTGTTTGTTTTAGCAATGATTTC
Organism: Acestrorhynchus altus; assembly: GCA_034509495.1. Taxonomy (NCBI): domain Eukaryota; kingdom Metazoa; phylum Chordata; class Actinopteri; order Characiformes; family Acestrorhynchidae; genus Acestrorhynchus; species Acestrorhynchus altus. Next base: position 15,852,460 of record CM067516.1, read on the forward strand.
TAATTGTTCAGAAATCTTCTTAGGCCTTCTACTTTGGATCTCACAGTGACCCCACTCATTTCAACAACCAAGAGCAAACCAAACTAATGTCTGAGGTTTAAATAAGACAGGCTCCTCTAAAATCCACTCTACTGATGTTCTAATAATGTGCAGCTGATATGGTGCAGATTCCTTTTTTAAATGTTTTTAAGCAGTAATCATTTCACAGTCAATCTAATCTGATCTATTTGTGACCTTATCAAATCACCACAAGTTGATTAATGGAGTGTTCTAATAATGACTGCATATGCTGGGATATCAAATGTCAAATGGTTGGCCTTTAACAGTAGTAGGATGTCTTGATTAAAACTACATTTCAGTTAGTTTGGGGTTTATCAGATATATATCTTCTGTAGCAACACTCCCTGGTTATCAGACCGTCTCCCTTCACCACACTCCAATAACAGTTGTCGCAGAGAGTCAGCACACATATGGCAACTCTATCTATTTAATCATGTTAACCATATAAGTTTAAACACCTGTCCATTACAAAGATGCAGTAGAATTTGACTGTAACGACAATGCCAGTTGTAATTATGTTATTGAATGAATGTTTAAGCTCAGTTCTAGTACATAAAGCCAATTAGAAATTGAAGCAGGGGAGCATGTCAGTTAATGTAGATTTCACATCTGTGTTAATGATTTATGAATCATGAGGTAATTCATGCCTAACTAATACATACTATGTTATATTAGTGATTATAAATAGGTATTGACTGTACGATTTTGAGTAAGGCTTTAAATGTGTTTCCAAAACCAAACACATGGTGGCAGAACTGACTTTCTGGTCAGGGTCATGGTGGCTCCAGAACCTACCCAGAATCATTGGGTTAGGAGACAAACACTTTGGCTCTCATAAAAAAGAAGCTCATTTAACCATCTGGAAATCTATTGACCCTTCAAAAAGCACTGTCTGGCTGTAACTTATAAAGGGGGGTCTGAGTGTGCTGTGGAGGGCTTTGTCAAGCCATCTCAAACATTATCTGTTTTATAAGGCCAGTTCCCATTGCCTGTTATCAACAAGGCATCCATCATGTTCAGAGCTGCACACACTTTTCTGTTGAGCACTGGAAAAGTAAAGGGGCAAATAGGAAGTCAAGGCTACATGTAGGACTGCTCAGTACTTTGTCTTGTGACCATATTCCTGTACAGTGGTGACAGGATGATTTATAGTCATGATTCCCACTTCTGAGGATCATTTTCTTCTGCACATTTTGGGTCTACCTTCTATAATACATTATCATCAGCCAAAGATCCAACCTCTTAAACTGCAAATGATAAACCCAATGAAAGCAAGGTACCAGAAAGGCTGCTTTGAAACAACGCTCTAAACCTATATATCTATATATACCAAAAGGGATTTTGATGGACAATAGTGGAGCTATTTTCAGTGCTGTACAGAAGGAACCTTTGAGGAACCCTTTTTTAAGAGTGTAGAAGGACCAGCTTTGGTTTCCCTAATAATCTCTCAATAAATGGTTCTAGTAGTTGTGCAAGTGTGAAGAACCTCAAGATTAATACACTCAGCAAAAATAATTATTTTTATTTAGAACCATTTTTACTCCTTAATCCCAGGTTTAGGGGTTCAGACCCTCCTAGTCCTAATGGGGTTTGATTATTGTTACTTCTAAATTGGGGGTTGAAAATTGGAGTAAAGAAAAAAATATTTAAAAACCCCAGACTTTTTATATATGATAGGCTAATTATTCAGTATCTTCAGTGCAAACTGTTGGGGCTATTCTTATCATAGTGTGTAATGACAAGCCAAGCCTCTTAAGGGGTTAAAGGTTATTAGTGTTATTATAATAAGAACGTACAGGATTTTTTTGTATATGAACAACCATTTGAACAAGTTCATTGAAGACCATGAACAATTTAAAAGCCTTATTAGTTAATTAATTGTTTAATTCCATTTTTATTTTACTTTTAATTGACAAATACATTTTAAGGACAGATTATATATATATATATATATATATATATATATATATATATATATATATATATATATATATATATATATATATATATATATATATATATACACATATATAGTGTTGACAGTTTCTTTTTAAGACTTCTACAATTCACCTCTGCATGCTGGACATCAGCTTTTGGGCAAAATCTTGTGTGATGGCAACCCATTCTTGCCTAATTAGGGCATAAAGTTGAACAGAGCCACTTGGTTATCACTTTTGCCTTGTGACATTGTGCTCCATCATGCTGGAAAAATCATTGTTTATCTCCAAATTGCTCTGGGATCATTGGAAATAGTTGCTTTTGGAGGATGTTTAATTCCGTTCCTTATTCTTGGCAGTGTTTTAGGCAAAGGTTTGAGCAAACACACTCTCTTTCATGAGAAGCAACCCCTCACATGAATGGTCGCAGGATGCTTAACTGTTTGCATGACACATAAGGGGGAGAAAATAACTTTACCCGACCTCCAATCCCTGCAATTCCTGCAGAATCTCTCATCTCACTGTGCATTCAGATGTACTCACACCTGCCCTCTGCCATTCCTGAGCAAGCTCTGCACTGGTGGAGACCCAATCTCGTAGCTGCATCCTCTTCAGCAGATGGTCCTGATGCTTGTTTGACTTTCTTGGGCACCCATCCCTTCACTTCTTCACTGCCATTTAACTGCATTCCTTGAATTTGTTGATGATTGGATAAATGGTTGACTGGGGTGCTATCTTACAAGCAGCATTGTCCTTGCCTGTGAAACCCTTTTGATGTAATGCAATATTGATGCATGTATTTCCTTGGAGGTAACCATGGTTAACAGAAGAAAACTTAAAAGCACCACTATTCTTTTAAAGCAACCAGTCTGCTCTTCTGGCAGAGTGATGCCTTGTTCTCATTAACATTTAATCCTGGGTAAACAAAATAATCCCTGAAATTAAATGAGTAGGCTGTTTTGTAGGTCTGAAATGCAGTGGCTGGAATGCAGTCATTTTGGTGATAAGATCATTTCCTTGGCAGGGCATGCAATGGCTTTGCATTTGATCGCAATTCATCTGATCATTCTCCACAATCTAGAGTTAATACAAATTGCCACCACAGAACCTGAGGCAACAAACTTTCTGAAAGCCGACTGCACAATTCACTGCAGCAATTCCCTCCATCCAAGTTACTTATAGTGCATAAAGCAGCATGCTGAGTTCAGAGGGGGAGTGACAGAGATGCTGTCCTCCCTGTTACAAGTCAGTGGAGCATCAACATGATTGTGAAGGTTAAAGAAAAACTCTGGAAAGCTTAATGGAAAAGTTCCTTCAAAGACCTCAAACTGTGCTCACTCTTTCAGCTTTCCCATGGACAAGCTGGAGTCCACATCGGCTAGCAGACCCAAGTCTATTCCAATACATCCTGTTGTGTGGGCAGGACACCTGCTGGCAGACTGGAGACCATTTGCCTCTTTATTCTGGGGGTGGGGGGACTTTCTCGCTTGCTAGTGACTGCCATCATCAGGTTGCTTTGGAAAAAGACTGATTCAGATAATTCTGTAGGGAATCTAGCCATGTGCTGCAGAGTCTGTGGGTGGTGGCATTCACTTGGCCCCCAGAGTTGTGGCCCTCTGACTTTACCTATAGCTCCTGTTTTTGGTTCATATCAGCTTGATGAATTGAGAGTTTCTTTTCTGCTCTCTCCTATCTCTCTTTCATGTTCTATTCCTAAAAACAGCCTGCTGTGTGGGGAAGGAGGGTCTCAGGGTCAGCAATCATCCTCCATCTTCCCCCACAGAGCTTCAGGATATTTTTGAAGGTCTCATAGGAGGTCCATAGGATTTATCTACCTGTGTGATGTGAGCAGTCTTGCTTTTGCCTTATTTCACTGGAGAAAAAAAAAGACTTTTGTGCCTTGTAGAAATTACCTTGTAGAAAGCAAGTAAGCTATGTTAAAATGGACCTTGTATTTGAGGACTAAAACAAAGGCCCTGGCACTGAATTTGTGAAAACTGAAGGATGATCTGGGGGGCATGCTAGCATGAGTTTATAGACAGATCTTTGAATGGAACAATTAATGACCATGTTAGAAAGCTCAAGTAAGCTTAAAAACAAAATAGAGAATCAATGGGCAAGTATCGGACAAAAAAATGGATAAAAGATTGACTTACTGTGGTTATCTACTCAATAAATATTTCATTTTCTTCATTATTCAGGTAACTACATAATTACACTAAAAACTGAGACAGGCATGAGTATCATCTCCCATGACTTCTACCATGCCCCATGGATGCTAAATAATGCTGCACTGACCTGCAGGATATGCGTGTGGGGCAAATAACTCCATATACTGCTAAACAGGTTGCTTCACTTCTGCTTGGTTTATTCTGTATGAACTACCCTGAATATGGCACTCTTTAATGCTGCATTCAAGTGCTTATCAGAAAGTTGTATGTGCCAGATGGTTAGCTCATAAATACAATTTCATTCTGTTTGAGTGCTTCTCTCATAAGTCTCATAAGTGTTGTGACGTAATAAAAATATAATTAAGAAATAATTTTAATATTTCTTAAATAATAAGTATGGAAAAGGAAAAACATTGAAATATATATTCCTCATCTCATGAATTTGTGTATCATCCAAAATCCTGAGTTACCCCACATGTAAATAAGACTGCTTCAGCTTCTCTAATAAGCAAATGTGATGAGTCTGGTTTGGTCAAGTGATGTTCGACATAAAGCCTATTGAATGTGGATATGATTTATCTGCCAGAGTCGCTTATCTGTTCACACAGATATTTCTAGCCAGAAGCTGGAATTCTCACCACCCATTTTATTGTCCATTATGGGAGGTAATGCCTTCTATTTCATATTCCTGATAAACACACGAGACTGTTAAGTGGCCACACAACTTTGTAAGTGTAATATCTCATGCATTTGGTACCCACTATTCAGCTGTTCTTGAATCTTACTCTTGTCACCTTACCATGAACACGCTTGTCAGTGCTATTCCAAGACTTTTGGTATGTCAGTGTACATATTTAATTACAAAGTAAGCTATACAATAAATCATATTTAAGTAAAAATGCAGTAATTTTTCTAATCAAATTTAACTCATAACTAAATACCTTTTATGTACAACTTTAATTGACATTAGCTGAATTGATTGTTCATGAAATTAAGACAGAACAAGCTTGTACTGTATTTTTCACTTTGGTGACCCTGTGCAATGTGTTCACACATATTTCAATATAGTATACAGTATATTTTATATAGCAGTTTAAGAATCTTAAGGAGGCAGTATTTTAGCTCCATTTGGGCCCAAACTCCGAATGGCCCATCCTATCTCACACTGTCATTTAGCCACACCTCTGCTGCAGCTTTGTGAGTTGAGTGAATTTATAACAGAGCAGGATGGACACTTATATTTGGCCTGCCATCCAGCAGGGTGGTGCAGAGTAAACATCTAGTCCGCTAATTGAAAGGTTGTTGTCTTTTCCTTTTGGAACATGCTGGCTAAACATGTAGGCCCACAAGACACTTCCTGAACAGTTCTGAAAAACTACTGATGTCCAGTAGCATGATGGGAAATGGTGGCGGTCAGCCAACAGTAACCATACAACAACATTTGAAACAAGATTAATTATGCTGTAACATAGGACAGGAAAAGGAAGAGAGAGCTACATATGAATTATTTTTACCATCCCTTTTAAGTAATGACTGCATAATATGCTCCACTTAAACAATTTGACAAAAATGGATCACCACTTGGCTGAAATTAGATGTAAAAAGGTACATTCTAATTTCCATATGAAGCACATCTTCATGGTTGTAATTTTGAAGATAATGTGGGTTATAAGTGAATGTTTTGGTCTGTCCATTACTCTCCCACCAATCTTTCAACCAATTATGGGCGTAATATACAACACCCAATTAAATGCGTCTCGGCTGCCTCAATTGCTCCAGCTGAAAGATTAAATGCTGGTTGAATATGGTTCCTCTGTTTAGTCCAGCTCGTTGCAGCTTTGTCTGTAGAGACACATTCCCGATTAAGCACTGTATAATAAGCACACAAATACTCTAGTGTGGGCTTTAGTGCCTGCCTTCCTATCTGGTGTGAATTATAAATTCATATTGCCTCCACCATCTTTCAAGATTCATTTCACCAAAGCAAGAATCAGACTAGCTCTGGAGGAAGAGTTTGGGAGTTGGCTCAGGTACAGTATAGCTTCTTAAGTGTTACTTCTTTTGCAGAAGTAACTATGGAGATTGCACCTCTGAGCATCACAGTTAAGATTCTGCTGATATAGCATGTCATCACATTACATTAGTTGTATTTAACGCAAATGGAAGACTGCAGTGGTCTTATGTCAGACTGTCATGAAGTAACTCTGAATGGTAGTGGGTCATCTTTGGTGATGAGTTCTGCTTTTTTGATTGAGGTTAATCTTAGGGTAAGGATTAGGGTAATTTTTTAGAGTAAGTTTAGGTTAGGGTTAGGTTAAATTTAGGTTATGTTAGGGTTAACATATGGGTTATCTTATGACTTAAGGTGATTGATCATGGCGGTCAAAATGGCACAAAAACAAACATGTTTAGATAAGTTAAGGCACTGGTATGTGCTGCCACTTTGCAGTCTGTGTTCTTTGTTAATTAGCTTGTGTATATGTTGATTCTTTGTGTGTTGTGCTTGAAGTTACTTGAAGCTGCTGGAAGTTGAAAGTCCAAGATCACACTGAGAGAGTAAGTCTAATATTTGCATGCTTGCTGTGACATTGTAAAGGTTGTAAAGTTGTGGAGAGTGTCCCCCCCAATCCCGAACCTCAAACCCAGCTCCATACCCCAAAACCCCAGCTCAACACCCCCTACTCAAAATACCTTCCTGCAACTCAATCAGAATCAATCAAAATCTCCATTTCAGCTTAGTGAAATCTGCCACAGCACTTGCTAATTTTTGCAGTCATCCAGTGTTCCCACACTGAGGGAACCTAAAACTAGAATACAATGGTCTTCATGTGAGATAGCATTGTCAGTCATCTATCCATGCACGGTCAATACAGGACCATAGTCATGCATTACAGTTTACTTTGACATGTTATTACTCTGATATAGGCCGTAGATAGAATGTAGAGCTTAAAGTTATGGTTAACCAGTCAGTCATTGGCACAGTAGTCTTGCATTAGTCCTCTGCTGTTCTACATCCAAGCTCAATCCAAAGCTTTACACCTTTACCCAGGAATTTCATGCATGACTTCCAATGCCTTCCAGTATTGAGGTCTTGGATTCAAGGCCTTATCTGGGTGGCGTTTCCATGTTGTCCCTGTGTCTGTATGGGTTTCCTCCAGGACTCCCATATAAAAAAAATCATGGAGATCAGGTGAGCTGGCTACTGTAATTTGCCCTGATGTCTGAGTATGTTCTTATGTCAGTTATGGATTGGAACTCTTTCCGGGGTGAACCTCCCCTAGTGTTCAGTGCAGTTCTAGAGGTTGGCAATCATATCTGGTACAGAGTACACTATGCACAATTGGCTGATGCTTTTTGTTGGTGTGTGCATTGGTTGAGTGCTGAGTGTGATTGTGAGGAGAGATTGATTGTAATGTGACCTTGAGCATAGGAAAGGCATATAGAAATGAACGCGATGATGAAGATGACGTACCAAAATATTTACCAAGAGTTTTCTTCCAAAACAAACTATGGGCTGCATGTAATTTGGCCTGTTACCTAAATGTGTTTGAGACCCATGATGGAGATGATTCAAAATGCTGTAGGAATATCTTATAGGTGTTGTAAACCTATTGTCTTGTTGTGGGAGTTTCAAAAATCCTGCCGTCTTGTTGTGTGAGTTTTTTGGCTTTCCAAAGTTTATGAGCTTATTGTTGAAATGCATGATTCATGAATAAACAAGAATCACAATTTAGTTAGAACTGATCTCAGCTTACCCATTTTCAAGATTTTAACACAGTTTTGTACAGTTTTGTTTTATAAATATGACGTCTATGCCATTCTGTGCTTAGAACAACATTAACAATTTACATATTGCAAAATTTATAAGTTTCATAGACCCCTGTTTATTTTGTCTTTACTCGCGTCTGATCAAGTGTCTGATTCACCTTGAGGAACTTTAACAGCTGGCTTACATTTGAGGTCAAATGGCAGATTGTCTGTGGTGATTGGTCACAAGTGGATTGTCCTTATCAGAACTGTTTGCTGTGGTCACATTCCAAATGATATGGTAGGCAATGATGGAATGGGACTGGAGCTGTTTCTAAGTAGTTGAAAGAAGCTTCCACTGCTTACTTTGATTTTACATGAGCAATTCAACACAACTCTACCCACAGCTCATAAATTGTTCCAACACACACCATGAGACAAATTATTGTGTATTGCATAATAAGAGTGTCACATCATCTATTTGAGTTGGGCATAATTGGAGTTGAAGGAAACACAGATTAATTCATATTTAACCCAAAAGAACCAGAGATCTGCACTTTGCACGCAGATACATGCTGTTTTCTAAGCTGAATATCTCAGGATCACAGTAACATACAGACGTGATGCACATAATATCATGATAAATTACAAAATGTACCCTATCAAACCATGGTGGTTTCCATCAATTATCTGCAAGTAATGCATCTTGAACTACAGGTAAATTCACTCATTTCCAACTAAATTAAATCCCACTTTAAATACCATAGGAGCCTCAAGAGTGGGTGGGGCTAATGACATCACTGACTCAGATACAATACTGATATAATACTGATACAAACATAAAATCACATAAAAAATATAAACATAAAAAATGTCAAGTATTTTAAAGAACTTATTATTATAAGTATCCCTGCCAATATAATCATTACAAATATATTGCATTTTTAGCTCAAAAACATTATAGATGACCAATTTCCATCAGGAATTCTGAGATATGAAGCGTTTTATATTTCATATGAGAAAAAAAAAAGTAAGTGCAAGTAAATATTTATTCAAATCATGGTCAAACTAATACAAATATTTAAATGAAGACAGATTTGTGTTGCCTAGGATCTCCTGAAAATAACAATATCTGACGTGTGACTGTCTCCTATAAATACTTTTAAATTGAATAGTACTTCAAACTATGACAACAAAATTGGCCCAGCATTCTAAAGGTTAATTTCACTCACATATTTGCACAACATTTCAAGGAAACCCAGAAACAGAATAAAAGGGATGGGACACTACACACTTCTTAAACAAACCACATGGTAAACAAAAATGAGTGATGAAAGACTGTGGGGATTTTTGTAAACACTCTCCAAAGAAGCGTCTACAATTACAATTTGAGCACAAAAGGAGCAAGGAGGAAATGCAAGGAGGAAATCATTGTTTTATTGCTCAAATATCCATAAAGAATCATGTTAGTATATGAATACAAAAACCTTGAAAATGAACCCTGCATAAATAACCTGTACACTGACTGAAGGATTTTTTAAACCTATTTTGTAACCTTTTTTAAAACATTCTTCACACTTACAAATCACTTTTACAAATGTAAAAGGGCTATAAGTCAAAGTACTATTTGTAACACCTTTAAGAGTGTACATAAATACAAGGTTGATTTACCCATATTGATCTATGAAGCAGTGCACAGAGTGCTATGTATTGTTTGAGATTGAGGAGAATGATTAACCTAGTCCCATCTCTCCACAACTCTGTATGTTCTACATGTATGTACTGTTCCTATCAGGTTGAAAGAATTGCTCCATGGACTAAATCCATGAAATTCACAATTAAACCCATGTATTATGCATGCCTAACGATCATTTTCTAGAGCTAGATCATCTACACAGCAGAAACACTGACTTACAAATCCTTATAAAGCTAATCCGTAAACAAAAAGTATAAAAGAATAGTGTCTGCTCCAAATCCAATCCAATGATTATATGGTTATTGACATTTAATTGGGCATCAGCAGATCGTGTGTAGCTTCAGGCTAAGCTCATTTGGACAGTTCACAGGCAGGCTACAGAGAAAAGTCGATATCTTAGGAAAGGTGCATAGTCACCCAAGGGGCTGTCTGGTTAGCGCAATTGTGTTGTTAAAGAGAGCTCTTGACAGACTGCAGGATTTACCTCCCTGTGTGAGTCCAGGTTTAGACAGACCACAAGTGTTTTTACACCAATCAATGAGAGTGTTTATATGTACAAAATCTTCAGGTAACTGCTGGCAACACGTTCTCCAAAGAACTTGCTTGCTTTTAAGTCATCCAATGATGGGAAATCAACTGTGTACACGATTATATATTTAAAAATATATCCATAATCATATTTCAGCATTTGCATTTCTACATTAGTTAAATCAAGTTAAATAATGTTAAAGTATGCTAACTTTTTACTCTTACGTGAGAATATCTGTGAGATTAAAAGAACATAAATTTGCTCTGTTGTATCTTTCTGCATTCCTGCTGTCTGCTACATTTTTAATTAAATAATATTTAATTCAACGCATCATTTGTGTTTCATCCAGACCAGGGTTGGCTAATTCTAGTCCAGAAAATAAAAGTCCTCTTGGATGGCTCTCACAAGCAAAGTTAACCCAGGCAGTCAGAACAACATCCTGAGGTATCTTGGTTTGGCTAATGATGTGATGGAGTACGCAGCTACATGTGGCTACTATACAGTATAATGCCTAATCAGTGGTTGTACTTCAGCTGTGGTACATTAGTAATGTTAATAATGACTACTGGGCTCCAAGAAACTCAGGATTTATCAGTTTGTGATGTTCACAAATGTACACAGTTCAAATGTACACCCCTTCTAGTAAATGTATTCAGCTAATTTGAGTTGCCTCCGTTGCTCTAATTAAGTTAGGGTAAGTCTGTTTTGCTTCTTAAGAGAAGTATTTGTGTCTGTTATTTATTATATTATATTATATTATATTATTATTTATGATTTATTATTATATTATATTATTTTTAATTTATTTTATTAGTTTAATTACAGTTTTATTACAGTTATTACAGACAAAGTATGGTTGCATACATTTGATTTGATGTATATATGAGCTCATGGATATGTACCTCAGATTTAGTGTGTGTATGAGCTGATGAATATATCTGATTGTGTGTGTGTGTGTGTGTGTGCATATGGATATATATATAATTTGATGTGTACATGATTTGATGAACGTATCTTGATTTGGTGTGTATATAGATATATCTAATTCAGTGTGTGTTTGAGATAAAGGATTTATCTGATTTGTTGTGTGTGGGACTTTTTTTACTTGCATGTTAGATATGATTGATCTACATGAATTGACATTCTGTACCTGGGTGTTGGCTTATCCACTGAAAAACCAAGGATGGTTCTTACATAAATACATTTGAAACCAACAGCTAAACATCTGTCTTAGATCTACGGTGAATCTGAACCTCTCAGAATGCCAGTCTATTTGCAGGCAGATTTCCACAAGGGGGTATACAGTAGGTCAAAGTGCTCTCTCTGCTACTGAACCTGAGATCAAGGCTATTTTCAGAGGGGCGGTGCTAGAGCAACATGTCATAACACATGATAAAGTTGTTAAGTCAACACGGCAAACGTAAAGTATACATGTGCTTACTGAAATAGCACTGAAAAGAAAGCAGGTTCATATAGTGCTGTGTGAATAGGATTCATCTACTCATCCATGGTCCACATTTATTGTATGCTTATAACACATTAAAAAAATATCTGTAAAAAAGGGAAGGAGAATATTGTTGTCAGGTTCGGGCGGACAGAACAGACGACTAAAGGTGTGGAGGCAAATGCAGGGGTTTATGATTTAATGAAGCAAAGAGAAATAAACCTGGGATACTAACAAACAAAAACTGGGTAATTCAAACTAACACAAAATACACTAAAACAAAACCTAGACAAACAACGGAACCAGATTAACAAACAAACATGATCTACTGAAACAAAGACTACACAGACAAACCAAAGCAAGCTACACATACATACAGGGTAGGTAACAAAAGGACTGACAGAGAGACTAAGACAAAGGGTCTTAAATACTACATGATATTGATCACACCTGGGACATGATATCAGGGGGCAGGGTTACAAATCAGACACAGATGAGAATGGGCTGAACAAGGGCGGAGACAGAACCAAAACAAACAACTAGACAACTAGAATACAACAGGAAGAAACAAACAGCCTGTCTGGAGTTTGCCATGTGCGCATATATATATATATTGTTAAGTCAATGCAACAGAAATGTTTTCAATGCAACGGAAATTTTTCTGTACTCTTCCCCAGACCTGTGATTCAACACAATCCTGTCTCGGAGGTCTACAGACAATTCCATAGACTTCATGGCTTGGTTTGTACTCTGTCTACTATGGGACCTGATATAAAGAGGTATCCAAATCATGTCCAATCAACTGAATTTATCACAGGTGTTCTCAGTGGAAACAAAATCCCCATGATTATGGTTGTGTTTGCTGAACCACATATGATATTTATACTGACTGATTAGTAATTTACTCAAACTGGATTTCTAATGTTCAGGAGCTATGAGAAATTCTGCTGTAAAGTAAAAGGGCTCACATTATTTATAATGAATGCAACATAGATAACAGTTTACTCATCTGAATTAAATTATGAAAAATGTACTTTTTCATGAGATTCTAATTCCATGTGATGCATTGATGTAACTCCAGTAGGAAGGTGGTAGGCTTTTGTTTGTATCTAATAATCTCTAAAAAATAAAGGTCATTAACTTATTGTGTGTAATGAGTAATACTTGGAATTCTGGAATATCACCTTGAAATTACCTACTGTTCATCCCATATGGAAATGTAATGAAGTCTATTTTTGTAAAACTTCACTGGGTGCTCTATCCACTGTTCTCATTAATTGGATCATGTGGTCAGTAAGAGGATGTAAGAATGGAAACGCATGGCATATATATAATTTGGTTCTACTCCTTACAGACCCAAGCAGGAATCCTTGTGACAGCTAAGACAGGTCTGAATACTGTAACAGCAAAATGTTCAAAGCAGTGCTGCCATTAAATAGCACATTAATTAAATCCTTCATTCACTTTCTCTTTTATCATATATTGGACATAGCTGGCCATAACATGTCATGTTATTGCAAATAATTTTAGAAAGTACTTGTGCAACATTAATATTAAACATAATATTGTTATACATACAGCCCACACTTTTCTGATCTTTTAAATATCTAATGTTAGATATGAGCAGTTCATTCAAAAAAACAAAATGAGTGTAAATGTAAACAGCAGTGGGGGGGTTAGTCTTTACCCATCACTAAACATCTGGTAAATTCATGTACACTCAAATAGTTCACTTCAGTTGAAGTTCACTTACAGGTGAACTGGTCCCCCAACACCAGTTCCATAGCCAAGAGAGTCCAGCAGTACCTCTGCTTCCTATATAGAATTAAAAAGCTTATCTTTCCCTCCCATCCTTACCATCTTCTACGGCTGTAGAGAGCATCCCGAGCATCCCAGCATCAATGTCTGGTTTGGGAATTGCAGTGTCCCAAATTCAAATTCACTGGGTTCTCTCTCTCCTCCACTGTGGACAGTTACACCACACTGCATCTACAAAGCTACCAGCATTGTGCACAACCCCACTCACCCCTCACTCTTTTCACTAATGGTGTCTGGCAGAAAATACCAAAGCATCCAAGCTAGTGCTGCTATACTCTGCAACAACTTCTCCACCAGGCCATCAACACACAAGGACTCGACTGAACTCCCTCCCCAAACATCACACAGATTCACACACACACATTTCCTACCCCGTACTTGCCTGTGCACTTATCAGAAAATAGTGCTGCAAAAACTATTTCTATCACAAAAATACTGTATTCTTCTATCACGTTTTTTATTACAGGTATACCTACATGTCATAGCATGTTACATATCTTTGCTTTATTGTATTTATTGTACTGTTCTCATTCCATGCTTGTACATTCACATTGCACTTTATATAGTCTGTATTGTATTGTTTTATTCCATCTGTACTTCTACCCAGATTTGAATAACAATAAAAGCCTCTTGACTGAACTTGATTTTTTTGAACTTTCCCAGAAGGGAGTCAAAGGCAACGACACAATTGAGGAATACTGTATGTCTTAGCCATTACACTAGACTGCCTTGTATTGTAGCATTCTTCAAATGCTTCTGAGAAATCATATAACGTGAATGCTGTATCCTTCAGGACCTTTAGTCACCCATAATAAAAAATAGAACATTTATCTTTTAAACAAATTTTAATGCCATGTTTTTAAATATGATGTCCTTCTGCAGTCTGCACAGACGTGAAGCCTTCATTCCAACCTTCAGCTACATCTTTCACTATGAGACACAAATTAAGGCATTGTATGAATGGAAATTGTCATGAATTGCAGGAGAACAGGAGGTGGATGAAAAGGCAGGGTGTAAGATTTTTTTTTTTTTTTCAAAAAACAACACCTCTAAATAAACAAAAAGGAGCATTAAACAGACCAGACAGACTAGGAATGGCTGAACTAAAAGACTTGGACAGAACTGAACAAACTAAATAGACCAGGATACCATGACAAAGAAACTAGAGACACCTGGACCAGAAAAGGAGAGGGCAGGGCTATAAAGGGATGACAGGGCCAAGCTTTGAAGGAGACAAGATAGAAAACACAATAGAACCAAACAAGAAAAATTAATACAGGCAAGGACAGGAAGTTAGTTATTTTAGAGTAATAATATCTTGCAAAGTTATGGCAATCCTAGGAGACGTGAGCACTGACTTTGACTGATATCTCAGTAGCCTGTTAGGTTTATGACTTTTTCATGATTATCGTCCCAATAAACAGCCGCCATGGGTTCTTCTATGCAGCTGCCCAGCACTCTGAAAATTAAAATAGCCAGACGAAGCAGGAGAAGTCTATATGGGCTATAGCTATAAAAGGCTATTGCCATTTCCACAATTCAAAATGTAATTAAGAAATTGTCTAAACATGCCTGGTGCATTTTTTAAACAAGTCCTGTGGCCTGATGAGAGAACCCTTTGATTGTAATGTGCAAATGAATATTTGGAGAGAAGAAAGGGCACAGAATTTCATGAAAAGAACACCTCACCAACCATTAAGCATGCTTTGGGGTTCTGTTGCAGCTGGTGGAACAGGGGACATTACACAGGTAGAGGGAAGAATGGTTTCAATGAAATTCCACCTAATTCTGGAAAAGAAACACATAACACCATCTGCAAAAAGCTGAATTTGAAAAGGGAATGCCTTCTAAAACTGGATAATGATTCTAAACATACCTCATAAACCACAATTGGCACAGCTGAAGGTTTTACCTTTAAGTTTTCACACTCCCCTGATGTGAACATCATTGAAAATCTGTGAATAGACCTCAAAAGAGCAGTGCATGCTAGATGGCCAGCCCAGGAATCTCACAGAACTGGAAGACTTTTGGAAGGAAGAATGAATAAAATCCCTCAAACAATATTGGAAGACTCTAGGTTGGCTACTACAGCATTTACAACCTGTGATACTTGCCAATGGGGGTGCTACTGAGCACTATCTATCTAGATTTACTTTAGGCCTTTTTCCTTTTTTCATTTTGATGAAAATAAAAAATGTTCATTTTGACTTTTGCATGCCACTGTACAACATGGTGAATATAGAATGCTGAGAAGAACTACAAGAGAATGCCGGTGTTCAGTACAATCGTAATTCCATTGTGAGATCAGCAGCAATGTCTGGAATCTATTCATTCTCTCTTTGGAACTGAATGGGTTGGAATCTGATTGTTCCTTTCCAGCTGGAACAGAAGGAAAACACATGCATGATGACACGCTCCTGTGTGCATCTGCTGCTCTCAGGTCATGCCTGCACAACAACGTACTGTGGTTGGTTGGAGTGAAACAAACTCTGGTTGAAATATCCTCTTGCCTTCCCTTAATGGGTGGGTTGGTGCCAAATTAGTGGTGCCGTCTGTCACGATGATATAATAATCAATATAATAATTAACACTATGTACAATTTACATATCCATACACAGTACTTTTTTTATTGGATCTTTAAGGTGCAGTTGGCCTAGGTTCTGTTGTTGATCAGAGAAGAAGCAGGACCTGTTGCTAATTTCCCTTTACTGATCTAATACCAGATTTGCATGATATCCTTTAACCCTTAAGGTAGATGACACCAGTCCAAAATTTGGAAGAACATGCCAAGCCTCTGGCAAAGGCTAATGCCTTAACTGAAACAGCAGAGCTGCCCTAATGAACACTTCGATCCCTCTCTCAGTGGGTGTCTCCTCTGAACAAACTCTAGTGCCAAACAGGTCTCTGCCAAGAGCGGCCATATGTTTCAGTAGTGAGATATACGGGCATAGAGGCTGCTCAACTTAGCGCATTATCAAATGATTGATCTGTTGGTTTAAAGCTTTATGAATTAAATAACATTCTCTTTCCCTCTCTACCATTGACCTTGATGCAAACTGTCTGCTGAATAGGGATATAAAGGGAACCTAAACAGACTGCTGCAGGACATAATATTTGAAATATCT
The DNA here is from genome assembly GCA_034509495.1 of Acestrorhynchus altus. NCBI lineage: Eukaryota > Metazoa > Chordata > Actinopteri > Characiformes > Acestrorhynchidae > Acestrorhynchus > Acestrorhynchus altus. The sequence continues at coordinate 15,868,988 of CM067516.1, forward strand.
CTACACCTGGTTTATTACATTTCTGAAACAATTTGAACAAAGACAGACAGTTCTTATACAATGTATACACTGATCAACCGTAAAATTAAAACCACCTTATTGTTTCTACACTCATTGCATTTTATCAACTCTATTTACTGTCCATGAGCAGGTTGTAGTTCTATAATTGCAGACTGTAGTCCATCTTTTTCACTACATATTTTGTTAGCCTGCTTTAACCCTGTTCTTCAATGGTCAGGACCCCACAGGACCAGCACAGTGACACTAACATGGTGGTGGCATGAGTTGCATTGGTATGAAAAAGACCAGCCACAGTAGTGCTTCAATGCACCAAGCCCAACTGGCAGTCACAAGCACACACGTTTTCTCTTCATACTTAATTGGTAGTTCACACATTTGTAATGTACTCTTTTTATTATCAATATATTTGTGCTGCTCATAGATAAACATCAGAGAGTAAGAGAGTGTGAGAGTAATATGTGAGAGAGTTCCCTGTTGGGATTGTGTATAGTAGCACACATTTAACCTGATGTAGTCACAACATGCACTGAAAATAATTGCATTTAATGAGGCATATAAAGGAAATAATCAGGCAAAGCTGTACATAGTACTGTCTTTTAATCACACTGCAACATAAACAAATTAATTTATTTCACACCAAAACATTATTTGAGGCAGAATTCTACACTGGGTAATAAAGAGAATGTGGAAACTGCCACTGTTGACTGTTGTCATTGTTTGTCATATGTTACCCAACAAACATTTGAAATTTTACTTCCACTTCCGGCCATATCTAGGAAGGTTATGTACAGTGCAATGGGCTCTACACATTTTAACCTGTTTGTGCAAAAGCACCCTCTATCAGGCTCATTGATGGTTCCATTGTTAGTATCTAAAATACGCATTTCTATTTTCTTGGTAGTAGTATAACTATATGCATTTAAATTTTCAGCTGCCAACATGCAACAGTAATCTCAGACTGAAAACCCCGTGTCTTTCTCCAGTGTTTACATGTTGAGCATGTAATGCCATGCATAAAACAAAGTTTTCAAACAGAGCTATATATGAATACAAGGTTAGACCTGTCTTCTCTTATCTTCTGGGGTTGTTATTGACTACCAACTAGCTACTGTGCCTGACTGAGCTTTTTTCACCAGTGGCATCAGGTGAAGTTTATGGTCAGATCTGTCCTACCAAATCAGCTCACAGATTCACACCAGCCTATCAGAAGTGATTGACACATTCTTAAACCAATAGTATTCACTATGACAAAAAGGTTCATGGAATGATAAGGACAGTGCTGGTTGGAGAGCACACACGTGTTCAGCAAACATCTGATGTGGAGGAGGTTCCCTTTTTTTGAAAAGGAAACAATTTAATGTTGTGAGTTGCAGAATAAAAGCTGTTTCCGCCCGGTTTCGAACCGAGGACCTTTCGCGTGTTAGGCGAACGTGATAACCACTACACTACGGAAACCGCCGCTTAGATAGGCTGCCCTTGTGGAGCCCCATACAGTTCTCATAAAGAAAACTATTTGTGTCTGACTCGCGGGATGATAAGGACAGTATGTTTATGATGAGTAAATAACAACAGATCCAGTATCCAGATAGGTGGACAGGCTGTAGTTTGGATCGCCTCAACTCACTCACTTTCCCCTTTCTCGTGTACTTTGCAGACTGTGAATATACCTCATCCATGTATTTAAACACATTCTTACAGAATCAACATTGTTTACCAGGTTTCAAATCAGGATCTGTTCAGTGTAGGTCAACTTGATCATCATCATCACACTACAGCAGCACTTATCAGTCACTGCCACTGATGGTGGGGAACATACACAGAACTTAACTGTACAGAGCCTTCACTGATCAGAGCATAGTTCAACAACGAGACCTGAATGATGACATAGTGCATGATTAGTATGTAGCAATGCAGTCTGAAGAAGACAAACAGAGAATATTTTACTTGTGAAAAAGAGTTCATTAACTGTCTTACCTGAGCCAGATTCCAGAATCCTGGGTTTTCTTCAAGCTTAAAACCATCTTGTGCTTCCATCAAAGGGAGAAACTTACTTTTATCCCACAAAAAGCATCTGTCAGCTGAACAAACTGAAAATTGACTGTCCCATTTTTTGCATTTTTAATTATTTCTCTTTCTTTCTTTTATCTTTTCTTTTTTTATTATTTATTTTTAAATTACCATAATGTCATCAGCTGTTTGAATTATCTTGACTGCATGCATTTTATATATTTCTGAATAGTTAAGTGTAAGTACTGGCAAGAGCAGTACAATTATGCAATTATACTATATTTTCAATTAAAAAATAAAGTTTCACACAGTGGAAACACACCAATTTCTTGACATTATGGCTGGTTTTGCCTAAATTAATTGCACATCAATTAACAATAAATAATGACAAAGAAAACCATAAATAATGACAACACATTGTATGGAGACCATAATAAGCTTTTAATATGAGCTTACCATGACAGGCACGTGAAAATCACTGGCAAGACACAACTGGTCTCCTTCAGTTACCTGGATGTTTCATTTAGTTGTGGTAGTTTGTTCGTTTGTTGACAACAACACTTGCATTTTGAATTCTTTCTCTGATTTTTGGTTCACTTTCAATGAGTCACTTTTTGCTCTCTCTCTCTATCTGAGGTGGCGGGGGTGCCGTTTGCCAGGTCTTTGTGACCAAGCTCCCTCCCCCAGGCGGTGGTTCACAGCCTGTTGAGTTTCTGTTGAGCAGTCGAGTCAGTGGTTTCCTCATTTTCAATAGCTCTGCTTTTACCACATGCGGCACTGTTATCCTGAAAGCATCCCAAAAGAGCTTTTATCTTGTCCCGTTTGTTATTTTTACTGGCCCTGGGATGATGGGACAGCATTACTGTGGAGCCCTGCCTGAATGACCATTGTGCAATTTGTACACCTTCAGATAACTTGTGTTAAATTGTAATAGCACACATCACTTGAAAATGAATTTGAACTTGAACTTGAAAGGGGTTAATGACACTGCACAGTGTTTTTTTTTTTAAGATCTCTGGCGATGGACTTGAGGATGTCCATACTTTTACATATCTTGGTTGTCACATCCACAGACATTTCTTTGCACTGGTACACCTTCCTCCATTTAAACTTGCTGAATGTGTGAATTATATTTTGTCAGTATCTGCCACAAATACAAATATATTTTGAAAAGGTACTAATAATTTTATCCCCTCATTCCCCTCAGTTCTGTGTATCAAATGTTATATTTTTTCTCATGTTTTGTGTGTTCCAGTGCAACCACAATAGATAAAAGTTTGAATACTAATCATTTGTAACTGCAACAGAGTTCTGGGAGCAGTGGTGCAAAATGGGTGCGGGATGACTAACAAAATGACTACTAACTGCCTACTAAAGCTTTGTCAAATTGCATATAATAACACATTTTGTGTTGCTTCATGTACATTCCACACAAACTGCACTCATGTACCATCTAAACTCAAAACACATTTGCAACTTAGCACTTCTAAGTTGACATGTCAGTGACAGTCAAGTGTCAGTTACTAAGAAGACTGGTCAGACTGTTTTCTCATGTGTATCAGAAGGTGAGGGTGGTGGTGCAAAACACCACAAAGCAAGTGGTGAACACGTTCTTAATTTTAGAAACACAAGAGCGGGATGTGGTATTTACCTAAAGAGGGCATGCAGTCACACCATTACTTATTCACATAGTCACAGATACATCGCTGTTTGGAGCCTGTGGCATGGTGAGAGAATGGGGGTTTCATATATATATATATATATAGCCAAGATCACTTAAGCAGCCAAAGGAAGTGTTCATATATTTGCTGGTGCAGAGACACAGTTGTGTGGGTGTCAGCCTTGTCTGTATCTGTTGTGGGTGTAATGTGTTTGTCAGTGCTAACTAGAAGTGTCATTTGTTGACTATATGGAAATAAAAAACTGAAAACTGGCATGTGCAAATGTTTTCACCCATTTGTTATGAAGCCACTAAATAGTTGTAACCAATTACCTTCAGAAGTCACACATGCTTAGTGAAATGAAGTCCACTTGTGTGCAGTCTAAGTGTCACATGATCTGTCAGTATACGTATATACACTTTTTTTGAAAGGCCCCAGAGGCCGTTACACCATTAGGCAAGAGGCACCACTAACCAAACAACACCATAAAGACCAAGGAGATCCAAACAAGTCAGGGACAAAATTGTACAAATAAGGGTTGGGGTATCAAAAATCCATTATCAGTGGCCACCCACCAAAACTCTCAGACTGGGCATGGAGGGCATTAATCAGCACAGGGACCAAATGTAACCCTGAAGAGCTTCAGAGTTCCCACGTAGAGACTGGAGTATCTGTCCTTATGACCAAAATAAGCTTTACACTCCATAGATCTGCGCTTTATGGAAGGAAAAGCTTTTATTTACAGACAAAAATAGAAAGGATCAATTTGAGTTTGCCAAAAGGCATGACAGAGACTCCCCAAATGTATGGAGGAAGGTGCTCTGGTCCGATCAGACCAAACATTTTCAGTGACCAAGGAAAATGCTATGTCTGGCACAAAACCAATACATCTCATCACCCCAACAACACCATCCCTACAGTGAAACATGATGGTGAGATAATTGAATAATTCAGTTGAGAATCTGTGGTCAGAAACCATCTAACTTGAAGGAGCTGCCCAGTGGCAAGATGTGGCAAGCTCGTAGACACTTATGCAAAGTGGTTTGCAGCTGTAAATGCCACAGGGGGCTGTACAAAACACTGACTTTAGGGGGTGAATAGTTATGCACACTGACATTTTCTGTAATTTTGTCCTATTTGTTGTTTGCTTCACAGTTCAGGCATATTCTGTAATTGAAATGATGCAAACCGTCAAGTGATTTTAATGCAATGCACTGTGTTTATGCAACAGATGCAGTTGCTCTGAGCAATGTCTGCAAGCAGACCAGGTAAATGAAGAACATTTCTCTTAGACTAAACTCTTAGACTAAAAAAAATGTGAACAAAGTGTGTCCTGTATTAGTTCAATATGAATCATATTTTTTCATTTCCAATTACAGGACAATTCCCTATGTTACAGGATAGTTGGTAACCCTATTCTAAAAAGCGTGTCAAATATCAAACATGCTTATAAATCAGGTTAACTCAACTTTTTGTCAAATCCTTCATTTAAGCACTTACTGCAAACCTGGTGAAAAACAGTGACAACTGTCAACTGTATTCCTCCCATGCATGTCAGGTGATACTATATTCAACATGGGTGAAATTCTGTATGTGTCTCTGATATGTCGTCATAATGTGCGGGGAAATATGCTCTATGAGTCCATTCTGCATACATAATAGAATGGCAAGCCTGTTATCCTGCAAAACACTTCTCATTCAAATTACCCCTCACTGCCTGAATTCCTCTGCCAGCTGGACCATCTAGCCAATTTTCCAATAAGCACAAACATTATCTCAGTCAACAAAGCAACCAGTGCTTCTCCACATCAACGAGTCACATTTGAAGCTCCAGATGTCTCAACTCAATCCACCAGACCATTCCTGTTGACAGTGCTTGTGCTAATTTGAGGCTGCTTCTCAGTAAATACAAACAAGGGGGCATTCTTCAATACTGGCACCAAATCTGCAGCACAAATGGAGCCTGCAATAAAGCATTAGTGTCAGATTGGTAAGCTCAAGCGTCCGGCATCAGTTTACTCGCCAGCGGTGGGCCTGCATCTTGGAGCCAAGTGTCAGTGTGAACAGGAGCCTCTAAAAGGTCACTGGAAGATTGCCAGGGTGCAGTGCTGTATTTATGTAACAGATTGTACTAATGCAACACTAAAGTGCCTCTGGATCACATGAGGAGGTCGTAGTTTATTGAGGCTAAATTCAGAAACCGAAAGGAGGAGACAGACAGGATCCACTGCTGAGCGGAGAGAAGTGGGCACACACACTCTGGTTAGCATGCCTGTGTATGTTTCAATGCCTTCCACTGCAAGGGTCAGTGGGTGTGTTGTGACCTACCTGTTACCATGCAACACCCACCAATGTAGTACTAGCATTACCCCATAGGTGGTGTCTTGCTTTCTGCTTAAACTGGCCCCTCCTCAAATGGATTTGGAAGCAACTCCACACTGGAAATGCAAAATGCAAGGACCTATCGCATGTCATAACAACGCAGAGTTATAGCACCACTGCTGGCCATGTGGAAAGCAGTGGATGAACAAGGGTCTGTTTGTGCAGCCTTGGATCTGCTATGAAATGTCAGAGGAGTTAATGGCAGATCAAACATAAGCTCAGTAAACAAAGACCATATAGATTTACACTGATGAGCCAAACTGACGTGGATCCTGTGTATGCTAATGGTAAGCAACGCACACTTACCAGCCCATCCAAGTAATGTAAAAGAAAATAGGACTGATTGAATGAGATTATCCTCTTCTGGTGCCCCAAGGTCCAGTCCAGATGCTTGTGATCCCATTGTAGGTTTGCATAGGCACTCTGAATAGCAACAAATTAAGGTGTGATGCATTATCTATTATGACAAATTGCTCCACTAACCATCATTTATAAAATTCAGACATCTGCATCAGTAGCATATATATCTATATTTGCTGAGAATTATTAAATGGGGGAACTGAGTCCACAATACAATGTGCATGCTGCAAATGTATCCAGTTGACAATGAAATAGTGACTGTTGCATACTTATACAGCTTGTATACACACTGACATGCCAATGCAATGTTAACTGGTCACGGCTGGGGAATTTGCGTTGGTGTTATTTTGTGAGTGAGGACTGATCGCTAGTCATTGTGCTCTTGGCAAGGCAATGCAAATGATCAGAGTTTGAGTGGTGCATAAAGAAATTCCATTTCTGAAGTTGTGCTGGTATTTAACATTTGCTGATACACAGTGTCACGTCTCAACTGGGAATTCATCCCATGACTAGAACTGTCCATGCATGCAAACAAGAGACTTTTTTAGAACACATCCACATTTGAAGCAGGAGGCCCAACATGCATATCCCGCAGGTCAGTGAAGCGTTCTTTAGCTTCCATGGGACATGTCATGATAACTGTCCCATGCCTTTTGGCATGAAAGTGTATATTCACTTTATCTATAGATTAGTCTAAACAAATGTGTTTATTAACAAGCATCATTGATTATTACCATTTAACATTTTAGAGGACACCACAAACAGCATTTGACTCAAATCCTTCCTTTTGCAACACAGAATAACAGGTATATTTATGGCATTAAACTGAGGCTTTAATCCAGAACTAAAGCTGTCAATCATGTTATATATGCAGGAAAGTGTAGTGTTAGGAGTCTTGCCCAATGACTATTATTGATGAAGAGTGGTATGTGGAAAGTTGGAAAGTGGTGTATGCTACACTAATGATTCACATTGTAAAACTTTGACTTAGGTCTCGGTTGCATTAATGATTGCTGGTGACATGAGAAATTCTTCCATTATGACTACAATTTCCTATATATTCAAAAATTGGGATAAGCATTGCACAATATGTATGTTTATGGTGGCTTTTATGAGTGATCTTCCTGGTGTTGGAGTTGCTTCTGTAACCTGTAACACAATCCACTGGAAGTATGATGGCACATGACGGGTTAAAATTAACCCAAATTTTAAGGCTACATTCGCAAAGTCATTCTGGCATCTCTCAGAATTCACCTCAGTTTCAGTTTCAACAAGAACAATACACTGACCAACATGCAACAGCCAAAAAACAGCCCATGATGTCCAATCCCTCTTTGCCTGTCAGGTCAGAGCTTCCATCAATCAGGTTAATGATGAGAAAAGTGGAGGTGAATGTAATTTTTTGCTGTCACATCCAGAGCTAACAGATTACACCTAGCTTGACAAAAGAGTATAGCTTATTATTATAGGTGAACCTGAAAGCTGTCCTGATTAAATGAAGCATGATTGAATTATAAAGTTGCACAAAACTAAGAAATATTGCATTGCACTATGGGGCAGAATTACTAACAGAGGTGCTAATTACCAATCATTCAAGGATTCAAGGAGATTTATTGTAATTCGCATCCCATGGGGTACATGAGGTAGAACGACATTAGGATCTCAAGGTCCCAGTTACACCCAAAAAGCAATGTATTTAAAAAGAGAAATATAGGAGTATATAAAAATATAGGAGAGAATTGTTAAGGAAATACAATAGCAAATACAATAACAATAAATAATAGTGACAATAAACAATGTGCACAGCACAGTAAACAGGAACATGAATCACAGTTGTGAATAGATGACTTTGAATATAGCAGTTTATGAGTGAAGTGCAGGAGACAGCAGCATGGATAAAGTGTTGAGTGTCCAATTGAAGTGTCAAGCAGTGTTCTACTAGTTAGAATTTAAGAGTCTTACAGCATCAAGAAGGAAGCTTTTCCTCAGTCTAGTGGTTCTGCACTTAATGGTCTGCAAACTCCTGCCTGGGGAGAACAGGGCAAAAAGTGTGTGTGCTGGGTGAGTAGGGTGCTTCTTGATGCAAATGGCCCTCTTCCTACATCTGGAAGTGTAAATATCTGTGGTGATGTCACCTGTGCAGCCTTCACCACCCTCTGTAAAGCTTTCCTCTCTGCAGTAGAGCAGTTTCCATGCCAAACGTTGGAGTTGGAGCACAGAATTATTTTCACCACACATCTTTAGAAGGAGGTGAGGACTGAGGTCCTGAGTCCTGCATGCCTCAATCACATGCCTCAATCACCTTAGAAAGTAGAGCTGCTGATGCACAGGTGCACACCCAAGTACTTGTAACTGGAGACCATACACTGAGGGACTTCTCTGTAGGTGGTGGAATGAGCCGGGTGCTGGTGGGTGTGTTTGGGTCCTCGAAGCAGGTGTTGAATCTATTCAGAGCAGTGAGGGGTCCCTAGGGCATTGTTCATCTCTGGTGTTATAGTTTATGATGCACTTAATGTCCTTCCACATGCTCTGTGCATCCTGGGATGAGAAATGTCCCTGGATCTTCTGTGTATATGGAGATGCTCACTTCTAGGCCTGCTGAGTTCCTGTGAATCACCAGACCTGAAGGCAGCATCCCTGGCTTCCAGCAGAGTATGGACCTCTGCAGTCAGCTAGTATTTCTGGTTCAAATAGCTTTTCACAGTCCTGGTGGTGGGGACATTTTTAACATTTTTGCTGATGTATCTGAGGACACCAGGTTTAATCCTCCAGATTCAGCTCCCCCTCATTCCTAGCTGCATCCCTGAAGACCTCCTAGTCACTGGGCCACTTCTGTGTAGGTCTGGAGCATCTATTTTATGATTCTGGTTGTTGTAGCAAAACATAAGCCATGCAATTTTGGATGGAAGCCTGTTTCCTCCAGGTAGAAGGACAACAAATATTTTTACCAAAATATGCATGATTCTAGAAGATGACTGTTGAACAACTGTTGATATTTGAATTCAACAAAAACCACAACCATACCCCTACCTACAGTGCTCCTTCAGAAGCCCCACACCACCCAAACCCCAACCCTGAAAATTCATGCACACATATTGGCAAGGTAACAACACTGGCACAGTGGTACTAATTACCAATACCTATTTTTAAGATACTTTGCTGGCAAGTTCATTGAATTACAAATAATGTCAGATGCCAGGCATTTATATTTAATTCCCATGTAAAATAATTAAATATAAAATAGTATTTAAAAAAAAGCACCAAAAAATGAGAAAAGCTGTTAACAATATACAATATTTACTATCAGTCCAGCTTCAATAAAGCTCAGAATTACAACCATGCCAGATTCATCTTAATATGTGTGCTAAAAGGTTGTTGTGCAAATAACAACAGTCACCTCTTAAAGAGTACACCCACTCAGCACATTAGGTAGTCGAGAGTGAGCCTGTGGAGGCTTGGAGGATAGAAAGCAGCAAATCAGACACTTCTCTGCTTCATTTGCTGCCACAGCAACCATCGACAGCATTAACATTTGAAAGGTCGTCACCCACTGCTATGCTATAGAGGCAAAAATCTGTATTCATCATAAATTGAGGTGGAGGTACAGACGCAGCAGAAAAGAATTGGAGCATTCGCTAAGTTTGGTCAAATCCAAATCCAAATTTTGTTTTTATCCAAATGTTACAAGGAGTATGAGTGTGAAAATGGTTATAGATAAATAAAATATATTTACACTTTATTTACACTTTGAAGCAAATAACAGAGTTTGTGAAAGTGAGAAATCCATGTACAATATTTTATACTACATGTCACAATTTTACATTAAAAGGTTGCATTCACTTGTTTTCAAAATTTATTTTAGTGGTGCAACACAACAGTATTTCTAAATTATTTAGGCACCGCAACTTATCCAAGCTTATACAAAATGTACTAGGCATCACTTGGAGTAAATGGGAATCAGGAGATCAGTTGCCAATGCTTGCCAATCCACATGCAATGACCCTTGATTACCCCAGTTTAAAGGAAATGTGCACGATTCTAGAAAATGACTGTTAATATTTGAATTCAACAATGTCACAACCATAGTGCTCCTTCAGAAGCACACTCATTGCTAAGGAAATGACACTGGCGTCCAATCCAAAAGAAAGTTTTTGATGATCCTACATTTTCCTCTTTCACTGTTTCCCTGCTATCTCTACTTGTCTGTACAACTTGTTTTCTTCCACACATCCTCAAGCCCTGTACATGAGCAGGAACACACCTTACTGGAAGAGTCAGGCTGAGACATGTATAAACACCAGACTTTTTCCAGTGTGCATACAGACCAGAGAGCTAGTGGATGGTGAGAAAACATTCACAGAATTTTATAAAACGAATTGAAATCATTTCCTTTCCTTCTTGCTGGTAGAGAAATCATGTGTACTTTCAACTTTTACATGGAGAGAAGTGATAAAGCACCTTATACTGGTGATGTTTCAAGCACATTCTAAATGCCACTGTGTCCTGGAATAAATTGAAAATGGAATGAAAATTCAAGTTCAGGCAATTCAGAGGTACAGGGAAACCATTACATATCTGAAATAGATCACCAGGTGCTTGCAAAGCTGCAGAAAGCCAATCTTCAGAATTGTTATACAGCTGTGATCTGGAATTGATCTGTAATGTGACTCACAACACATCTTGCCTGCTTTGATTGTGTGGTGAGGATGAACAGCCGCTGTAGTCCCAGTTCCAACTCATGACGTTGAGAAATGATTTTATTCTCACAAGCCGATCAGCATTTGACTCCAAAGTCAGTGTTTGTTTGACCTCCTTTTACTCTGGCACCGACTTCAGGGAATCCATGCGACACACCCGTAACCACGGCAGTTAGAAAAACAGCAGACGCAAAAGCCTTTTAATTGGTCAATTCTGTTTATACTGAGTCTGCTTTGACGCATGGCTGGCTGGTAATTAATGATAGGCACTATTAAAAGGAATCTGAGTCAGTCAGAGGGGGAAGAAGCCCATAGTATGCACTGTTCTGGGTTTACTACGGGAAAAAAGGTCTGAGCCTCTATTTATTTTATGCATGTATTTTGCCAGTGTAAGGGAAGGAATGCTTTTCAATGCTGATGCTACACAGTAGGAGCATTAAACAGCATGTGATGTGGCCACAACTGATGTGACTAACCGCATGATTAAACTACCTTGTTTTACCTTTTTTATTAAGTAAATAAAAAAAAACTGCCTGTTAGAAACATGCCTTGCTGAGCTTAGCTCAAACTGATTGGTGTCTGAATACCTGCTTCATATTTCCCTTTCAGCTGTGAGGGGAAAAAACATGAACTACAAGATCAATGGAGAGCAAGTAGCGGATCAGACAAGGATAACGTTTCAGTACTGTTGGACAGTTGTAGCGTATGTGTGCAAAAGCACATCAAACATGCCTACGTTTACACACTACATGCTACATCATAAAGAGGTATAATGTAGGTACTGTTTTGTACTCAGAGGTACATCTTCCATGAATGTACCCTCAAAGGTACAATATTGGACATTTGGTACATAGTAGTACCTTAATTGGCACAAAAAACATGGCTAGAGAAAATATTTTTTACTGTACCTTAATAGGCCAACAAGTTTGTACTCTTTTAAGTACAAATCTGTACTTCATTTGCTTATTATTACTTAAGACTGTGTACAGGTTATATCAACTTTACTACAATCTATACTAAACTATAGCACAATACAGTGTACTTGGAGTACTTGGCTTTGTTTCTGTATCTAGCAACAAGGGAAGCTCTGCAGTCAATCACCAGAAAACTTGAAGGGTGCCATTGTTGAAGTCTGTGTGGACTACAAACTATAAGACTATGCTACAGTGATTTAAAAGGACATAATTTGTACTGCTCTTGTTACTGTTAAGATTGTACTTGAATGGATCTGATTTTATATGTAGATTCATTTTTTTGTGTTTTAATAAAATATCACACATCAATTGACTCATATGACACATATCAATTTAAGATACTCCTAATCAACTATTTTGCTTATGTTAAATACTGAAATGGCATTTCATTTGGTGACTTGACTAAGACTTGAATTGGACTTGGTCTGTTTTGTCTTGGAAATTGACTTGGGATTTGTATGTATTCATTTGGAACTTGGAATGTGTTTGTATTTTCTTGGAACTTGACTTGGGATTTGTATGTATTCATTTGGAACTTGGAATGTGTTTGTATTTTCTTGGAACTTGACTTGGAACTTGTCTGTCTTAACTTGGAACCTAAGTTGAGTGTCAATTAATATTTAATGATTTGTTTCCACCTCTGCAAAATGCTAAAAACTATAACTGATTGTGTCTAATTTACTGTTTAAAATATATGGAACAAACTGTAATATGCACTAAATGAAAAGAAACCTAGCTTTAGTTTATGCATTTGGGTGTTTTTTTTTTGATTGTTTGTTTGTTTTTCTGTTGTTTCCTGTTGTATCAGACTTACCATAGTACTGAATCATTATGTCCAGACTGTGATGTGTCATTATAAATGTTGTCACATCCCAATAATTTTTTTTCCATAGAACCATAAAGTACATCCAGTACTACAACCATTCAGTACATTTTTAAGAGCGTATTAGAAAGTGAACTAAAAATAATCCAGGCTACTGCAGAGAACAAAACCTGTATTGCACTCACAAAATGTGGAAAGCCTTTGTTAATGATGGAGTTGATCAGTGTGGTGTCTATTATAGTTATTAGATTTCAAGCTGTCAGCACTGGTCTCACCTAAAAACACATTTACATCCAGCAGCATAGCTTCCAGCACGTACAATGGGCAGCTGAGGAATGAGAGGCATGTCGGGTTGACAACAGAGATTAGTTAAGTGTTCCATGCAGCCAGTCGATAACTGGAAGTCTAATTATGCTAGCTGTGTAATTCATATGAATATCTATGCCATGGTTGTGATTGAATGGATGAAGAGCAGCCAATTAAGCAAAAGATCAATAAATACATGGCACGGGTTTAATTAGTACCAACAAATGAATTATGAAATCAGATCAGTTTCTCTTTTCTGTGTCTGAATGTACTGGATTAGATGACCTGTCTGTGGGATTTGGCTGACTGTATGTGACAATGGTCAAGTTTAAACTGAATGACCTGTGGAAGACTGCTGATCCACAAAAAGATAATCTATCTAATGTGTAAAATTTGCCTTTACTACACTTGACTTTGAAAAAGAGCAATAAATACTAGTATGCTAGTAAAAATATGATAAAGCTTTGGTTACATTTTCCAAACACAATAAAAACTGTATGAGTGTGTTTCAAAATGTGTGAGCAAATGATGATGCATGTTGAAAGACTGAGCCAGTGTCAAAATAGTTGATCTGTTTTATCTGATGGGCAAAGGTTCCTTTTATTTGCTGAGCAAAGGTTGCGTTTTTCTTTAAAAAGGCTGAATTGTAAAGTCACTTATAGTTGTCGGCTAGAAAACAAAAGTGATCTAAGAGATTGGAAAAGGGCCTTTAATTCAGAGTAGAATCTTCATGAACGTGCAAGTTGAGCACCTACTCCAGCCGCAGATATTGGACAAAAGTCAACACCAGCAAAGCGTCTGATTTACTGTGCAAGTTTTGTTGTAAAATAAACAAGCATTGTTCCCATCTTATTATGATATATCCATTGATCTATTATTAAGAATGTCAGCTTTTGCCAAAACAAGGTTGGGGTAGGGCTGCCCTGAGTGAATAGAATAGAGCTTATTTTCCTCTGTGATAATCCAACAGCATATAAAACTTGTTTACACTAAATGCATCCAATGTATAACAGACATTCACTTCAGTTCAGCTTCTACAGCGTGAATCAAGTGGGGCTAAAAGAGGTTAAGCTTGACAGTTTACCAGAGGAAGGAATGAGTTCTTATGTATTTTTACTTCTGTGCTAAAGCTAGTAATGAACAAAGGCCAAACAAATATCTGACTCTACGAGAGGTAGAACATGAAGAGATCATGCTGTAGAAGAAGTGCTTTAAGCCAATCAGCAATTTCGCTCAGAACATTAGAGCATCGCAAGAATGGAATTCATTTCCACTCTGGAAAAGAGAACCTGAGACATATAGCTGGTTTACATGTTAGCTACATTTGGAGACAGTCACCGCATCTTTTTGAACTGCCGCCATTGCATCATTGTTGGCCAGCTACCCTGTTGCTGGGTCCCCTGTCACTAACAGCTGATACAATGGTTCTGATGTGGGGAAAGAGAATGCCATCTACCCAGAGAGAGCATGGCCAATTTTGCTCTCTCAGAATCTGGTTGCCGATGGTGAGCAGCATGACCCAGGATTCCAACCTGTAATCCTCAGATCAAAGGATCTAGCACATTTTACCCCTGAGCCACTCTGATCCCTTGAGTTGTCTGCATTTTTAATAGTATTCTCTACCATTTGCTATGTGCATGTGTAACAGAGTTCAAAAATAAGTGTGTTCTAATGTTATATTTACACTAAATTCTTTTTCATTATACAGCCTATATTGGGATAGAGTAGCTATGTTGGGACATCCATTTACCTTTGCTCCCTCATAAATCTCCTTCCCTTCCCTTGCCTTTTCCTTTTATACACGTCTTATATATAGAGGTATGTGTCAGACTGTGCTCCATATTTAATCTGTAGTAATCCTATCACTGAATTAATATATTCATACCCATAAGTTTAAATTTGCTGTAAAATATTTCACTGAAATATAACACTGAATGGAACTCAGCCCCGAAGAGAGGAGTGGAGAGGTGTTAATTTCTGTTATCAGAATAAAATCTCCAAATGAAACACAACGCAGAGTCTCTTTTGTCCCTAACCATCACTTACACTTGCTTGCTTGCTATTAATTAAGATTTAAATTCTTGTGCTTGTGAATTAATTTCTGAGCGAGTGTGTGAATCACTTTGACTGTAATGTTGGATATGTTGCTTTAGGTGTTTTAGGAATGTGTGGGTGATGTTCTTTCTGTTAATTCATATGTTATTTCAAGGCGTTGGACCTTTATTTAATTGCATTATTTAAGGGAGCTTTTTAATTCTTAGAACCTGAGATCCAGTGACAGTACAACATAAGGAGGGACATTCAGAGCTGTACAAAGAGTTCAAAAGGTTTGTTTAAATAAAATCTATATATGTCACTTAAATGTGTGAATGTAGTAATGTCTCTGTCATTCTTTATGGGGAAATATATTGGAAAAATGCAAAGCCACTGTGTCACTTGAAAGCAGGACGTAAGCATGCAGTTAACAACTTAGTGTGGATAGGGGAAGAGTTTCATAAGCCACCCTGCATTTCTTGTGTGGGAACATTTTGTCTTCCCTGTATCAAACACAGATGATGGAGAAGGTTTGTAGACAAAAGCTTTTCTGTATGTAGGCACTGTGGTACGAGGAATAAGGATGAACACGTCAATGTGTTGAGCATGAGCACATATTTAAAACAGCATCACCTTATTGTATTAGGGAGGCAATTAAAGTAAGTTCCATGTCTCTTGCACCTTATCACTACGGACATTTCATTGTACCGTTTGGTACTCCACTGTCCTGTCCTGTTAAATTGTCTCTTGTCTGCTGTATTTATTGTATTTATTGTAGTGCTTGCACTTTATGTTGTCTTATTGTTCCATGTTGCACCATGGTTCCGGAGGAATGTAATTTCATTGCACTGTGTAGCTGTACTCAGATGTATTGACAATAAAAAAGCCTTGACCTTGACCTTGACCTATTTAGAAGCCAATGCAACTTCCTGGCATTTTATCACCTCATTGCCAAATGATCAAAGTGGGCTATGTCTATTCCAAAATCTACAGTAATATTTTCTGCTGCAGAACTGAGGCAACATTCCATTGTGGATAACATAGGATTTAGGAAAACATGAAAAGTGTGATGAAATGCCCACACGTAGACGTGCTAAATCATCAGTGTATTACACAAAGCATCTTCTGTTCCTTGAGCTCCCCTGCTAACCCTTAAGAGGCTGACCTCAGACTCTACACCATCATGTCTGAGAAGGACCTCAGGCTCCCCTGCTATCCCTTCAGAGACTGACCTCGTGTTCCCTGTCACCCCATCTGAGACGGACCTCAATCTCTCCTGCTACCCCTTCACACTCTCTGCCCACCTTCTGGCTACTCCATTTGGACGAGTTTCCCACCCTGCCTTGGACTAGTAGCCTCCCTACATCACTGTCAAATACATTTTATTTGATTTGAGTAAGGGAATATAAATAAATAAATAAATAAATAAATAAATAAATTAATAAATAAATAAATAAATAACAGCCTCATGACTTTTTTACTGAACTATATGGAATTATTTCCCTCATGTGTATGTCTCATTTAATTTTTGGTATGTCAACGTTCACTAGAATGACAATTTGAAATTGTTTTGCATCTCTTTTATTCTAGCACATATTTCTCAACAATCAAGTCCAAAAAGAGACAACAAAGACAGAAGCTTGGTGATGTCAGCTCTTGCAGGTTACATGTAACTGCTTTACAGAGCTACTGAAATTGGCAACCAATGAGAT
The DNA here is from genome assembly GCA_034509495.1 of Acestrorhynchus altus. Lineage (NCBI taxonomy): Eukaryota > Metazoa > Chordata > Actinopteri > Characiformes > Acestrorhynchidae > Acestrorhynchus > Acestrorhynchus altus. The sequence continues at coordinate 15,885,965 of CM067516.1, forward strand.
TTTGTAACACACAAGCTGCTACAAATCCACCACGATATAGCACATATGGTAATAATGCCCAGAAATGGAAGTTACATTTTATCTTTTTACATTAAAGTTACAATTTGTCATTCAGATTGAGGGGCACAACATAAAATGAGTTTCGAAAGAGGGTCAATGCCCTCACCCACAGTCTTCCTCTATGCCAGCTGGGGCTTCGGAGGCAGTGAACTTCTACATCTTTCATCTCGTTTCAGTGTGCAACTAATTATGTGGCTGTGTACCTCTCAGGAGCAGGTGAGATGTAAGATGCCAGCAATAATTCATTTTTTTCCAGTCACATATTACTGCTTATGATGAATTAGCCTCAAATTAATACTAATGGAGAAAGAAATTTGCCTTTTAAAAAAGTCATAATTTATCATCTGTGCCCTTAAGAAACCATATGCAGGTGTTCCATTTAGTGGAAACAAAATAAGATGTGATGCTGTAATGGTGCCTAAAATAGAGATGCATATTTTTGTTTATGTGCACGCTCTATAAAGTGACATTTTCATCAATGCCTGAGCAGAATTGGCTCTGAGTGCTTGTCTGGTTTGATGCTCTATTACCACCTTGTACTTTACTGAATCCAAGCTTGATTATGATAAATTGTAGGTTCCTCAATATGGCAGAAAAATGAGAATAATATTGCTTGATAATTGGTTTGTTTGGGAATTTGACTGTGAGTCAGCGTCCTATAATGTTACATACTGACTGACTCCTTGGAGACAAATGTTCTTTAGAGGGGGAAATAACTAATAGGATTAATCTTGGAAAGAATATAACATTTACTAATAAATAGGTGAAACACAGTGCAGGCGATTTTTGTTTTGCGACATGGGTAAATTTTGATATTGATAGAAGATTGTTGGAAGATGGGCAAATGATGAAGGGAGGATCACAGTTAGCAACAACATTCACACAGGCTGTGGGATGCAAAGAACACATTGCACCACCACCACCAGTCTGGCCTGCTGAAAAGTCAAAGCAAGTTGAGTTGATAGATAGGTGGATTCAATTTATTATTATTTATTTACATTTTTGTCAATTTTGATGGCTGATATAAATATTACCTGAAGCTGCTGGTCAGCATCTGCATGACTCCCACTACTATCAGTTGACTAAGCACATGACCTTTACCGTAACCTAAACCTTACCATAACCCTAAACTAAACTTAATGTAAACCTTACCCTAACACTAACCTTAACCAGAACCTAAAGCCAAACTTTACCCTTATCCTAACCTAAACTTAACCATGACTTACCCTAACATAACCTAATTTGCCCTTAACCTAATCCTAACCTTAACAATAACATAGCCATAATGTAAAATTAAGCAAACCCTTGCCCTAATCATAACCATAACCTTAACCATAAACTAAACTTAACTCAGGCCTTACCTTAATCATAATTAAATTTAACCTAAACATATCCTAATCCTTTACCATAAGCCTAACCCTATATTCTGGAAAAATGCTATATTCTGAGTTCTTCTTTAAGCACAAGGCTGGTTTGAGTTTATTTGGCTGGCAAAACTGGTAAAACTTTGTTTGACAAAACTGTGCGACCAGTGTAAAAACCTTCTGGTGAATTGTAATATATGTACAAAATATGTGGAATATGTTTTATGAAATATATATATGTTTTCCTGAGGTGTATTTTAATTGTATATGAAAACATTTTTGTGATGTGTGGAAATTGTTTGTGGAATGAAAACTAATAAAAAAGTACAAAAACTGTGGCACACAAAAATATTTGAATTTGGCAAAAAAGTCTTATCAAAGTAACTTATTTTTTTCAAACCACTTTTCTCCTACTTATACATTGTACATAATTACTTAAAAAATTGACAACTTCTTATGTAATGTAGAAATGTGTGCTTAAAATCAAAAGATACAAAGTGCTACTTACATCAGTTAAATTCTGTGGATTTGCAATAGAGCTATCTTCCATACAGTATTGGCTCCAAACATCTCTGTGTGGGAAACAAGCTCAGTTCTTTTTCATCTGAGCAGTACACTGCAATTGCAAAATTATAACAGTGAATGGCTCCTCTGAAAACTGATCAGTTGTATTTAGCCACACTTTCTCCTCTTAATTTACAAAACTTTAAAATATAATAATGTCTGAAAGCATTGTGATGCGCCTAAAAGGCAGCAAACTAGTAGAATGCAACTCCTGCAGCTGCACATTTCATGCATAAAATTCTATGAAATTGAATGATTTTTTTTTTGTTCTAAACCTGGAATACAAATAGGAGAAAGAAGGATGCTCACTCCTTTTGTGTACGTCATAGGATGCCGGAGACTAAATTCTGCCTCTTGGCTTGAAAATGATCATTTCTTATTTATGCTGTTCATTTTGTCAGAAAGTCCACTCATGCCTCTGTGCATTAATTCTTAATATGGTAGTGATGGGAGGATGTGATTGATAGTAGGAGTGTCTGCCCTGAAGGAGTTGGCTTCATGTGAGGAGACCCCCTTCTTTTCTAAACAAGTTAACCTGAAGAAAGTTTGAGAGGCACAAACAATTTTCTAAAAGTTTAAAAGAATGACTGCGATAAACGTAAAGGATGGTATTTTCCATGTTTGTTTATATTGGTTATTAAAAGTACCCACAATAGATTTTCAAAAAATTACTCAAACACACATTAGATTAGCTATGATCTCTGTTAACCGACCTTTGTGTTTTGCTAAAGGGTTGTGAATGCATGAATATACTACTGACTGTAAAATAAAGAACAATGTTGTTTAGGTGTGTTTGCTCTTGGATTTTTAGCAATAATGGGATTTACTGAGATCAAATCCCTCAATCAAGTCAGACCAATCTTCTGCTACTACTTGGCTGAGTTTCTGACCTACTGGGCAAAGATCACATGTGATATTCATATAAACACAATTCTATACATTAGCATATTATTGGTATCTTCATTATTACCCAGAAAAAAAGGTTGGAATGATTTGTTTAATTTGGTTATCAAGCAACAAATCTTGAGGAGTATTTTGATACCTTTAACTCTTAGAACTTAAGATCTGTACTTTGCGGGCTGTTGCATTCCATTTTCATTTCTGAGCATCAGAGTAACCTACATTTCATTACATTTGTATCATTGGTTGATGAATTATCTGTGAGTAATCCATCCACACATTTCCAAATGCACAGCCACATGTACATGTTCAACCTTCATACCGACTCCAAATGATCAACAAGAGTGGCCATTTTAATAAAATTAAAATTAAAAAAACATGGTCAAATTTATACAAATACTTAAATTTTCATAATTGCTATATCTCAAATGAAGATAGAATTGAGTAGCCTATGATCTCCTGAAAATAGCAATATTATTTGTGCTAACAATATTGATTGTGCTTTCCCAAGGGTTATATACAATCTACATATAAGACATATGGTTGCAACTACATTAAAAACATCAAAGTGATTTAAAGAAGTTTTATTTAAAATATAAAAACAGGCAAACAATAAGTATAAAATAAAGATGTAGTGGTATAACATATGGTAAATACTGCATATAGATTTGTTGAGTTTTTTTTTCATGCTTTTCCGACATGTATTCCCAAGACACTGAATCCACTGGACACAGTGCCATTAGTCCCACAACAATGCAATCAGCTTTACATTTTGGAGCCGGTTCTGTCTGAAGTCAGCCTTGCAAAATCCAATAGTGATAAAAACCTAATGAGGCCATATTTGCTAACCCTTTCTTTTGCATAACAAATCAGGTTCCTATTACTGTGATGCAGGGAGGTCAGAGGTGCATGTGCTGCATAAATTTATTAGGGCTATTTAAGGAAGCAGGATCAACACAGGCAGAATTGTTAGGAAATCCCATCAGACAACATCCATATTAAACACACTCACAGAGACAGAAGAAGCCAGGAATGATAAGGACAGCAACTTATTTCCAGAGGGAAATATTACAGAATCCAGACATTATTATGGAAAATTATTATCATGATTTATTTACAGAAAAGCTAGAGTTGTTTAGATTATCTGCTGACAGATTATATGTAGGTTGTAGGGTTATCCTAATCCATGGCAGTAGTATTCAGGGGTCCCTTTATTCAACATTTTGCCCCCAAATATAAATGTAAACATCTAAGTCAAAACAAATGAATATCTAATCGATGGCATAAATCAATGTCTGTGAACATCACTACGGCACTATAAGAGAGGTCACTTTACACACTATAATATCTAGGAGAAAAACCTCCTGCATCTAACACTGACTCATTCCAAAAACATAAAATAAATTATAGAAAGAAAACTGAAATTATAGAAAGAAAACTGGAAACTGAGTGTAACATTAAACTCTTAATCATGTAGTAATCTGCACATCTGCTGCTAATATTAATCTTTAGAACCTTAGAATTTTGTGAAATTTGTGTGACATTTTCATAGTTTGACATTTTTATTTTTATGTCATTTAGTCTTCATTTGATTCAAAATTCTAAGTTAACAGAAGTTAAATACATGTATGAATTTGACAATGGTTTGATCAAAAAAACTATTTGCACCTACATTTTTTTGGGATTTATTTATTTGTTTATTTTTGCTCATAAGCACAAAATAACACTTTACATCTTAGAAACCCTATTGCAAGAATTATGCTGAATTGTTTGTAGTGATTAGATATTCACAATATTATGTTCTTCAAAATTTTAGTAGTAGAAGTAAAAAAAACCTACCTAAATGTCTTCTGTTATCTTTGTTACTTATGTATGTATCAGTAATATTCCTTGTCAGACCTTTTTGAATCTTGAACACTGTGTGAGCAAAGAAAGAGAGCAAACAGCCCCTCCCTTCTCATTTTCCTCTACAACTAAATATATTGGTCAGTGATGTCAGCCCTGCCCCCTCTTGCTGATCAGTCAGAGTCTGCATACAGGTTGAGCACATACACATTGAACAGAACAGTAAGACAACTGCTTCTGTATTTAAATTGGGACTTAATTCATTTGGAAATGATTAAATTATAGCTGTTTTTTGAACTGCATTACTCATAATTCAGATGCCCCTGCATTCAGTCAGTAAATAAACAAATAGTCCTTAAAAATCCTCCATGAACCCAGGCCAGAGGCTGTGCACAATTGTAAAATACGTCACAGAGAAATCAATGAATACTCCACAAGCACAATATTTTTTTTCTAGATAGCAAAGTCTTTTATTTGTGCATTATGCATTAGCACCTCTTGGAGTACTGCTGGATGATTGATTGCCAAGGAAAGTGAGGTGACAGCCTATTTTTTGGAACATATAATATGAAATTAATAAAATCAGCTGGTATGAGCATCTCCAAACATCTTCCTATCAGCGTCCTTCATTTACACCTCATGAACCCTAACCTCAAAACTGCCCAAAGCCATAGAGCTTTTTCGGGTTAAACTGCCAAAGAGGACATGACCTTCTGCCTTTTTCCTTCCAAGACTATAAATCTCTTGCCCATCTATACTGAAATCTAGAAGAGCTTTACCTCATAAACTCACTCCTGTCTTCGTCTGTGTCATGAATACTCTGTCTAGCACTAAATCTCTAGTCTGGCAGCGTGATCAATAGCAACACTGGAATGTGGAATACAGCAGACATTAACCCAATAAGCTGCCTTCTTACTCAGCATTTGTGTTTGGAGCCTATAAGCTGAAATCAGATGAAATACTACATTACTGGGGTGGCACAAACAAATCTAGGTCTGGATTAGCAAATCCTCGCTAACCCTGTTAACCTTTCCACCAAGATGTTCAGACAATGAGAGCAAAACACCAAACATCAGCTTATTTCTGAAATGTCAACAAGCATCCATTTGCTGTTTGAATGAATGTTTAGGTCCATTTGTTTAGGTTAATATGGTCATGTAATTTCAGCATTTTTGAGGTTTTACTGATTTATTATTTTGGTGAATTATAACATTTTGTAATATTCATAGTGTTCTACCAGAAGTGTGAGCACACAAGAAGAAAACTAATATTGATAATAATTTAACAATTTGCTAGATACCACAAATTAGAAATGAAAGTCTTTGGCATAGACTTCTTTGTCACCCCAGGTCTTGTAACATCTGTACCCTCTCAGATCCTGCCATACATGGAAGGCAGGGGATGGAGCCAACATATTGGGAAACCGTCTGGAACCAAACTGGTGACAGCTGGGGGAACAAGGGGAGAAACGAAATGTCAGCATGTGAAAGATGCAAAGTAAGCATGTGAGTAGAGGTCTTTCAAATAATTCATTCTGGAGATATTATGGACAACAGTTCTGGAATTTTGTATGGTATAATTACACAGTTTAAAGAAATTGTATAAAAATGATCCCAACATAACTGGTTGATTTGTTTGGAAAATGATATTTTGTTGCTGTTGTTTTTGAGATCACAGCTTGTTTTTCTTGTTATCTTGAAATCACAATCACAACTTTATTTACTTGCTCGTTAGATCAAGAAGATGGGAGTACTGATCAATTGATTATTAATCAACTTGACATAGATGAAGATGCCGTAGAATGCATGTATTGAGCATTTTACATGGTTCTTTGATATGTAATTAGTATACTTAAATATTAAGTGTACCTTAGTATATTTTTTAGTACTGTTTTAGTACAAATTAGTACTATACTTTGTATAGTATACTTTAGTATGACATTCGCTAGCAAGTATACACATATGTGGATACGTGGATAATTAGTCATATACACATACGGATAATTACTGCATGGGTGATTATGTTTAATCTGGCAACAAGTTATTTAATCCTAACTAATGCGGCGAGTATCTTCTCATTTGTTAAACAACCATGTCAAAATACACATCCTGTTGTTGTGGAAAAGATGCTAGTCTGTTTCAGGAGGGAGATCTAAGGAGATTGCTGAAACTACTGGTTAAGAAATCTGGTTAAGAACTGTCCAATGCATTATGAAAAAGTGGAAGGACAGTGGAGAAACATCTTCAACGAAGGAGAATGGTCGGAAAAAAAACTTGAATGATCATGATCAGCAATCACTTAAATGTTGGTTGAAATCAAATCATGGAAAAACAACAGTGGAACTCAGGGATATGTTTAATAGAGAAAGTAAGAGCATTTTCACCACCCAATGTGAAGGGAACTCAAGAGATTCAGACTAAACAGCTGTGTAGGCTTAAATATGTGTATATAACAAAATGAATAAATATGATTTAATCACAGAATTAAAAATAGAAAAGCACAGACTTTTAAAAAGCTAATTATACACAGATTTAATGTCCTCAGACCTATCTTAATAGCTTTTTTCACTGACATACTGCCTGCGCTTTTTGTCAGCACATATCACTAAATGAGAGATGAAGGAGAATCAAAGAGGAGGAATATATATATATATATATATATATATATATATATATATAAAGTGAGCACCTAAAAAGACAACTTCATCTCTTAAGTGCTGTGGGTTCATCTTCCTGATTGATTCTCAGCGCTTTGAGCTTTTATCTTTAATTGACCAAAGCGTGGCTTTGTCTGCTTTCATTACTCCATCACTGGCTGAGTCCAAATAGGAAATGAATTAAGTCTTAACACGACACAACATTGAAAGGATGTGTGAGTGTCCATTCTCAATAACCCTCAGGTCTTTTTGTAAGATGTGGCAACATTTTGTGTCAGATATTAGTATAGCACAATTAACCTTATGTTGACCCTTGACTGCTCATAGCAAGGTTGTGCCCTTAATTATGAATTGAAGGGTTCCATGAGCAATTACAGACTCATAAGAGCAATGCATCTTAGGATGCATAGGCATGTCTAGCCCCTTTATTAGGGGTGTCTGTCTCTGATAAGCTGAAATAAATGTAAATCATAGTAAGAATACAGTTCAATCTTTTAAGAATGAAAACACAGATGTGCCCTCTTGTCTCACAAATGGTATAATCCACTTTCTCTTTTTGATCTCCCACCGTGCATGCATGCTAGTTCCAGTTACATTTTGATTATGGTCTGTAGTGTGTAGTGGCTCTTGTAAGTAGCGCAGATGAGGATATCTTTACTTTACTCCTCAGCATCATCATGTGCACTGACATTTTACAGCAAGATAATGTATTAGGCTCACAATCAACCACAGTTCAATGTTTAAATTGGAGTGAGAAAAGTTACCTGTTGATCAACTGGTACACCTATGTGTCAAAGTTAACAGCATGGTAGTAAACTAGTACTGTCTGTATGTGTATCAGCTAATTAATGTAATAGAAAGATGAGACAGATCAGTGGTTCTCAAAGTGTGATACATGCCTAACTTGAAGATAATGATAAAAACCTGAAAATCTAAGTTTTGAATATTCCTGATTCTCAAACTGTTTTTCTTACACGGTAACTCATTTAGCTAAAGTAATAGACAGTCTAAAAGGAGAGCTGTCTGTATATTGTATCAAATATACTTTCTAGGCACTGAGTCCTGCCTTTGGTTCTGTATGTCAAACCAGACAATGTCAGGAATTAAAATCTCCAAATGGTTTCCACAATATTGATAACATTAAATATTAAAATTAGTGTGTCAGATTAAATCTAAATGATTCTAATTCTTTTGACATGACACACTCACCCCTCCTGGCCTGGATTTCACTTCTTCTCATCTGTTCAACTCAGCCCACTGCAGCTCAATATTAAGTAAGAAAATTGTATGAATTGATATGTATGAATTGATATGAATTAATATCTATAGTAATGATACATATCAAGGTTAAAAATCAATATTTATTGTTCTCTTACGAGGTAAAATAGCCACTGTTTGTTTGCTATATTTATTAGCTGTTAATTCCATTAAATGTGCATGTTTATTTTTTTTTTTATGTGTGTGTGTGTGTGTGTGTGTGTGTGTGTGTGTGTGTGTGTGTGTGGTGTGTGTGTGTATATGTTTGTGAACACTCTGATCCTAAAATGATCCCTGTTACAATGCATGCTAAGAGCTGAAATTCCCAATTCCAATGGGACTTTATTTCTTACATGAATGAAATATCTTTAAAATCCTACACAGACAAGAATTGAAGAGCAATATGTGGTCCAACCCTCTGTGATCTCTGATTTATTGATTAGAAGAGTTATTTTGATTGACATTTGGTTGAGTCGATTCTAGGATTTCGGATGAATGTTTAGAGGTTGAGTCTGAGTAAATAGTCTAGCCAGTGCAATTTTCTGCTCTGCTATTTCCCCAGGAAGGCCAAAGCGTCAAGTCCCCAGCCCACTGCTCTGCCTGGGCAGTGGCATAGGGGATGGATGACATGCATGGCAGTGATGTTCGACAGGCATCCTGTGGAACAGATGAGTGTCTCATTTCCTTAACTGCCTTCACAGCTTCACTGTTCTTTTGAAGGGACAGTATGTCTGTGTATGTATGTGGAAAGGGAAAGGGAAATGTGTGTCTCTAAAGAGATATTATGTGTGAACATTTGTACGTGCGTATGTGTGTGCTTAAGTTTACCGAACACTGGACACAGATGATGTGTATCTTGATGAAATATCGTTCATGTCTCTTGGGCTCTTTCTCACTTTGGAAAATAATTGCTGGGTCATTTGATGTTTGATGTTTAATTAGATAAAGTGCAGCTAATTCTGAGTATAAATCACTGTTTGAAGTATATGACAGTATTTGAACAGCAATATTTAAGAATCTGAGGCTACTTGGTTTGTCAAAATATTACAATAAATAGTGGGTATAATGATAATGTTTTTAAATATCACGATATCATCATATTTTTACCATATTGCTAAGCCACATAGCAATGGCTCTTAGTGTTGGTGGTCTGCACTTTGTATTCCGCTGTAAAGAGTTAGAGTGTACTTTTTGTTAAAATGCTTAATATACTTATTTAATATATAATTATTAATATAATTTGTTGCATGTATGCATGTAACTTCACTTAAACTGAAGTCTCCTTGACTGTTTTGCAATTTATTACCTTTCATGTGCAGATCAAGAAATCAGTATGGGAATGAAATTGAAACCAAAATCTGATCCACACCTGGAATTTTGAGATCCACCAAGCGCAGTTGGGGGAGATAGGATTAATGCAGACGGGGCATAAAGAAGACAGTGAGGATGAGAAAGAAAATGGTTGTGCGAAATTGAAATGTAGTCATTAATATAAAAATGTTGACCTTAACTCTAGTTCAATATTGGAATATACGGCACCAGTCTAGTCAGCCCAATATTTCATTCCATTTCATGAGATTCAAATATGACTTTTTGTAGGCACAGATATAAAATTCTAGGATGTCTTTATACATTTTATAGTAACCCATCAGTAATTTTGCAATGGGAGTCTATTAGAGAAAGATGGACACAGAGGGTAAATCATTGATTTTCCCAGGCATGATGACAGAATGCAGTGCAGAGCAGAGAATGACATTTGGACACAAATCTTATGGGACTCCCGGGACTTATGGGATACCCTCAGGAACAGGACAGCGCATGAGCAGAGCAAGCAAAACTGGAGTGACTTTTAAAGGTAGCAGTGTCAGACATGGTGAAGATACATAATGGCAAGACAATAAATCATACACTTTCTCTGCTGAAAGATATAATTACTGAAAATGCTAAAAAGTTTGAGTAATATTCATTTTTTATCCTCACTCGTGTAACTTTCAGTATCAGACATGGTGTAGTGTTGGCCGGGGGAGGGACTCTTCCACATTTAGTGGAAAACTCTACAAAGGATCAGAAATGCACACATATACACACAACCACTATCATGACTAGAAACAAAAACATCAACCATAAAACCAATTAATTGATGCATAATTGTTCAAAATAAAATTGTAGACATTTTACATTTTAATTACAATACAAATAATATTAGCAGCAAGTGTCATTTAAAAATGACTTCTTCTTTAGTGTCATGAGTAGCTTTCTTTCTCTTCCTAAACCCAGCTATCTAGAGTGTAACAGGAAATACAGCTTCTGGTTGGCTGCTGGTGGGGTGTGATGTCACTAGCTGCTATAAGGCTCCAGCTGATAGTCAGAGGCACATTCAGTCCTGGAGACCTCATGTGCTCGAATGCTGAGAGTGCTCATTGAGAGAGAGAGAGAAAGAGAGAGCGAGAGAGAGAGAGAGAGAGAGAGGGAGGAGGAAGGACAGAGCAACCAATGAGTAACATGTGCTGATCAGTATGTAAGAAGAAAAAATATCGGGACTTCAAAAGGACTATACTTTGAGAATCTTATGGGCTCCAGGGAACAGAGGAAGTGTGCAGAGGGAGCAGAAGATCTGGAAAATTGTGAAGAACTCTCCTTTTAGTGAGTACATCAATTGCTCAGCATACAATTATCTAGAAATTTTAATTCTGACTCACATTAAATGCAATAGCATTTTACAAGACATTGCCTCAAAAAAGTACATGCCTTTTATACATTCACTCTTTTTGCAATTGTTATTTTGTCATACTGTAGATTATGGAAGGAGAGAATGCATGGATTGTGGACAACACCTCCATGCACACAAATGTGTCCTTAGAGCTGAACAGTTCATCTCCAACATGGAATATCTCCTCTCAGTCTGGTTCAGACTACAGGGATGCAGAGATGGTAATCTTGGGTATACTAATGGGACTTCTGGTCTTAGGCATCGTCTTTGGAAATGTCCTGGTCATCACCGCCATTGCACGTTTCCAACGATTACAAACTGTTACCAACTGCTTCATTAGCTCTCTGGCCTGTGCTGACCTGGTTATGGGGCTTCTGGTGGTCCCCTTTGGTGCCTGCTACATCCTCCTAAACACCTGGCATTTTGGCAACTTCTTGTGCGAGTTCTGGACAGCCACAGACGTGCTATGTGTGACAGCTAGCATCGAGACATTGTGTGTGATAGCCCTGGACAGGTACCTGGCAATAACATGGCCACTACGCTACCAGTCAGTTCTGACAAAACGCAAGGCCTGCTGGGTAGTGTTGGCAGTGTGGGCTGTGGCAGGTCTTATCTCCTTCCTGCCCATCCATATGGAATGGTGGGTGTCTGAGGAGCAAGAGGCACAGGACTGCTTGAAAAATGCTTATTGCTGTGACTTCAACACTAATGCACCCTATGCAGTGGCAAGTTCTATCGTCTCTTTCTACGTCCCACTCATGATAATGGTGTTTGTCTACGGCCGTGTCTACCAGGAGGCTCGGCGGCAGTTGCAGAAGATCGACCGGGTGGAAGGTCGCATTCGGACACAGAGCTTCGGCACCCAGGATGGGAACGAGGTGAGGAACCGGAAGACCAGGTTTTGCTTGAAAGACCACAAAGCTCTGAAGACCCTGGGTATCATCATGGGTACATTTACACTCTGCTGGCTTCCATTCTTTGTGCTCAACGTGGCAGCAGCCATTTGGAAAATGGACAACATTAAGTTGCCCTTCAGGATCCTGAACTGGATAGGCTACGCAAACTCGGCTTTCAATCCGCTGATCTACTGCCGGAGTCCTGAGTTCAGATGTGCCTTCCAAGAGATTCTGTGTTTGAGACGCTCTAAGTTTTCCACCACAAGGAATAAAAAGGGATATGTCTATGGCAGCCACAGCTGGCAACGGCACATAAAGAGCACAGGTCTGAGACAGACATCTCTCAGTGAATGTGGAACAGTAGAGCTAGGTGCTAGCTCTTTGCCTCCCAGCACTTCCAACAAAAATGGGAATTGTAATAAAGCTCTGACATCCATTATTTAGCCATTTCTGAACATCTTTGCAATGCAATTTCTTGTCATTATTTGCTTCCATTTCCAATCCCATACATTTATGACTACAGACAGATCTGGTAAGTGAAGAAATGGAAATATTGTGTATGAACATTTTAGCAAAACCTGTGCTCATACCTGTGAAGATACTTGTAATGGATATGCCACCTTTGAACTGTTTTGAGCTGTGGTACATAATTCTCAGCACTTGTCAATGAATACCTGGATCACTATCTGCATCACCAAAATGTTTAGGTACAAGACAGAGCAAAACTTGAAATTGTAACATGGTTGTAAAACTCTGGAAACTGGATACCTCTTCTTCTAGCCTACCTCATGACCCTTGTAACAAGTTTGTATTTTTCAGAAAAAAAAAAAAAAATTAGAAAAAACGGACTTCTGTTACCAGACTGCACATATGGATCAGTGTTGAATTTTATATTTTAATGGACACTACTATATTAATGAGGGGATGTGATCTGAGATCAGTACTTTTATTATGAGAGGCTCGATTAAAAGGGGCCTGGTATAGAGAGAAGGTGACGTTTTGTGCAAGACAGACTTGTTACATTCCATTTAAAAGCTGAAGCTGTCTTTAAGCCAGGGGCTTCTGTATCTCTGTGATCCCTTGTCTAAGGGGAAGGAAATCCAACCCGCTGACGAGGAGCAACAGGTGGACATAGCCGCTTGTGCTATAACCAGCTGCACTTATGAAAAAGAAAAAAGGACCGAGCAATATTCAGACCTCCTGAGTCTGTGTACTCCAACCTTCCCTTGTAAACATTTCCATTGGGTAATCATTTTAAGATTGCAGCTTGCTTCCTCACAGCTGAAAACAACTGCTTATGATATATAACCTAATATAGTGTTGCTGGCAAGTGGAAGGACAAATGAAAAATGCAAAATGGGGTTGAATGACCATATTATGCAGATATATACTACAACAAGGATCATGTTAAAAATTCTGGTAATTGAAAACCCTTATTAAGCCTGGGGAGAAGGCGTGAAGGCAGCTTCATGCTCTGTATTGAGTGTGACAGAAACATGGGTTTATTTTGTTTTATTAGGCCCTTCAGAATATGCATTGCAAACCATTTCTGTCATTGACTGCATGTTCAGAGAGGGGGCTGGAGTGTCTGTTTTTGTGAGTGTTCATGTGTAATGTTTACAGAGATTCTTGAGCAAACTGGCTGGGAGAGAAAGGGGAAATTATGATACTGAGAAAATCCTGATTTTGTTCCAATAGTTGTTTTTGTTATCATTTATATTATTCCTTGTGTTTACATTTCATTAATAATGGAATATAACGTAACAGAATGTTGTCTGGTTTCTATACAACAAAGGACATGGATATTTGTAATGATTTTGTGTTGATTGCCTCCACTGACGGTGCACTGACTTGCCTATACCCAAAGAGCAGAGGCCAGTGTTCTTTAATTTGACATTACCAGAGTACATGTATGTGTGTGTGTGTGTGTGTGTGTGTGTGTGTGTGTGTGTGTGTGTGTGTGTGGGTGTGTGTGCACAAGCTTGCTACTACACCACAAGGTTCTGCTTTTGACTATGAATTGGGACATTTGAGAATCATCTGCTCTCATGATTTGGTGTAATACACTGTTTTGGAAATGTCTGAGATGCTTAACAGTGAACAGTGAAGTATAAGAATAGGTGCTTTGCTTTAGGTACTGTACATGTGTGCACATTATGCCTCCAATGTAAGCAGCTATTTACATACATTCAAACACAGTGTATATACTGTATGCACAGGTATAGTGTACATAGAATATATAGGAGATGTACTGTACATAACCCGCCCATTAACAGACAAAGCTAGGGTTAGCCATCAAGCAATGTATGGATTCTAGTAGCTCTGGCAGATATCATTAAAAAAAAACTGATATGAAGCACAAGCTACATAACATACTACATAGATGCCATTCTGTTGACTGGGGTAGTTAGAAGGGGAAATGCAAAGACATACCGAGTTGAGGAAACAGGCCATGTTGCAGCCATGGGGTTTGGTTTCAGTTTTGAGGGCCAGCAAACAAGAAATATGAATTCTAAGAGAGCAGACTGAGATAGGAGGGAAAATTCACAAGAAGAAATTTGATCTCTGTAGTAGATTTGTAACAGAGATAGAACAGACTAAAAATGCATTTGGAAGAATACAAAGCAAGAACTCAACTAAAATGTTTCTGTCCAACACAACTTAAAAAATGTGCTTTGCCTCAAAAAATACTTATTGACCACACATCCAAAAGCCAATGCTTCATTGTGACAGAAGTGAGAGAAGCATTTCTACTTGGGTCAGTTTAGACTGCTCTACTAGAAGAAGCTTCCGCTGACATTTAATGGCACAGAGTCAGTTTTCATTATGAATGTTCTGATCCGCTGACTCAATCCTGATCCAGGCACTTTTTTAATGGATCAGGTACTGGCATTTTAATCCAGATCCACTTATGATCCTTAGTTTTATTGTAGCAGAGTGCCCTCTTGAGTCCTTTGGGTGCCATTAACAACAGCGAGGAGCTTCTCAAAAGGTAACAAAACAGTTTCAGAGTCTAGTGTCAAACTGTTTTACAGTGCAAGATGAAAACTTCATGTAATTTCTGTGGTCCTTGGGATTTGACTGTTTAAGCCACTGTTCCACTTTTTTTTGTCAATGGAATGACATTATATCCATTTTGTGGAAATATACTCCCATCTCATCTTTGCTCTTGAATTATGGCTGATTAGGCTGCAGCGTTTTTAAAGGTCATTTAAAAAAAACAACAACTTGCTACTAAACAAAACAAACAAGTCCAGAATGTCTCATTTCATAAATTGATCATTAAAACATTGATTTTATTTCAGCGTAAATTAACAGCATGTCTTACTTGCGGAATTGTATAATTTTACAAATGCAAAGATTTGATTGGCTTGGATCAGCATTGGCCAACAGTCATCATTAAAGTACATGGATAAGATTTGGGGCAAAACACTTGATTGGGACATGGGGTTCACAAACCCATAAGGTTCCCACATGATATAAAGATTGCTGTATGATAGTAAGCATTAACCTTACTTAATTCTATTTTGTTATTGGTTTCACAAGTTCTAATTATCAGGGGAATTTTAAACCTAGATCATTCAGATTATATAAATCAAGTTTATATGTTTCACAGCAGAACAGCAGCTGGCCTTTGTTTTGTATGTTTCACAGTAAACAACTGCTATTGATAAGTCCTGCACACTGCCTCCTTAATCATGACTGTGCATTATTTCATAACATAATCATATTTTTTTCTGTATCTGCCTGGCTACTATTGGGTTTAGCGTTCACAAGCATTGTGATTTTGTTGGCCTTTGTATGCTTATGAAGCTATGTTGTAGCCTGTTCAAACTGCCATCTAGGCATGAACAAGTTTTATGTTTGGGGATGTCACGTTCAATGGGGAGAGTGAACTGAGCTGCTGCGTGTTTCAGCAAAGACTCTGCCTGTTTGAGCATTTGAAAGATGGTGGGGAGTAATGCTATTTATAACTGCTTCGATTTGATTTCTGAGAGAGATATAGAATCTACCACAGGATTATTAAAGCAAACATGTATGAAAAATTATCTAAAACGATTGACACATCAGACCACCTTTCCTGTTAAAGCCAAAGGAACTGCTATACAGTATTAGGCAAGATGTTCCTTTTCAACACCAGGGTACTGTCATTTAGTCTCCTTAATATCCTAATCATGGTGGCACTCAGTCTTACATTATTAGAAATCTTCCACATATATTCTTACAGACCCAATAACTGAGGATGATCATTGGGTTGGGGGGTTGAGTGACCATTGTTCTTGATCAATATATAGATAAGCCCTCTAGTCAAAAAGGCCCAGACAGTATTTATTAACAATCTCTTCGATGTATGGAGACTTTGGGTAGAGACTGCTACCACTCAGCACTAGAAATTGATTATTTTTGGGTCAATGGTCACTGCTACCCTACAAATATAATGTCAAATATCATGGTATTATTTCTGACTATAGACCTGTCAAACAAACAAAAAACAACAAAAAAAAATCAAGACCTTTCTAAAGGAAAACAGAAAATGAAAGAAAACATATGTCTCATTTTATGAGATTAATAACACCCCAGATGTTCATCTAAGGCAGTATTGGAACGATCTAAAGCCTACATAAGAGGCTGGATAATTTAATAGGTATTTTTGTGAAAATATGATCCTTACATTCATCCGAGACTAAGTCACTCCTGGTTTTTATGTCTCTTTCTGGACAGCTGTAAATGTAATACCCTGAACTGAGCTAGCCATAAACATCTGTAAAGTGACACAACTGAGCATGTTTCAGCAACAGTTAAAACTTTAAGGCTGGAGAATCTGTCCAGATATTCGTTTAATATGATGTATAATGATCTATTGGTCCCATATCAGTGAAAAACATGACCAGTCACTTACAGATGGTGCTCTGCCATGCAGTGATTATCACCAGCTAAAGGTAAATACCTTGATAAAATAGAATCTTACAGACTCTTAGTCTTACAGACTCTTATCTTACTTTTAAACTCGGACCAAACAACATGAGCCAACTCTTTTCAGAAAATCTGTCTATTAATACTTTGGTACACTCCACTCAGACCATTCAGGATTTATTTGCAATAGGGACTCAGCCTTTAACCTTAGATGTCTTTATAACATTAAATACTCCCCTACATCACCTAAGCTTGCTGTACTGCAACTTAATGCTGAAAAAATATTTGATCGTAGTGAAGGGTCACTATGGTCACTTATTTATTTGCTATGAAATTTGAATTAGGCTAATTATTCATGCTGTAGATGAAATAAAAAAACTGCGTTAAAACAGCACAGCAAAAATATTATTTATCTGAACCTTTTCCTTCACTTTAAACTGCCCAGAGGTAATAAACAAGGTCAAACATAAGCTATAATATGGTCTACATTGCAAACAATTCATTTTTCTGTATGTGGATGATATACTGCTATATCCTACTGTGTCTATCCTGGTTATTTTAATTGAACTAAAATATGTAAAGCATATTCTGAAAAGGGAGTTATAGATATTTAAAATAAAAAACTTATTGGACAATCTCCTGGAAATGATACATATATCTAATGTCTAATTTCCTAACAGGCAGTCTACTGCTGACTGAATTAATAGAAGCAGATGAAATTTACGAGGAGAGTCTTGAGTATATTCACACATGTTCTGTGGGATCAAATTTAAACTTCTGCATTGATTATGCCACACACCCAAATCAGAGCACCCAAGTCCATTTGAATCAATGGAAGCCTCACTACTACTCAGCTACTACTCAGCTGGCTAAATACACTTGAATGTGGGTGGTACCAAGCTTACTGAGTTCTACTATATAAAGAACCATTATTTGGTTGAAAATATGTATTTAAACCCAGTTTGAATGTTTCTCACAACATGAAATGTTTTATTAGATTGAACTTGCAGAAATGAAACTACTTGGAAATTATGCTTTCCAAATATCACATGTGGAAAATAAGTCATTGTTAATTGTATGGTAGGTTCTGTTGTATACACGTGGCAGCAAAGGAATGATGGGGTGGGGATCAGTCTTTTAAGATGCTGTTGTCCCTTTAGTATGTGATTCTTGTTGGAGGCAATCAGTTCTGGATATAATGCTTCATATCAAACAAATTAAATGTAACAGTCAAAGCTATTTATATGTGCACATGTGGTACTGTTTCAGAGATTATATCAAACTATTTTGTGTCAGCAGATGCCTTTATTTACAATGTCATACTTATTTTCAGTGCACCAAATCCATCACTAAAATGTGCTTTAATAGAGTTGTGTATTGTTTATTTATTTGTGTATGTTGAGCCAATTGCTGAATGTTCAATATTAAGAATTAAACATGGCTATTTGTAAACTTGAGGTTGAAATGGTGTCCTTACAGAACACACTGCTCCCTCTAGTGTTGACTCTTAGACATCATCAAGTATTTTACCAATACTTTCATGTTTTGTTTTGTTGACAGTAGGTTAATCAAAACTTTGATCTGAGACTGAACCTGAGTTACCTCTCCAGCATAACATGAACTACACTGATATCTCAACTCTGCTACTACCAACTCTACTATTCTACTGGACTCCACTCAAAGATTTCATCTTTCATCTTTTTATTACCAATACTAGCTATTTTAGGTGCTGGAGTGTTTTCTCAGTGACAAAATTCGCTCTGTCTGGGTGGGTAGATGGCACTCTTTCCCCACATCAAACCCAGTGCAATGCTGGGTGGCACAGGCCTCTGTTAGCTATTGTGTTCGTGTTGGAGACCTGTCGCTTTCGTCTGAGTGTGTTGGCTGCCCAGCAGTGATGCAATGGCAGCAGTTGGAAAAGAGGCGGTGGCTGACTTCACATGTATTGGAGGATATATGGGGTCGGTTAATTAGCACTTTCAAATTTTTTTTTAATTTACATTTCTTTCTTTATTATGTGCTAAATTTAAACTAATATTTATCAGTCAAAGGATTCATATAATTTGTTTCAAATGATTGTCAGTGTTAGATTCACAGAAAATCTAAGGCAAAGAAAAAAGTGAACATGGTGAGGCTAAGAGAGACCTGTACTAAATAAAGCACTAATTCCTGATCCCTTGCTGCTGTGTATAAACACCTTTTGTCTTTAAGCAACCAGTCTGAACATAAAGAAGCTGGAATGCAGTGTGTGTGTGTGTGTGTGTGTGTGTGTGTGTGTGTGTGTGTGTGTGTGTTGCCCAAGCTGTTACAGTGTCACATTATGTTCTGAAGGGAACATGAACCAGAAACCTGCTGTCTCCTGTTATTGATTTGTACATTCTTGTCCCTTGCTCCTATGATGATATTTGCATGAAATATGAGTCACTTCACAAATAGACTGTTACACAAAGATTCAGTCACATTAGTAACATGTTCAGTAACATTTCCCCCTTGTTTTAACTGATCTCAGGTCAGTGATACATCTACACTTACTTCATGTATGTCTGACATGCTATTTGGCACCAAGGAGGACTAGAGGAACACAGATATAAAGGTCGTGAATGACCCTTGTTAAATCTTTCTCAGAATTTTCACTTTCACTTTTTTACACCTGTCATCTGATAATGCATTTTCTTTAGGATACAATGCGGATGTCTTCCTATTTTCTAATTTAATCACCTCATTACATTAAACACAGCAGTTTTTTTTCTTTACTACAGTAAATGACATTTGGGGACTATCTGCTATAGCCAGTAGATACAAAATATCTTTTTAAGTGACTGAGACATCATTTGTGAAAAACAGTAAGTGGACAGTCTCAATTAGTACATTTGAACAATATCTCAGTTAATTTATCATATTAATTTACTTTAGTAGTTACTTTCTTCTTATTTACACATCTGAGACTGAGACATTCCAAGGAATGTGGTCAAAAATGCACTGACCCTGCAGCATAAAACCAAGCAGTGGGTGGACAAGATGTGAATGAGTGTTGGAGCTTTGAGGGAAAATGACTGTACACATTACACGGCTACATCTGAAGTTATTGAGTTCATTCATTTCTTGCTCTGAAAACAACTGATGTTGCCCACAGGCCCAAATGAGAAAGCATGTCACCTCTGCCCTACCAGTATATACACATCACCTTCCCAAAGATTCCTTATTTAAAGTACAATCTGAATGTAAAATCTCCCCCAGGCTTTGTTGATTGTGACTACAGACCACATTATTTCAGAAGACTTGAGGTTCATTCAACACTGCTGCAAACTGGGAGTGAATTCAATGGAAGTATTTTTCTTACTATAATAATCACATATTATGATAAGCATGAGTTTCATGAAAAAGAATCAATTTATTTGTTCTCTAGTTAATGGCATATTTCATGTGTTCCAGGATATAGTCATTATGAAATGAGTCAACACTCAACAGAAAAGTCAACAGAACGCCCTGTCCCAATCAACAATCAACCAAGATATGTTTGGTAAAGGTCACTTTTTTGTTCTGCAATGGAGTTTGTAACTGAATGTAAAAGTAATGGACGTTTAGGTCAATGCCTGTTTGGGTGCCTAAATTAATTAAAAATTCAAATCATGGATTCAATAAAATAAGAAGACATTGGTTAAATACAGCAGCAAACGAACTATACAAAAAACAAATAACATCTTTGGTAAACTTACATTATCAGTGAAAGTTCATACATAAATCTATTCCTTTCATTTCCTTTTTCTCTAAACCCCTTGACCTCTAATCTTATTTTTCAGTTTTCATTTTAAGAGCTATTATTTAGTAATTACACATTATTCAATTTCTACCCTACACTATTTAGTGTCTGCTGTGAAACTAATATGTATCCTACACTATGTTGTTTGCTGTTGTGAGGAATTTAAGTATAGCTAATTAGCGTCATAGGCCAATAGATTTTACTGGATTAAAGCATAACAGAGAATTAAAATATTAGCCATCTTAGCTCATATCTGATTGTTAAAATGAATGATTTAAAATTAAATGTACTTTAAAAATTCCTCTCAAAAAACATCAGTCCACAAAAACAAGTTTGCAAATTTATATTATTAGTATTTAATCCATATCTATATTTGTATGTGTGAGACTGTTGTATGGCTGATTGATTTATGTTGTAATTGATGGAGTTATTGCAGTAAAGTAATGAATGTAGTCCAGGTTGTGTTAGTCCCTGTTGATGTGTTTATATCGTTGGTGTTGAGTTTTTTCATTGAAAGATGATCAATAAATAGATTTTTCCATTGTGTTATATTGATGTTTTCCTTCATTTTACAGTTCATTAGGATGGTTTACTTTCCAATGGTTAGTGCCACTAGAACCACCTTGTTGTTGTTAGTTTAGTTAGGCTAACTAAATTATCCCCAAGTAATACTGGAATGATGGGGATAATGGGATGTGGTGGTTTAACAGTGTTGTTAATTGGTTAGTAACTTGTGACTAAAAATGTTTTATAGATGGACAGTCCCATATGGCATGTTTGTAACTGTCAGGGGAATTTAGTGGCCACTGTGGGCAAATGTCAGAGGTTATAAATCCCATTCTGAATAGTTTTTGCCTTGTGTAGTGGACCCTGAGGATTACTTTGTCCTGAATCAGATGTAGGCTAGACGTTTTGGTCATGCTGAATATCTGTTTCCAGAAGTATTTGTTTCCAGAAGTTGGCCGTGGAATTAATTGAAATTCCTCTTCCCATTTCCTTGATGGTATAGCTTTTGTGGAATAACTATAGATTATAATTGTATACTTATTATAATTATATATCATTATAGAATTACATAAATAGATTTTGTTTATATTTTAGTTCGTGTTTATGAAATCTGAAATTGGAGGTTGGGGATCTGATGGGTTTCTTTTATGCCTGAGCGGATGATGGATCTCAGTTGAAGTTATTCAAAGAACTAACCTTTTCCAATTTCGTGTGCATTTATTAGATAAGTGAATGAGACAAATTCTTCATTTTCAAAGATATGTGTGTTATGTCTTTTCTTATCCATGTGTTATAATTATTTATTTTCTTAGTCATTGCAAAGTCAGTATTTCCAATATGGGGGTGTTTAGAGAGGATGTGAGTGGTGTATTTGTGGTCTGAGGTCTGTCAGGGGTCCTGTCATCCATGGATTTTTAAAGCAGGGGTAGTGTTTGATTATGAGGCTTATAAAAGGCAATTCTGATATGGCTCATGCTCTTAAAGAATCTGTTCAGGCAGCAGTGTAAAATCTGTTTTGCCAAGATCATGACCCATATATCTTCTTTTAGTCCCCATAATGCGAGTTGTCAGAAAAAGAATTCAGTAAGTGGTTAAACTGCATAATTGACATGAAATCTTTCACCTGTTTTAGGATACCAGCCACAGGAGTCTACAGTCTAACAGAATAACAGAAAGAGAGAGCTCACAGATGAATTGGATTCATGAAGTGTCTGAGATTTATGCTTCCGGAATACATTTGTCGAGCAATCTAATTAGTTGAATGAGCAATAGAAATAATTAGATAAAGTAGGCACAGTACACGGAGGGGTGGAGATGGTCCATTCATAAAGTCTCCTTTTCAATTCTGTTCAAGCCTTTACCTCATCTATCACACGGCTCCATCATCTCAGTATAAGACTGCAGAGAAAAACACTCCCTTGCCCTTTTAAGCTATGATTAAACCTTTTTCTGAGAAAGTTCCAAGAAATGCTATCTCTCCCACCATCCAAATTCTTGCATAGATGTGAGCCTGAACCAACATTTACTGCAACGGTCACACTCATTGATGCAACCAACAGGGCACATATCAGATTTCACGCCACCAAATGCATGTACAGATCAGTAGAGAAACTGCAGACAG
Organism: Acestrorhynchus altus; assembly: GCA_034509495.1. Lineage (NCBI taxonomy): Eukaryota > Metazoa > Chordata > Actinopteri > Characiformes > Acestrorhynchidae > Acestrorhynchus > Acestrorhynchus altus. The sequence goes on from CM067516.1 coordinate 15,909,019, forward strand.
AGAGACAGAGGGCTGAAGAAACATTTGGCAGCCAATGTTACTAATAAATCCTGAAGTGAATGTGCTGATCAGTGGGGATACATGCAACTGACTGCTTATTTCTGCAGATAGCAGAATTTCTCAGAAAAGAAAGATTCAGCTTTAAACTACACCTTTTTATAATAAACTAGGTTATGATGATACACCGTTATCAAAAAAGTACATCATATTTGAGCATATCATGATTATCATCAGTACTAGGCTATGTTCAGTCTACCAGCCAAAATCAGATTTTTGGCATATCTGGATTGTATCCAGATTAGTTTTTGACAGGCTGGGCAGCAAAAAAAAAAAAAAAGCCCAGATGAAATCTGATTTGAAGTTGGTTTGAAACGCCATCCAAGAAGAAAGGCTAAATATGTCACCACTACATCCCATGCAGATAGGCTTAAGATTTTGAGACACTCAAAAAACAACCTTTATAAAAAATACAATTTGTTTGCAGTCTGAAAGTAACCCTAGAACACTGACCAACTTGCAAAAAGAACCAAGGTTAATTAGCCTTTTACAACTTTAGTATTAAAGGCTTTGAGGTAGCACATGTTTGTAAAGTAGTTTTACTGGGGTTTATCTGTACTCATAGACATCACAGGCAAGGGTCCTTCTGTAAATAAGGATTTTGTTAATACTTGTATGAAAATCCTTTGCAGGCTATGATTCAATGCACTCATGATGTTCTATTGAAATTACCAAGATTTTTGGCCTGGCCTGCTTTACTGCAGCATGAGATGCAACTCATGCCATTCCCACATATGTGTTGCTCAGATGTGATCATTTGGTGGCTCTCAACTGTGGCACAAATGCAGTCAATCACAAGTTATCTAGAATTCTCAAGATGTCGGTACAAAGATCCACTGCACACATTCCAGCTAGTCAAAGACAAGGGAAAGCAGATTGAAAAAAATAAATCATATCTGGAAATATTGAAAGCTCTGGTGGAGGAAGTGTCTCAGCTGTTGATTAGAATCAACTAAAGAGCTGTGGGTGCTAAGGAGAGCAACCAGTCACAGAGCAATTTGACAAGGCAGACCAGCATCACACAAAACCAAATCATATTTCCCACATTTTAAGCAGCATACAGAGTCATTTATTTCAGTGCTTTTTGTACAATAAATCATTATTATGCACAATGTGTACAGCCTAAAAAATGTGTACTCACTTTAACACTCAGAGGAAGGAAACATGATTAGTTTGGGGGAAAAATGTCCTTTCAAATGCATTTGATAAAGATATACACTTGGATGTGCATGCAGTTACGTCTCAGACAGATATGTACATGATTACAGTTGTGGTCTGATTACACACTTTCCCTGCTACCCTATAAAAAGGCTCTCAGGCTACTTTCTCAAACACTGAACTGACAGGCCTTGTGGTGAGTGCTTCAATTCTACTGTGGAGTGACACATTGCCCCATCTGCTGGTGTGATGATCTGGGGAGACATTGTATACGACAGTCATTGACTACGAGGGACACTTACAGCTCAGTCATATGTGCAGGACATCAGGTGGCCACAAGTATTACTTCTCATGGCAAGGTTTCCAACGAGCATTTTTCAGCAGGATAATGCTCGCCCACACACAGTAAGTGTTCTCCAAGAATTACCATATTACAACTCTTCCTTGGTCTGCCCAGTCACCAGATTTATCACCAATCGAGTATTTATGGGACCTACTGGAATGCCAGCTTCAGTAAACTATGAGTGTACAGAACCTACAATATCTTTTTCTACAGCTGCAACTTCTGTGGGCGAACCTGTAAGTTTCCATGCTCAACCAAATCTGTGTGAAGTGAAGAAAATGATACATCGTTTTCAAATTTTTGAGTAAATAAAAATTTGAAAAATGTGCCATTCGTTTATATACCCTGATAAATAAAATCCAGCGTGACACATTACCTTCAGAAGTCACCGAATTAAATCCACCTGTGTGTAATTTATTCTCAGAATAACTACAGCTGTTCTGTGAAGGCCACACTAGACAGGTCAGGAACAAAACTTAGAAAATATCCTAAGCTATACTCATCTTGCAGAGCACTGTTCTGGCCATCATTCAAAAATGGAAGTAGTATGGGACAAATTCAAACCAACTAAGGCATGGCCATTCACGTAAAATGACAAGTAGAGCACTAATTAATCACTCTAGAAGAGCTACAGAGATCCACAGCCCCTACCTCCAACCTCTTTTTATATATAAAAAATACAATAAAATACATTTAGGTCTGTGGTTGTAACGAATGTAATGAAAAATGTGGAAAAGTATGAATATTTTTTGAAGACACTGTACAGCAATCATCTATAACATAAAAATAACAGACAGCATTGTGTAGATCCTATCAAAACAGAAAGTCACTTCATGACATATGAAGTGTCCTGTGGTATCTGGCACCAAGGTTTTAGCAATACTGTAAGTTGTGAGGTGGGTGAGGGCAGTCTTTGGGTGCCCATGACCCTGCCACTGATTAATATTCGCCTTTCTTGTACCCTTTTTGGTAGATATTGTCCAGTGTGTATGAGATATGCTACACAAGACAAGCCTTGACTCTGACCCAGTCATCTAGCCATCACAATTTGGCCCTTGTAAAATGAATTCTTACATTGGTCAATTTTTCCTGATTCCAATGCATTAAGCAAAAAAGCTGACCATTCATCAACTGACATGATGCCATTTTATCAAGATGATGAATAATATTCACTTCGCCTGTCAGTGCTTTTATTGTTATGGTTATCAGTATTTAAGCATATTTGCAGCAGCTGGTAAATAACATCACTAAATTTGTGATCTAAGACTGACTCTATTTTAATGCACATCTACATATGTGATTTTGTCTGAGGCAGAAACGGTCAGGTTCTAATGCTGACCACTGTCCCTGCAAGATGATGACTTTGTTCCTTCTATCTCTTCTTAATCAGGGCAACCCCGAAAAGAAACTTCAAAAAGTTTCACTGACCTTTTACAGAATAAATACAAAAGATCTAACAGACGTCTTGGACACATTGACACCGGTTCTCTCAAATCTTCAGTGCGCTTCAAGCACTTATTGAAAATGACAGCATTTTTCTTGTAAGAGTCTGGCTGATGTATCTATAAATGAAGGCTGTCAAATGTGAAAAGCTCTATAAAGTGAGTTACGTGTCTGCAAAAAGCAGTGAGCTGTCTGCCTGTTCTTTGTCTTTGTGATCATCCTCGTATTAGCAATGGCCAATGTTTGACAGGTTAACCGTGATGTGTGTTCATCTCTTAAATTCACCCTGAAGAATGTGTTTGGCTCTTGGAATGGACAACTAATCTACTGCACGTGTTTAAAATGAACTCTTCTGCATCCTTCATACAATAATACAACACTCTTCTTCTGCTAGATACCGTCTATCAGTCTATCCAGCTGTCCACTGTCTCCTGTCTTTTGCTCCATGTATTCATCTTTCACTCATCTGCCATGCATTGAATGAACAGCATGTTCGTCACTGGTTGCCATGGTGGTGATGTGACCACTGATTAATTTCTTGTAGGTGTTTAGTCTTTGCAAAGGACATTATTATTGATCTTTAATGCATACCCATGATAATATGTTTCTTGCTCCATGCTCATCATAATGTTTGCACTATTGCATTATTTATGTGCCTCTGGACAGTTTTAAATGTAAACTCAAATAATTCACATAAATAAAGCACACTTTCTCAGATTACTCACCTTCTCTGATTACTCACCTTCCCCAACCCTGTTACACAACTTCAGACAGCAAAAGCCAACCGCAATGATGATGAAAAGTATAAAATCAAGACTATGTGCTGAAAGCTCCCAAGTTATTATCAATCCCAAACATTATGGTGCTTTAAAATGGGGCTATGTACACAAAGTGCACTAATATGTATGGAACAATTATATGCTATATGTTATAAGGTGTTTGACCACAAATGAAAAATGGTGGCGTATGGAGGAGAATAAAAAATATGCTCAGTGTTCTAAATGTCTATATTGGACAGTGTATTAACCCATAAGACCACAGACTCAACAAAAAATAAATTTGTTCAAAAATAAATTAGGTCAAATCCTAATGGAACACATATGCAAAAACAACATTTTAATAAATTGATTAAAAAAAAGCCTCTAGAAAGACAGTAGAAACATATCCAAAAAGACCCCAAAACCAGCTGTAATTGCAGTGCACATGATTTCACTTTTCATCTCACAAACACTGGCCACTTTGTGTTTATCAATTAAAATCCCAATAAAATATCTTATGGTCTGTGGGCGTAACATGAAAAAACACATTTTCAAGGCACTGTACACCAATCAGCTATGACAATAAAACTACTTGCCTAATATTGTGTAGTTCCCATCAAATTTTATTCATTTATTCATTAATAAAATTCATCAATAAAAATTAGTAGCTCATCAGTGTTCTTTGTTCTACTAAAGAGGTCAAATGACTTACAAATGACTTTAGCACATATGTAACACCAACAATTCCATACAGTTTCAAACATCATTTTGTTCTAAAATTTGCAACATCTTTTAACATTTTATTAAAGTGATTTAATTGTTAAATCGGCTGAAGGAGACCTTTTGATGCACTTCTAAAATGAACTGGTTTTGTCTCAAGCATTGACCAAACACACAAGACTTTTTAAAGGAGGTGACGTGTTCAAACATTCACAAATGTTCCTGTGGCACATCTAGGAGGCTCACTTAGGACAGAACGCTGTAAGAAACCTTCCACATCTTTTAAAGGGTCTGTGACACATATGTCAACATGGGCTCTTCTGGGTCAATTTGGCAAATACTCAGAATAACTTCTAATTAGCATAACTTTAACTTAGCTTCACAAAGCTTGAAATAAAAATGACTTATTTATTGGCCCACAAATCGGGAGATTTGATGACAAACAAAAGTTGCCTGTATCATCAGCAGGAATTACAGGACCAAGCTGAGTCACTCAAGAGCTTCCAAACATACTTGTTAAACAATAGAAATTGTGTGCAAATATGGCAAAGAAATTATGTCCCACCACCCTTATTATTTCTACATTTCCAATCATACAACACAGGAACTGTTACTTTAGAAAAGGAGAGATATAAAGGCAGGTGTCAAACTAAATTGTGCTCTATGTGGAAACGGAGAGAGATTTCTGGTCTCTTCGTGGCACACTGAAGTGACTAAAACAGTCAAACGTATTGTGTTCTCTATTCTCTTTTCAAATAAAGTATGTCCTCGTCATTGTGACGTACCCAGATATCAAACGTAGTTTCTTTAGAGAATCGAGTGAAAAATCACTGCCCGAAGGTCTTTCTTTCGTTTAACTCAAGCCTTTTTACATTTTAGCCATTCAGACAAGAAGCATGTCTTCAAAACAAGCCACAGCAACAAGATCTTAAAACACATGTGCGTATATGGTTAAATGTACCCCAAAATTGTCTACCATGTGCACGATTTTCACACAATCATATTGTATATATAAATTATGGTTCAGAATGAGCTCTCGTGCACCTGAAGGTTCAGCTCCTTCCTTCACAGTGTGGCCTTTGGTACACCCACATGTAATCACTCATTTTTGCCAACTGTTAACGTCTGCTTTGTGACCCATTTTCCATTTTCCATACGTGACATTCACTGCACTGTACCACCTTTTCTCAATCTGTGAGTCCTGTTGCAATACCTGCAGATATTTATAGCCTGATCATCCTCATGCAACGTCCTCTGCAGGAGCCTGAATTTATTCTGAAATTTTTATTCTTAAAAATGCAAGGTGACTTGTTACGGAGCTTCTTAATGTTTTTAGGCCTTATTTTAAGACATTCTAATACTTTTTCAGGGTCATGAGAACCCTTGAGCTTAAGCTTTATATTTAAGAACGTTAAAGGCAAATGAGAAGGACTACCTGGAACGAGATTTTCTACTAGACTTTGGAAGACTTTCTACTAGATTTTTGGAGTATTCCTGTGAGGATTTGATTGCATTCAGTGACAAGAGCATTAGTGGACAATTGTGGGACAATTAGGACATTCTACCTCATTATTATGGCTCATTCTACTCAATGTCTCATTATTGTGACTGTATGACCATTTCTTTTCTCCAAGTGGAGGAAAAGGGCCTCCATCCGAAACGAACCCTCCTTGGAAGTCAGGACAGCCTCCTGCCTCTGAGGAGACCAGGGAGGAAAGATGATCACCCACCACAAGATGTCAGCAGAAGAGCAGCTTTGTACCCAAACCACATCAACACACGTTTCTTTACTTCAGAGACCAAAACTAGAGACTAACTTTAGGCTGAGTTCTGCTTTGACGTTGGTCTAATAAACTGTCTGCCTGCTTTCATCTGTGACTCGTTATTAGTGTAACATCTGTATTCTGTCACACTGGCTTTTACAGATTCGCCAGTAAACGTGTAATACCCATTAAGCCCTGGAGGTGGAAACTGCTCCACACCAGTGGAACCGGGCATTGTCCTGACCGCATCTCCACACACACACACACACACACACACACACACACACTCTCTCTCTCTCTCTCTCTCTCTCTCTCTCTCTCTCTCTCTCACACACACACACACACACACACACTCACACACACACAGGGGGGCATGGCTCAGCCACTGACAGTATGGGACTGCACACACACCTCTGGCACACAGGACTGCAGTTACCGGCTCCTTACAAGCGGTCGTGGTTTGTGATTGAGTCCAACTCAGCTGGAGCAGCAGAGCCACAGCAGAGGCGTCTTTAAACTGCAGGGAGACACCCTCCTCTCCTCCTCTCCTCTCTTCTCCTCCTCTCCTCTCTTCTCCTCCTCTCCTCTCCCCTCCTCTCCTCTCCTCTCCTGCCCGCCTGTGCGCTTTCAGCCGGACACAACCCGACCTCTGCGCCTCCGACAAGCCGAGCTGTGTGTGCGCGGAGCATGGCGGGGCTGTAACCTGCTCTGTCATCCCAGCAGGCGAGGACACTTCTCACCATGAACACGAACGGTAAGAACAGCACACCGAGCACAGGGCTTTTATCAGACACGAGCCACAAGCCGTGTCTCAGAGCAGTGCTGAGTTCCTGCGCTCGGCTGTCCTGCAGCAGAGACATCACTGAGCTCAGCATCAGCAATGATTCAACAATGACACAAAAGAGCAAGTTTACAGAGAAACTCTGACCAGGTCTGGAAGGAGACTGGAATCCCCAGCCTTGCCGCAGCTGTTAAGCATGGTGGTGGTAGCATCGTGTTCTGGGGCTGGATGGAGTGGAGGGAATAATAAAGGACTGTCTCAGAATCCCCCTGCCCTCACCTGTCCTACAGCAGAGACATCCCTGAGCACAGATTTTTTTATTATTTACAATCAGTCATTGTTGGGTTGCTTCCTACTTACCTCTTTTTTTCTATGTCTGTCAAAAAAGTGTTGAGGCTTTCCCCTGAAGAAGTGACCCTGAAGAGTTACCTGCATTGTTTCAAATCAACTTAGATAAAGAACTGAATACAGTAGAGGCACTTTTAATGATCTTCTATCTATCTATCTATCTATCTATTTATTTATTTATTTATTTATTTATTTATTTACCCTGAGAATTGCCTCCCCCAACTGTATCCCAGGTTCAACTACCTAGCTGATGGATTGAGGTAATGCAGAAGGATTCTAAGGTAGTCCCCCTTATTATTTCCACCGCTCCACCCAGGCCAAGGAAATCATACTACCACCACCATGCTTAATAGTTGAGACAGTGTTGAGGATTTTGCTCTCCTTCCAGACCTAGGCACAGTTGCAAAAACTTTCAATGACCTGTGATTCTGTAAAATAGCTTGATCTTAGAACCTGCAGTTACTACCATTACTAGCTAGGTAGGGTAATAACTATGCTGATAGTTTCCTGGATTTATCTGTCTTACAACAAAGGCATCACTGAGCTCAAGATTAAAGCAATGGGTGGGTTAATGTAATGAAACATGAATAAATGCACGTATTATTTAACACTCTTGCTGGTGGTAAAATTAAGTCTCTTTGCTTATTCCTATGAACGATCCTGCATTCTCATAGCAAAAACACAGATAAAGAACTTAATACAGTTGAGGCTTGTCACTTTAATACATTTACTGTTGTGGTGGGAGGTTTACATACACTCATCATGGACACACTTTTAATGACTGTTGATGATCTGTTCTGAGAAAATTAATGTACAATATTCATCTCTTCTAAAAAATCAAGTCTTTGCCACATGCCTTATTGTTGTGGGGGTTCTGAAATCAGCACAGGGTCAAAATTGCACATACAGGGACAAAAGTGTGCATACAGCACACATAACATCCTTGTCTCTTAGGAAGTTACATTGTTACCAAACACTTCTTTTAACCCTGTATGTATATTTTTGACCCTGTGTTTCAGATAACCTCCAAAAAATGCCCAGTGATGAACACAAAATTACATACATTTAGTTTTCATTAATTTTACCACTTTTTGCCAAATACTGTTTGGGGTGTTTTGATTTCAAGTGATATAATGAACTTCAAGTTCTTGACTGTTTGCAGATGTACCCCCTCTTGACAGTTCAGCAGAACAAGGGCTACATTCTTCACTTTAAAATGCATTTTAAATGCTTGCAATTTGACCATCAAAATATAATTGTAAATTATTAACTTTCTTCATTTATTTGTCTGAACACATGCCAAATGTCACCAAAAATTCAGTGCATCCCGAAATAAAACTTGTGAACCAAAATCTTGTTTTTTAAAAAGAACTTTGTGTGTGTGTGTGTGTGTGTGTGTGTGTGTGTGTGTGAGTGTGTGTGTGTGTGTGTTTGTACTCTGGCTTTCAAATCCAGTCTTATAAATCAAGCTGCACTTTGCACTCTGGGTGGTACCATGCGAGAACAATAATGTGAACTATAAATAAAACATTTAAAATATATTAGAAATCTGTTATAAGGAAAGTTTCCCTTGCTTTTCATTGTTGAAACAAAAGCACAGTAACAGAATAAACTGATTCATTGTAACGGATAAAGAAAGGATGCAAAAGCATCCTTTAATATTTGAGCATATGGCAGTAGAAGGCTTGAGGCACCCAATGATGGTCCTACAGATCCTAACTGTAGGTCTTTTATCAGTGCAGTGGCACGTCAATAAACGTACAGGACGTTCTATATTACCTTCACAGACATTTAATTTTAATTTAATCAGTTGGTGCTAATCCAACTACAGGCTAGCCTGTAAATCAACAGCTACAAGGGCTCGACTTGGATTAGGAATGGCCAGACTAGCAAATAATCACCCCTTTTATTTAATCACAGATTAGTTGGGGTTTAATCCAGCACTTCCCTTTTTGTCTTATGTTTGTTGAGCAAATACCATAGGTCATCCATCTTAAATCATTCCTGTCTACACATTCAAAGCAATGTCTTTCTTCCATCATGCACCACATCTTCTGTGATCTTATACAGAAGATGTGGTCTTAAAGGGCCCAAAAAGCACTTATTATACCACTTTTGGTTTGTGAGTGTGAAGACCTGTGATGTAATGTAATTTATTTTCCTGAAACTGTAAATTGTAATAAGGTAATTCACACTCACATGTAGGGCTCCTATAATTTCTCCAATGAAATATATTTTCTTAAAGGAAAAACATAAAAAAATATTAAATAAATCTATTTGGGAACCACAACTGTTTCTGGCATTGTGTAAATGTAAAGATTTGCATTGTACAGAGCCGGTTCACTCCACTACTTCATGAATAATGACTTCCAAAGGCTCTTGCTCCTTTCCAATCCAAAGGGCATGGACTTCCTCTGTCCTCTCAAGTGGTTCCTACACTAAAAACAGATGTTCTGCAGGTACATCTGGAAAGCATAATTTCTTTTTTTTATTGTTTTTCAAACATAGGTCTCACAGTAAACAGTAAATTTTAAATGCCACTCTGTCTACAAAGCTATGCCATTAAAAGTTCCTTTTGAGGTACAAATACAGGCTGTAATTCAGAGCAGTTAATCCTCATTTCGGAAGTTATTTGCTTCTTACAAATTACAGATGTGAAAAGGAGACTGTCTGGTAGTGGGGTAGGCTTTGTGCTATGGTACTTCTGAACTGAAAAGTTGAGTGAATAGGTTGGTGAATTGTGATTCCTGAGATGCAAATAATGAATTAAAGCACATGTGCATGATTCTAGAAAATGCAACACAATCGCAGCCCTCCTTTCTGAAGCCCTGTCCTTTAAAATAATGCCCAGATACATTGCTGAGGTAACATCACTTCCATTGCAGATGAAAAGACAGCAAACACAAACACAGCTTCCAAAACACAACATCCAAACACAACACCTAAAAACAAAATGCTTCAAACGAAACATACCAAAGTAATAATATCATTTTTCTATTGATTCTACACAATTACAGTGACTGACAAGGGGGTTTGTATCAGCTAAGGTAACTAACTAGTTAGCTACTGTAAAGGCCCAAATTAGCTCTTTTCCCCCTGACAGCTCCACCAACTAACTTTAGTGAACTAGGCCCTTTTCCCTCTCGATAGCTCCAACTAACATGAACAAACCCAGACCTTCTTAGCCAGTAGCTTCATCAGAAAACATACTCCAGTGACTAACTTAAGGAAACTCAGCTTTTCTCCCCCAAACTCATCCCATATTGCCTCCTCCTCCACCAGATGTGATTATCTATCACAAACATTGCAAATGACATTAAACAATTTTGACTTATTTCTGGGAAACAGCAAAAAATAAATCAGTTACCAACATATCAAGGAGGAATTCAGCACCATCCTCTTTTCAATGTGTCTCAGTGTTCACAGGTCTCTCCATTGTTCAAATGCCTCACAAGTGTTTACACATTTCTCGCCTGATCTAAGATCTCGTATTGCTTTTGTTGGTCTAACCTTTTCTTTTTTGGCTGTTTCTATGTCATCTCTCCTTGCATGCATGTGTACATCCTACATGTGGTCTCCCCTTCCCCTCCCTTTCCTATGCATTAACAGGACCACCGCTTGTTTCTGATAGTCAGTAGTCAGGCCAAGACACTTTGTTGCCTATTTTCAGAGCCAGTGCTGAGCATGAACACTTGGCATTTTCCAACAGACTAGAGAGCTAATCAACTGTGATAAAACATTCACTGAAATCATGCACATACCCTTTAATTCATCCTTTTTTTCAGAGTATGCATTTCTACTCTGTCTTGTATGTTTCTACAGCACCAAAATTCAACTTAGTCTCTATGTCCTGCATTTGTAGCATACAGTTTTCACATATAAAAGTTAAGTTCTGTTTTTGTACATAGAAAATGTATATAATGAAAATCTATACACAGTGGCTTCAGATAGATAGACATATATCCATTGTCAGCAGTCAGTATCTCCTCAACTTAGAAGTGAAAATGTGCACTACATGCCTAAGGTGTGGAATCATCTTTGTAAAAAATAAACATGAAAATATTTGTTTATAGTAATCATCCATCCATCTGTCCATCCATTATCTACTTCTTAATCAGGGGTCCAGGTTGCAGGGAAACAGCCTAAGCAAAGAGACCCAGACCTCCTTGTCCCCAGCTATCTCTTCCTGTTCTTCTGGGGGGAATCCAAGGCGTTCCCATGCCAGACAAGAGATATAAACTCTCCAGCATTTCCTGGGTCTTCCCCAGAGGATTTCTCCCAGTCAAACATGCCCGCAAAACCTCACAAGGGTGGCAACCAGAACCAGATGCCACAACCACCTAAACCGGCTCCATTCAACTTGGAGGAGCAGCGGCTCTATTCCGAGCCCCTCCCAGATGACTGAGCTCCTCACCCTATCTCTAAGGGAGAGTCCAGCAACCCTGCAGAGAAAGCTTATTTCAGCTGCTTGTACTCAGGATCTCATTCTTTCAGTCACTACCCAAAGTTTGTGGCCATAGGTGAGAGTTGGAATATAAATTGAGTGGCAAATTGAGAGCCTTGCCTTTTGGCTCAGCTCAGAGTCGACGACACGGCAGACACTGCACCAATCTGTCTGTCACATTCTCACTCCATCTTTCATTCACTTGTGAACAAAATCCTGAGGTACTTGAACTCCTCCATTTGAGGCAGGAACTCATTTTCAACCTGGAGAGAGTTCCTGGCCTGATGAAACCAATAGGACACCCTCTGTCATTTTTGCCCATAAATATTATGAACAGAATCGGTGACAAAGGGAAGCCAACTCCATTTTAGAACCAGTTTGAATTACTGCCTGCCATGCAAGCCATGTTCCTGCTTCATTTGTACAGGGATAGGATGCCCTGTGGGACACGGTCGAATGCCTTCTCCAGGTCCACAAAACACGTATGGACCGGTTGATCAAACTCCCATTCTCCCTTAAGGACCCTTGCAAGGGTAATGAGCTGGTTCTGTGTTCCCCGGCCAGGACGGAACCCACATTGTTTCTCTTGTATCTGAGGTTCAAGCATCTGCCCGTCTCTCTTCTCCAGTACCCCTGCATAGACCTTGCCAGGGAGGCTAAGTGTAATGCTATTAAAGTTGGAGCGTGTTCAGATTGGAGAGTTCCTTCTTCCCAATCACACCCTTCCACGTTGCACGTTTGTTGTCCACACAAGCATTTCAATCTCCCAGTCCCTCCAATGATTCCAAGAAGGATGGGTACTCCAAACTGCTGTTCAGTGCAATTGCACAAACAACAGTCAGAGCCCGGTCCCTAGGCCGAAGGCATAGGGAAACAGCCTTTTCATTTAGTGGAGAGAAACCCAATGTACAGGTGAAGAACTGTGGAGCTGTAAGTAAGCCCACTCCCTCCCTACGCCTCTCTCCTTGGGCAACTCCAGAATAGAATATAGTCTATCCCCTCTCGAGAAGATTGGCTCCAGAGCACATAATGTTTGTCTGGCCTGTCACTTAGGACCAGTTTGGAGGGATTATTATTATTATTATTATTATTATTATTATTATTATTATTATTATTATTATTATTATTATTTTATAAAATATGAATAACTAATTAAAAATAGTAGTTAGAGTTAGAGTTATTTAGTGATTATATGTATAGACTCATGACATGGCAACTGGAAGAACCATTTGCATGCTTAAATTGTTCTTCAATGGTGCCTAAATGGACTAAAAGGAATTTTGAAGAGTCTCCCATGTGACGAGTTAGTAAGTGCATCACTGTGATCCACTGACATAATTTAGGAAACGTATGTTAGTGTCAGTGAAAATGTTGTGTTAGTTCTGCAACAGAAATGTCTTGCCTCTGTTCTTTTGGCTTGCCATACACCTCAGTCAAAACATGGCTAATCCATGGTCTATAATTTCATCATATCCGCAGCCCAGTGAAAGAGGCTTGAGCGGTAGACTGTGAGTGGCTCTCCATGCTGTGTCGTGTGGGATTACTCTTTCAAATCTCTCTGCTCTTCCGCTGCCTGCACTAGGCCATTACGTCAGTGGCGTACCCCTGCTCCAGAGGCCTAGCCAAAAAAGTATCTCTCATTAGAGTTAAGTGCTGAGCCCACAGGGAAGCACTGGCACACGCTGCAGCTCTCTTTGTTTCAATGGAGCCATTGTGAATGCCTGTAATGCCAGGCATTCTTTTGTTAAGCTGCGGAACTCAGCTGACAGCGGGAATGTAGCAGGAGTGTGTGTGTGTGTGTGTGTGTGTGTGTGTGTATGTGTGTGCGTGTGTGTGTGTGTGTGTGTGTGTGTGTGTGTGTGTGTGTGTGCATGCACTTATGTAGAGGAATTAACTCAGCCACAGCAAATAAAATATCAAATCATATGGCAATGACACCCACCACAATAATTTAAAAATGCATGGATGTTTCAGTCTGAAAGTGACAGTTTATAAATATGGAAACCCACAACTCAAAAGCTTTGTGTATTTTTGTAATTAATGTAGTGAAAGCAATTGTTGCCCTGCACCCAATGATTCCAGGTAGGCTATGGACCCACTGTGACCAGGACTAGGAAGAAGTGGATAAGAAGATGGAAATTGGAAATTGCAATCTGACTTGAAGCTCTGCTGCTCATGTTGTCTCATTAGGCAGTTTAATGATGTCTCTGTAATCATAAAGGAAATAATGTGGACAATTTTTTACAATTCAATAATTATGTATTTCTGGTATATAATTAAATCCCAGGCCATTGTCAACATTTATGGCATTTGGCTGATGCTCCTAGCCAGAGGATCTTGCATTTGAATCATTGTACAGGTAGTGCAATGTAGTGTACAGTGTGCTGGTGTGCTTGTCTGTTGTGTGTGTGTGTGTGTGTGTGTGTGTGTGTGTGTGTGTGTGTGTGTGTGTGTGTGTGTGCGTGTGTGTGCGTGTGTGTGTGTGTGGCTCTGAATTACACATACACCACTCCATTGCGTTAGGAAGAAGGAAAGGCTGGGCACTGCTGATGTAGTATCAGCTTCATGTTGTTGAAATGGGCCCCAGCTCATTGTGTTGTGTAGTGTTATTTCCGGTTCCACATCCATATCGTTAATGAGGCTCTTCATTAGCTGATCATTGCTGTGCTCAGTCAAGGTCAGTCTAAATCTTGTTCAGCTCACTCTTTCAGTTTAGATCAGTTGGTTGATTTGAAAGAATTGATACTATTTTTACAGAGGAAAATGCAAAAACCAATAACGATGACTACATTGTCCAAATACTTAGGTTTTAGATTTTGCTCACCTGCAAATATTCAGAAAATACCAGTTACCAAAAGTTCAACTCAAAAAAAAAAAAAAAAAACAGGCAAGCCTCTTTGTGTTTGCAATACAGGTGTGTTTGTGAAGGGGGGATTGTAAATACATAAGCTAAAATAGTTTTGTAATCGTTTTGTTTAAACATTGTTTTTATTATTCAAAATTGGCGTACAGGAGAGCTACTAGCAGGAGATTATTATGTTTATATTGATGGCTTTAGGTTGACACCTTTCCCACAGCCACATTTCAGCCACTATAAATCTGTGGTCTGGGTTTGATGTGTAGTAATAGTAAGATATTGAGTGGTCTCACTCCACTCCAAAGTGGCCAGTAGCCTCATACACTACATTTTAGTCCCTGCTGTATTCTTACAGCTTATTCAACATTCTTGTCCAGCTGGACAGACGAGACATGTTTGATCAGCACTCAGACCCTGCAGTTGTCTCCCACAGGGCAAAAGGTTTTCGGCCTTCGACTCAAAGAGCATCTGAGGCTTTGCATCTGTCACTCTTAGACTGTGGCCAGCTGAAAGAAGTCACATTACCCTCATGACCCACATGACGTTCACCTTATACATACTGTATATAGTCATATATAGTCACATTATTAACAGTTAAGTTGCACCCATTGCTGACACAGATGTGCAGATGCACACAGACAGCTTGTCTAGTCCCTGCAGAGAAGTGCTGTGACTAGAGTAGGACTCTCTGGAGAACATGAAACTTCTGGCACCATACCTAATATTTGGTTGGGGCTAGAGGGGTATAAAGCCCCCAGGTTTCAGCTGTGGAGCAGTGGAACTGTGTTCTCTGGAATGATGGTACTCCATCTTTTCCTTTTGGATAAGTTGGGGATGATGTAAGTTGGCGATCATCTAACATCCTGTCTTCATTAACCCTTTTGTTGCTGAATGCAAACAAATCTTCACAGCAATGCCCCGTTACAACAGTTACAACAAAAGCAAGAAGAACCAGGAAGAACAACTTAATCACCTTTTGTGCTGCATGCATGGCTGAAAACACATACAATACTAAATACTGTGTGTTGGAGCCATGTCGGTTCAGAGGCTTGAACCAGTGAAGGTCCAGCTGCAAGGCTATTTCTCGAACCTTCACATCACAGCTGAATAAACTCATGGTTAAATCTTTTTTAATATCCTGGATTTCAGAAGAAAGGAATGTCCCAGCACGTTTGTCCATGCAGTGTATTTTAAAAATCTTTAAACCAAAGCATCAGTTCATACAACATTTTAATTACATTTTAAAACACACATATATAATCTGTTATATCGTTCATTATACAACATTGAGTTCTGGACACACAAGCTGATTGTGTGAACTGTGCCGTTATTGTGCCACAACAGCATTTTTCTTTTTCTCACAAACACTGTATCACTCTGCAGAATGATGCTGCTAAGTAAATAACAGCAGCAACTCCTGAAGTAAATTAAATGCTCCGAGCCTTGTCCTGGATTACAACAATGGGGTGGATCCAGACATGGGGCAGACAGTTTCTCATCCACTTGTCCTGATTTCAAGCCAGCTGCAACCACTTAGTTGGAATCGCCCTGCCGTTTTAAAAACGTAGTCCTCAGCATATGGATACAGAGACAGAGACTCCAGATGAGACTGGGGAAACTGTGGATTTGCTCAGGGCTTGTTGTAGCTCACTGAAGTGTTCCTTCATGTTTATTGTTTAGGGAATTTACACTTGTGCACTATGTGTGAATAAATACATGTTTGGTGGCACCTACCTCTGTGTGTGCCTCTGAGACTTGTGAAGTTGGCCAGTCATGTGACTCAGCTCTCTCCCTGGGGTTGAAATCACAACCAGAATTCACAATAATAAAAGACAGAGGACAAGAAATACGCAGTTTAGCAAATTTTTTGGTCTGAGTAAGGAGCTGGAGAAGGAGCTGCTGGGTATGCAGTGGGTAAGTGGAATTTGTTACTGTCATGTAGCAACAAGTTGTTAAGGAACTATAATTTAGCAGAAGGAAATGCTAGCATTAAAACATATTGAATGCGACATTCACGCTTCAGTCCATGATTTTCTGACTTCCTTTTCAAACTGTTGCATAAAAGCAATAGAACACTCAAGATCGTGTTATCATAAAAAACAGAACAGCTGGGATGAAAACGTCATCTGCTTCATCACACTATTGCTTTAACAGAAGGGTCTCTATTAAATATTAACTAGCATTGTAAGTACAAACAGAATAAGCCAATTGTGTTTTTATGCAGATTGTGTGTTAACCTTATTCAATTATTTAATTTGTTACATTAAAAAAGATTTTCACTCTGAATTTTCCATGATTGGATGCTGATCATTTGAATGCAGACATAACCTGAAAAAGGAAACAGTAGCGGATTAATGTTGATTGATCTTCTTATTACTATAACTGCTATAGAAATAACAGCTGCAAAATCATTGTGATGATGTACTTTAATGGAGTGAACATCACCTATATCTTTGCGCCATCATCTCTGGATCGAGCATGCCCTGAAACTGCACAATACTACTTTGATAAAGCAGGAAAAAAATGCTTGTGAGAACCATGTAAAGCTGTTTTCACACTGAACTTATGCACTGCACTCCCTGCTTTCGTTTACACAAGCTGCATGGCGCATGACAGTTGGATGCAAGCACAGGGAGGTGCTCTCTGTAGCTCTCTCTGTGCCACACCTCCCTTTGAAAATAACGTGTTTGAAAGCACAGTCGTGAATTTTCCACATTCATTTATATTACTCTAGTGCGTTAGTCCAGATGCCACTTTTAATACCAGTTCTGTATCTCCTAGCTTGTCCAGAAATGCAAAAAGTGTGTCCTTTCTAAGTGGCTCAAAGTGGAAAATTACACTTCCTAACAATGCATTACACAATTCTCATGAAAGGATTCTTTTAAGCAGGCGTTCTCAGTCCTCCTGGAGAGTTTTCCCTACTTTCAGCACACCTGATCCAACTAATGAATTAGCTGACCAGCCCTTGCTGAGCTGAACTCAGACTCAGCTTTATTGTCATTCTCACCACCATGTGACATGATACTGATAGTTTGGTAAAGAAAAAGAAATAGAAATAGGCTAATGTAGCTAAAAACTTTGTTTAATAATACCTAAGTAAATGTATTGCACAATATACTGCAGCAGCAACAGCTTATGTTTTAGATGAGTTGTAAGGATAAGTAGTGCTGAGGTAGTATCAGAACTTCAGCAACACATTAAAGTGACAGTGCGCATGGTCAGTATGGGTGGGGTTGTGTTCAGTGAAGTGTCAGTATGTGGATGGTGGAGCCTAGTCAGTATGGGTGAAGTGTTCAGTGAAGTTTCAGTATTTGTGTGGTGGAGCAGTTTAATTGTCTGACTGCATCTGGGTAGAAACTGTTTTGAGTAAAGATGATTTGCCAAGATGCAGTGCAGCCTCCTTCCAGAGAGTAGGGGTGAAAGTACATGTGCAGAGTGGGTGGGATGCAGGTGGCTCTCTCCTTGCATCTAGTGGTGTAAATGTCACTAATAGGTCGTAAGCTGCACCCAATGATCCTCTGTGCAGACTTCACTCTGCAATCTCCTTCTCTGCTACCATGCAGAGATTGTGTTACAGCAGGAAAAGACTAAAGCAGGCAGGACAGTGGTACTCCCACTGTAAAGTGGACTGCTTTAAAGGATATAATTCAAATTCATTATGGAAGCATATATCTAGTACTGTTCTAGTTCCTTATGAGAGCATTGGCTTTTTGTGAATTTTGTGAATTGTTAGACCTCTAGTAATCACATTGAAATAGTTCAGCAGTTAATGGACTTGTTGCCTGCTGGTGGATTAAGCTGAGATGGCACTCATCAAGCAGACAAGCTTTAATGTCTGCAAACAGGGAGGGTTTAATCTAGCCTTTAGGGTGTGATTAAAATGGCATTGAATGGCACTCTTTGGGCATCCTCTGGAAGGGCATGCCAGCCCATCTCACAAACAGAATTACACACCATGTCTCAGAGAATGAGCTGTAGTTCACCTGTTTCACCTGTTTCCCCTGTTTCCCCTAGCCACATTCATGTTCATGCTCTCTCTCTCTCTCTCTCTCTCTCTCTCTCTCTCTCTCTCTCTCTCTCTCTCTCTGTATCTCTCTCTGTCTATCTCTCTCTGTCTGAATGAGAATGGCAAGGCAAGTAAGCTGTGCTGATGGACAAATTGACGCATTTCCCCTGCTCGTCAGAGTGTGTTACGTGATTTTATCCTCAGCTGGTGAAGAATGACACCCACTAGAGATGGTGTCAGGCTTTGGAAAGAGGGGAAGCTTCTTGGGTCTCTTCCTTTCACCTCTCACGTTCTCCCAACTATTCCTTTTCATAATTGTTAGACTTGGTCCTGGTTTCTCCTGGCCCTTGCACCTTTAACAGATTTGGTATGCAGCATTATTAACTCATTATTACAATAATTGTGCAGCATTATTAACTCATAATTGATAAATCCACTGATTTTTCAAAGCTCTGTGAGCTGTTGCAGTGGTCTGGGATGACATGCTGTTTTAGACAAACTTAACAATCGTAGCTGTCTGTTATGTTTCATATATTTCACAATCGATTGATTATCCTTGTCTTTTTAGGGTTGCATATGTACGTTTTATTTCTTAATTACACATAGATTTGTCCAGTAACATCCATTAAATAATGGCGATAGCAGCTATACATTTATTTCTTTATTTCTTTAACAGACGTGCATTCTTGACATTTTTCACACCTCACTCCCTTTCATGGGTCTACAACTGTGGTGGTGTCTGTGATTACCACATATGGTGTGTCCACAGTGTGTCTTTCATGGCCTTTCTTAAAAAAAAGTGCTGCATCAGCACTTCTTGTTTCAGTGGCATTGACTGCTATGATTGGTCAGAGCACAGAGCACAGAAATTACCTGCAGTGCTACAGACTTTTCTCATACAGCTACTGAACACACGGTGTTGGAGTGTAAAAGAAAGAAACTTTCATATTCATCTTCATTACAGAATAATTTTGGATAGCAAATATCAAGCAGGTCTTTATTATTATTATTATTATTATTATTATTATTATTATTATTATTATTATTATTAATTTATTTATTTATTTTAAATAAATAAATAAATAAATAACATTTTTATTCCATCTTAGTCATACTTAATTCAAACACATTAGTTACAATACCCCTTACACGTTTCCAAGACTGGGAGTGTGGAGGCTAACATATCATTCCCCGAGTTACATGAAACCAGCCAGTTCCATTTTTCCAAACTGCAACTAATGCAGTGTCATTGGAAAATTGCAAGTTCGGTTGTGTTCACTCTGATGAGTGAGGTCTGCTGTGTTCTCCATGAATCTGTGGCAACACTGGGCCTTGATCCTTTGATACTAATTTCTCTTTGAAACCTGAATCAGAAAGGGCCAATTAATTGCTATTTTAAATTCAACCTTTTTAAAGCACAAGACTAGGTTTAAACTATATTTGTGGATGTGATTTTTAAGTATTAGAATCCATACCCAACTACATCAGCCATTGAACCAAAACCATGGCATATTAAATGAACCATTGGAGCCCTGGAGGTTTTATGGCAGTATCTAAAAGTAACTCATTGTGCATGCATGACTAGAACATCAGCAATGGGATCATCTCCTCTGCTCAGTGCATTTACCAGTCTCATAAAGCACACCATATGGACAGACTTTATGGGCCTTCATTACATTTGCTGCTGTCCATTTTGTGCAGAGCTACCTTATGCCTGTTTAATTATACCTGGCCATATGGATTTCTAACATAAGTTGGATGTCAAGGCTGATCACCAGACTTCTTCAGTCATGACATTAGAGCAGGGAGTTTTGTTCTAAGACAAAATCAGTTATTTTACAATGTCAGTAAGTTGGGAGTTTTTAGCTGTTTGCTTCTTACGTTTGCAATGCATCTGCAAGGCTTTCCACTAATTTAGATTGAGCCTAAATTTCTGCTTAGAACTTGTCAATGTTTCTGACACGGTGACATTGTGTTACTAATAGAAATACATTGTTATTTATTGGCAAAAGTTGAAACATGATTTGTGCTAATGTGTGTGATTTTGGTGTTGTAGAAGCTGAACATCATTGACTGTAAGTTCCAGGATTCCAAAACCCACTTTATAGACAGAGGTATTGGGACACTGTTCATTGTTTCTTCTGAAATTAAGGAAAAAAGAATTTATCCTACGTTAGCTGGAGTAACTGTCAATACTGTCCAGGGTCAGCCCTCTACTAGATTCTCTAGCATTCCTGAGGATTTGATTCCATTTAGTGATGGGAGAGGTAGTGAGATCAGGACGTTGGATGATCACCATACCACCTCATCCACAACAGCTCAGCTGATCCCAAAAGTAATGGATATAGTGCCATCATTCCAGAGAACACAGTTCCACTGCTACATAGCACAATGTCGGGGGCTTAATACCCCTCTGTCCATGCCTGGCATTACCAGTATGTTTATGTTGGCTTGAGAGAGTCCTATTCTATTGCCAATTCTTCTCTAGAGGACCTAGATAAGCTGTGTGTGTGCACTTGCACATCTGTGCCAACAATGTGTGCAACTTTAAATAGCTGAAGGCATTCATTAGATGAATGTGGACTTATAGTGTAAGTTAGCTGTTTCAATTCATTTTCATTTCATTTTCAAGTCCTTTTTCCAATGATTTTCACTGACCTAACACTGAAGCAGAGTGACTATGCCAGAGTGCAGTTCTAGGAGTTTGGTTGGTCATCTGCTGCTCCCATGCCTGCCTGCATTTTGCTCTCCTCAGGCAATTTTGGAAAGGATCCCAGTTACGATGCACTGCCTCAGACATTTGGGTGAATGAAGATTAAATTTAGAATGCTTATCATAATATACAGTGAAACACAGAAATGAAATGTACAGAAATTCAACATTGAGCTGTTGATATAGTGATCTGTGATGTAGCTTGTTCATTTTGTATCAATCTGTGTCAAAGAGGGTGAAAAACTATGAAAGGAATCTGAGTTTTCTTAACTAAATGGAGTGTGGGACAAGTATGTTGTGATTTAGGTGTTCAGGTTACCCAATGTCAATCGGCTATGTGTTCACTATCATTATGGCTGGAAGTTGATCTCCAGCACGAAGTTCCTTGATTTGAGAGTTTGAGATTTTGGACTCGACTTCATAGAAAGGTTATTGTTTGTAGAAAGCACATGGGTGAGAGATTCCTCCATAACCATGTCTAAAAGACATCAGTGGTATTCTTCTCTGGGCTTGCAATCAGACAGCAGTGCTTAAACATTTACCCTCTTTTGAAGGAGCTCATAGAAGAGATTTGGATGCCGATTAGCAAGACCATATTCAGGTTAGTTACAGTAGCTCTGGTTGGACTCACTTGGAATCTTGGACAAATATCTAGAATGTAATTCCCTTACCTTCATTGCTTGTTAGATGCATTAACCGAGTAGCTTCAGTAGCTTCAAAACGTATCCTGAAAATCAGACTATTCAGTTAAAAGTAGGATAGTTTAGTTTAGTGACACACTGAAACATATCTTCTTAAAAGACATGAGGCTGTTGGAGCAAAGTTTTGTGGACAGGTCAAACCAACACTGATCTTTGTGGTTTAAATGGAACGCATTATATGTGGAGAAAGGAAAACACTGCATTCCGACATAAGAACCTTATACCATCCGTGCAACACAGGGGTGGTAGTATGATAGTTTAGGCCCGTTTTGCAGCATCTGAGCCAGGAAGTCTTGCCATCATTTTTGGAACATGAATTCTGAATTATAGCAGTAAGTTCTAAAAGAAAATGTCGTGACATCTGTCTGTAAGCTGAATGTCCAGTCAAAGTCCAGATAATCCAGATAGTCCTTCTTAATACAATAGAAATATTATGGAAGAACCTGAAGCAAGCTGTTCATGGGAGGAAACTTCACATGGTGACGCTGAAGAGTTGAAGCTGTTTTGAATGGAAGAAAGCTGATGTGCAGGACTAATGGACCAGTTACCAGTAACATGTAGTTGCAGTTATTGTTGCACAACTTGGTCACATCATATACTGGAATTCAGGTTTGCATGTGTTTGCCGCAGACAGATATGTGATATTGAATCATTTTGACCAAGTGTAATATTTTAGTCTAATTTGTTTGATTGGGTTCCACTTATCTACTTTTGTGTGAAGATCTGATGGTGTTTTTGGTCAAATTTATGCAGACATTTAGAAATTCTAAAGGATTCACAAACAGCACTATATACACCATCATTTCTAATAACTAATGAATAACTAATATTTTGAAAATCTGAGTGCAAAAGCTTAGTGTTGCTGAGATAAATGAGATTTTTGATGTGGTATAAACAGTGAAGTATTGTTGTTTTCTGTGATTAATCACTTAAAATCTCAGTCCTTGTGTGAAAAATTGATTTTGACTGCCCCAGCTGTCTCACAGGTGGTCTTGTTGCATTTTTCCAAATAATCATGAGAAAGAAACCATAAAACAATGTGTCACATTGTAGTGTCATCAAGGCACAGTTAGCACAAACTCCCACTGCTTTTGGCTCGTGCTGAAGTAAGCACACTGTATTTTGCTTTGACATGAATATAACAGACAATTGCCAAACATAGTTGCATAGAAAGACTAAATATATGGATGCGATTTATTTCATTTATTTAGTTCATATCCAAATGGTGTACAAATGGAAGTTAATTGCATTGCTTTTTTCAGTGCAGGCATTTGTTCTTTATTGAGGGCAGTATTTATCACTGCTGTAGGGACAGAGAAAAAGCTGCGGGCTGAGTTTCTGGCAGCTAAATCATAACTTGGGGCAGTTGCATACCAGGCCTGTAAGTTAGTGTGTCCCCATACTGTTTAGAGTCGTTTGATTAACAGCATGCTTTAGGAAGGAGAAAATTGCTTGGACCTTCGAGTCACTGGTGCTTAGCAGTATATCTCTGAACAACTGTGATGGAACCAGAAACCAGAAAGCTGGCAAAACTTCGAAAGTTTTGCTGTGTCCTCAGCCGTACGGGCTTGTCATTGGTTCAGCCCCTGTGACGTTGCCATGGTATTTTGGGTGAGTTGATGGCTTACCTAGCAACACCACTCAGGATGCGGGCAGCAGCCAAAGTAAAGAGAGAAGTGGGTGCAGGAGTAGGCAGTGCCAGTTCCGGAGGGGGCACCCTGGAGCCTGGCGCCTGTTCTGCACCCAGATGGCAGAAGAGTGACAGTTGCAGCGCAGCCAAACTGGACTAAAAGCCACCTGGGATGAGAGTGTGTGTGTGTGTGCGTGTGTGTGTGTGTGTGTGTGTGTGTGTGTGTGTGTTGGGGGTTCTTTATTGAGCTAAATGGAATCATGCAAAATTACAGCATCTTTTAAAATCATTTACAACTACAAAAGATGACTCACACTAACTGCTGTCTCACACTAGTTTCTCATGCATTCAGAACTTTTTTTCACAGTGATGGATATGAACTTATTCACATTCTTCGATCTTCTATCACACCTCTTGTTTGGTTTTGCTTCTCCACACATTTCTCAACACAGTCCCTCAAGTTCTTTGTGCTGTGTAAACCTGGTGATTGTGTTGGTCATAGCATCACCTTTTTAATGCACTAAATGTGCAGATGTTTGTGGACACCCTTTCTAATGAATGCATTTAACACCGATTGCTGACACAGATGTGCAAATGCACTCACACAGTCTTCAGAGATATTAATGCTAAAACCCCCCAGCATTGAGCTATGGAGCAGAGGAACTATATTCTCTGGAATGATGGTGCTCCATCCAGTGCCTTTGGGATGATTTAGGTAACTGGGGATGAGGTAGGGTGGTGATCATCCAACATCCTGACCTCACTTACACTCTTGATGCTGAATATAATCAAATCCTCACAGCAATGATTCAAAATCTAATAGAAAGCCTCCCCTGGACAGAAAAAGAGTTACTCGAACAATAGGAGGATAAACTCTTTTTAATACCCTCAAAGATTATAGGTTAGCCCTGTCTAATGCTGATAATTTAGCTTTAACTTGCTGAGCTACCATTAGAATAATTTGAAATCCCTCAATGCATATCTCCACGTATTCTAATCCAAATACTATCACAGAGATGCGGCAATTGAAGGAATAAAGCATTATACTCACATTGGGATTGGTAGTCCCACATGTCCTACATATGCCAAATATCCAAGAAGTTGTTAACATGCTATGCTGTTGCCTACCACTGTCTTGTTGTGTGGATGATCATTCTCCACCTCTTCTCAGCTCTCCACTGAACTGTGAATGTTCTGTTGGATGATACAAGACAAATGGCATTAGCTCTTGATTTAATTCTAGTTCACCTTGAAATTGCATTATTGAGCCAATGATTGAGATGGGAGATTTAGGCTGATCCCATCAACTGATTTCAAACCCTGTCACTGAGGCAAAAAAATCCTCATAATTCTTGCCAGACCACCCTTGACACAGTGGAATCCCTTCTAATTAAGCCATAAGAGAGAGGTGACAAGGACAACTGGAGACAGAATGGACGGCCGTGTGTAAGTGTATTTCTCTGCTCCTGTACATTTAATAATACCAGTCACAGACTAGTACTGTATACTATATACACTGTCAAAAAAACACCAAGATGAAGAGCATGCAGTTATTTGTCAGGCAGATATATGCATGATTACAAGTGTGGTCTGATTAGACACTGGATGTTGGCATAAGAAGGTATAAATGTCCTAAAGACCTCATTGTGAGCACTTTAGTTCCTTGCTCTGGAGTGACACACAGCCATAACTGTGTTGTGAGTGTGGCGTGATGATTTGGGGAGACATTGCATATGACTGTCAGTCATCCCAATAGTGATACAAAGGACACTAACAGCTCGTATATGCTCATGAGATGTGTAGGTCATCGTGTGGTCATATGCATTGCCTCACATGACAGGACTTCCAGCAGGATAATGCTCACCTACACGCAGAAAGGGTTTCCCAAGAATATGTCCCTCACTTCCTTAGTCTACCCGGTTGCCATAGTTATCACCAGTTAAGCATTTATGGAACCCAGCACCCCAGGTGTTCAGCATGTACAGGCCCAGCTGTAATATCTGTATAAAAATTTGCCTCAGGATGCTTTTGAGAACCTGTACTCATCCATGCACAAATACATCTGTGCAACTACATGTAATATATGTAGTGTGATGTTATTATATATCACATAATTAGCCAGTTTGCTGTGTCATTACAGACACTTTAAGAGACACAGGTCATACTTTAATAAAAATCACTTGGCAGAATGTGCATGGGCTTTAAATTCTGTTCAAAAAGTCATGGAATTGGTTATAAGAATGCCACTGTGTTTTTATTCTTCACCATAATAACAGCCAATCAAAATTGACATGGTAAGGAATTCTTACCTATAAATGATCAATGCTCTTCACCAGTTTGGTTGTCAAAAAAAAACCCCAAATCAGAATCAGAGCCACATATTCTAATAAACAAAAAGCAGAAGTACCAATTGTTGAAATGCTGCAACACAGAAACAACAATAAAATTGAGTAAACAATACATTTTTTAAACAGTATCTCTTAAGAAAGTTAGATTAATCTCAAAATCAAAATTAGCATTTAGCAGTGTGTGTCCTTGCATCAAGGGGTGCCTGTGCAAATAACATTGTAGAAATAAGTAAATCCAAATGATCTCTTAAATCAATATTTAATGTCGCACTCTGATAGATTTAAAATCATGGTTTGTTGATCACACAAGTATAAAAAGAAGGGAAATGTGATTTAATGTCATGTAAAAGACTTCATTATCCTTTATTATGGAAGAAATAACATGGTGCTCTTACCATCACATACAATTTGCCAGCATACTTTATGAATCTGGCATCTTAACATCTGAAGCAGAATTGATTCCTCAATAAAATAATGAATACACTTTTTTACTTAAAAATATTGCCAAATATTATAAAATCCTGGCATCTATAGTGTATGTTGGGTATTATATTGGGTAAGATTTGGTTACAAGAAAGGCTTCAGACTGATCTGTAAATGTATTTCAGCATACAGAAGAAATTTCAGGTATGACTTGGTGTATATGACAGGCCATTGGTCTTCATTTGAGTTAAATAATGATGCTAGTGGGGGACAGGTCTCCTGAAACAAAATCAGTCCAATGTTTTATTAATGTAAAGTGGCTTGTTTTCCCCCCTTGACCATAATGCTTCTGCCAGCACTCTATGATGAAGCACGGTCCCTCTTGTCAGGCAGTCATTTACACCTGTCATATAGCCAGTCAATACGTCAGGGCTGATAAATGCCTGTTCTTGTACTCAGCCAAGCCTGCAACCCCACTGTGTACTCAAACACTGCTCTGTGATCTCCCATGCTCCCATATGCAGAGTCCTTATGAAATGCGGTTTCTCTGCTTGCAATGGCTTGAGGGTATAGTGATGATTAGTGTTAGCATATTCAATATCCTTAATATCCAAGATACAGCTCTTGTGTGTAACTCTTGTATCTTTTCACGGTCAAATTCACTGTAGTAACAGTGGGTAGCGATGATGTTCATCATAATAATATTACGAGGAAATCAATTAATAATAATATAGTGTAATTAGATAAATAATGAGCATTAACACATACCTACCTTTACACAGTCAAACATTTGTTTTTGGAATTCAGTGAAACTTTAGCTAGTTTGTAAAGGAATTGCCAAATTATTTGTCTCACAATTACTTTTTTTAACGTTTAGAGCCCCAGGCCAGATTTGTGGGATGTTTGTAGTTTGATGTATATTTATTCCCTTAAAAGTATTTATAGGAGTCACACATGCCACATATTGCTATAGGCTACGCAAATATGTCTTCATTTTAACGTAAAAATAACACAGAATTTAACCCAGTCTAAACACTTTTTTTTCTCAGAAAAAAACATCATCTATGGTGTTTTTGAGATGAAAATGCAAGAATTGTGATGAGTATTTGTAATGATTACATTGATAAGGATATTATAATATTTCTTTGAAATACTTGAGTGGTCCAAATTAAATAAAGAAAAACACCTACTTGTCCCTTATTACTTTTGTTATTTATGTATGTATCAATATTAAATTTGAACATTGAGTGAGATAACAAAACAAAATAAAAAACAGAGCAAACAGTCTCTTTCTTATCAGTGACATCATTAGCCCTGCCCCCTGTTGTTGATCAGTTGGAGTCTGCATGCAGGTTGAGACATGTACTCGAATGCTGCACTGGCATTTAAACTGTGATTTCATTCAGTTGGTAATTTTATCATTGAATTTGAGCTGTGTTTTGAGCTTGATTACTTGCTGTTAATTTATTACGCAATGATGGGTAGACTGGGTAAGTTAACCTGCAGGCAAAGCTCAGGCTACATGTGTATTAAGTGATCTAAAGAGGCAAGGAGGGCTAGAAAGTCTAGAGGCAAGCTTTGTCGGTTCGAATCTATTCTCAACTCTTCCGACAATAAGCTCCACAGTGACAGAGCTATAACACCACAATTAGTTCCACACTCTCATACTAATTGTTCTCATCTGTCTTAGGGGGTTTACTGAGTCCAGCCACTGCCTTATAAGCCAGTGAACTGTAAGCCTTCATTTCACTGTGTATTGCTATGTATCAGTGACAGTGTTAGTGAAATGCTATCATTATGTGCTCCACTCATTACTGAAGCTTGTTTTCCAGTCTGGTTCATATGTCTTCAGTTTTACTTCCTCTGATGTGCTTGGAGGCAAATGTAGCTAACAAGATACATTCAGTTTACAGCCACCAGAAGGTCTGCACAGTATAGACAGAAAACATGCTCAATAAATCCCAGTGACAATATGAATAAATTATGAGTAGCCTGTTTTCGCAGGCCCTTTAGTAGTTATTCCACTGGTGGAATAAAAATCGACTGGTTGGATATTTATTTATTAGTTTAAATCTGAGGCCAGAGGAGTTACGTTGTATGCATGTTGATGCTGCAGAGAAGGCAAACATGTTTTTCCTGTATTGAAGATGTACAAACCTTTTGTTCTTGTTGGATACACTGTTTACTTTGAATCAGAATTACTTTATTAATCCCAGACAGATATTGCAGCTGTACCCATCTATAGAAAAATAGCAAGAAAAATAATAATAATTAAATAAAAGTAACAAAGAGAACAAGAAGAATAAACTCTTTGGAAATATATACATGTTAAAATACTTATGGAAGATGCCAGAGGCTATGATAATAAATAAATATGTACATCCAGAGCGTTTTTGCCCAGAATTCGCAGAATATTGATGTAGGCTTCGTTTGATAATTATTCCATATTACATTTACAGCTTTTAGTTGATGCTCTTATCCAGAGTGACTTACAAGGTTACCCATGTTACAAAGGTGGGCCAGAGTAGTGTTAGGACTCTCTGTGGTGTAGCACAGCACAGTTGCCCAGACTGGGAATCAAACCCTAGTCTCCAACATGGTGTGGTGGCTCGATGCTGCTGTTATCTGTTGGGCTACACCAACCATATTAAATAAATGTAACATTATCAGCGGGATATTACATTATCAATACAAAAACTAGCTGAAACATTAGAAATTACTTTAAGATATGGGTCTGACTGACTGTGCAAAACTTTTTTTATTACTATATGTTACTACAAATGCTTAACTGGTGATAAATATGGCAACTGGGTAGACTAAGGAAGTGAGGGACGTATTCCTAGGAAACCCTTTCTGCGTGTAGGTGAGCATTGTCCTGATAGAACTCCTGTCATGTGAGGCAATGCATATGACCACAGGATGACCTTCACATATCATGAGCATAGTGATCACTAATACAGTGGTGCCTTGGTAAGCACCACTGTATTAATGAGTAGGTGTATTTATAGTTTTGAGCCTATTTTTTTATCTTGTGCTTGCTGTTCAGGTTAATGATGTAAATTAGGTTGTTGGATAGCTTTTGCTTTTACAGTGCCTGGTAAATGTCAAAATACCTCAAGCACACTTGTGGTCCTTCATAAAAGAATAACTTCCATTGTAGTGATGAACTCAGTATTTTGTTCTTCTGGAGCAGTTATTTATGGTCATCTGTGTGTCTGTTGGTTCTTGGTATACATATCAATGGGGCTTTGTCCTTGAGGAGACTCTTTGAGGTTTTTTCTGAGCCATGTTCTGGTGTCGTTTGCTTTTTGGCATACACTCATGAAGATCTTTTGGATGCTGCCCACTCTCGCTTGACCCTTGCTCTCCTTTTGTGAGCTTGTGGGTGTGAAGACAGTGCAGATATGTACTGCATTGCTGCTCTTACTTCTAGTCATGTTCAGTCGATACACAGCCAGGATCACATTAGGACATCCACTTAAAGAGCCATCTCTGAAAATGCTCTCAGTGATGAAGTGATCTGAAATCCCACTTGATCTCTCTGAAGTGGGGCTCACTCAAAAACCATTAACTGTGATTGGCAATTTGCCCCTGTTATTTGCAGACTTTCCAAATTTATTGCAGTCCTCTTCTATTGCATGCATGCGTGCGTGCGTGTGTGTGTGTGTGTGTGTGTGTGTGTGTGTGTGTGTGTGTGTGTGTGTACTCTCTTGAATAATCTTAAGCCAAAAAGCTTCCACAAAGCCATTGATGCCTGGATTTTTGTCTTCCCAGGGCCTCATGGAAAAGTCTTTTAAACCTAGCATCTCTACCATGTTCTGATGTGATATTGTCCTTGGATGATAGCAATACTGTTCTCATTGTCGAGCACTGAAACATTGTTTTCCCAAAAGCATTTTAGGGAAAAAATATTTTTAAATATTAGTAAACTATTAGAACCAGATATGTGCACTTTCTGGGCAGTTACATTCTCTTTTCTAGGCTTCATAACTCAGGATCAGTGTAACCTACATATACATATCATAACAAACAATAAGCCCTATCTTAGCCCTTTTTACTGTTCTGGCCACGTGTACAAGCTCAACCTGCATGCAGACCCCGACTGATCAGTAAAAGTTAGACATGGAAAATCAGAAGGGGGGGGACTGTTTGCTTCTGGGGCTGTTTGTCTTTTTTAATATTATAAATATCTTTGTTAATCTAATCATTACAAAAAATTTATTTTCAAGGATGTTTTTAAGTTTTTGTATTTTAATAAACAGATCATCTGGGTTTGCATTTAAACAATGAGAACAGAAATGGGTCTTAAAGTCAAATAATGGTTCATTGGAGACAAAAAAACATTTATTCTTTTATTCTGTAAGGTTTGTGTACAATCCTTGGTAGCCTTAGCTAAACTGGTACACAGCACATCTCAGTAGTCCTTCGTTGTTGTGCTCTGGCGAGTTCATTCTTGCAAGGGATAGAATGGGACAGAAAACCAATTTTTATGGTTTATGGTCTGTAAAGAAGAAAATCTCAGTTTTCTCAATTGTTCATACATGATATTTGTACATATAATGTATAATTACTATAAATACCCATACTGGTTGTTCATATAATCAGAGTGATAGTCCTCTAATGCAGATTAATCTAATAAACAGTGAGAAACGTCTGTATTTTCAAACCTTCTGTTATTTTTATTGGGCTGGTAAATCCTTTACATTGGTGCTGTGGTTTAATGCTTTCTGTTATAGTATGGTTAATCAGGGGGTATTATGGCACAATGGAGTTGGAGCGTGCTGGTCTGCCAGCATTGTTGAACATGACAATAGAACGACTGATACAGGGGAATGGCTTCCGGCCAAAGCAGATGAACACAAAAGATGAATCCAGAAGTGTCCATCTGCGACAAAGCAGATCACAGAGAAGAGAGAGAAAAAGAGACAGAGACAGGGAAAGGGAGATAATGCATTTAATCAAGATCATTGGACATTACATCATTGGTTATTACATAACTTATTTTCAGTCAGAGCCTATTTGAAATGGCATTAATATTTTAACTGAAATTCCTATATCTGTAATCAGTTTGTAATGTAATTATTTAGAGTAGGAAATAAAATATAGGATTTTTTTTATCTGTTTGACCTCTTCTTGTAGTTGATAGTGGCCACAGATGATTTTGAATCTATCATGACATGGACAATGGTACGTGTAAACCCTTTAAAATTGCACATGGAGAGTTTTATGGTGTTTTAACACTGGTGTTTTTCCCCTGACCTGGAAGTGCTTGCTCTGAGTGTTTGGTATGTTTTGATCAAGTGTGTAAACTGTTTCTAAGCCTGGGAACAGTCCAGAGAAATTTGTGTTCTGGGATTTTGTTTAAGCAGATGCCATTTCAGTCTGCTCCAAATGTGAAAGCTATACACTCATGGTGTCGGGCTGCACGATTGGTTCATTTTGTCATGTAACTGCTTCAGCTTACCACCTGCAAGGCTAAAATTCTTCTCCTCTGAGAACAGTTCCCTGTTATTTTAGGCTTGAAAATATAATGGAAAAAATAAATGGATGACCCTTTGCCCTGTGCATCAGTATGTGCAATTGAATGCTTTATAGAAAGCACAGTGATACCTTTATTGTTGCATGTACCACAATAAGTGTTGCCAGATCTTGTGAGAGAAACAAACAATCAGGTCTCTGAAAGAAAGCCTAAAAGAAGCTGGTTGGATCATTCGACTTGTGTCCCACAGCGGCTTATTTGTTTGCCAAGCCCAAATTATCAACGTGGAAAAGAAATGTGTATTCATATACAGTAAAAAGCATTACAACATAATAGGAGGGCCCAAAACCGGATGCTAATGGACACCCGCCACTACTCACTGAGTTGATGGGTTTAATCAAATCAAATCAAATCAAAATTTATTTGTATATCACTCTTCACAACTGATGTTACCACAGAGCAGCTTTACATAAATGAAAAAAGGTTAACAACACAGGAAAAAAGGATAGTTTGACAGTAAAATGCGGCTGAAGTGAATTGGTGATATCATGTGTTATTGTATCGTACATGTACCTGGCATTTGTAGCCTTGATCCCATCCCTGCTCCTAGAGTCAGACCTGCCTGTTGAGTCTAGATCCTACCAACAGCTCCACACTTATTAATTATATATACAAATATAAATAAATATGTGCAGAAGGCCTTAATTACTTGGATAGTATTAATTCTGTGGGAAAGTCCAGGCTGTCCAGAAGCCCATACTGTACCTCACTGATATATATCTGATGTTGCTAATTTTACATTAGACATAAGGAGCTCATGTTGGATTAGGAGGTATGCTATGGTGGTAGTATTTTTGAAAACAGACCTTTGTCTATGCTTCCCAGGACCTTACCAGCATACTGGATATCGGGGTGAAAGGGGCAGCCATGGCCAAGCGGTAATCGCCTGCTTTCGTTGTCGGGAGATCTGCAAAGGAGAGGTGGTACGGGTGCAGAATGTCCACTTTCATGTCAAGTGCTTCACTTGCCAAGGTAAAGAACTCCCCTCCTAAATTAATGTGAAAGGAAAACCCTGAGAAAAGCCTGATGAACCACTTAACCTGTTCTCAATTGCAGAATGCTTGTTAGTTCCTGCTGACTCTTCTCACATGAGGGATCGCTGTTTTGAAGTGTTCATGTAATTCAGTCTCACTCTTAAAGAAAATACAAGGACATCACAGAGCTTCACATCACACCAGTAGAGTCCAAAAGCCAAAATGAGACAAATGTACAAGGACAGAATGTGTTGAGCCTACAAGTCATATGACTAGTTTTATGAAATATTACATTCAATGTGTCCAGTTCAATGGATGAAGCCATCGTTAATATTTAATGGTGGCCTCTGGAACTGATTATTAGACTCGGTCTTGGGGGATTTGTTTGATTGGCCATTTCTTTTGTCCAAAACTGCCAGAGGCTCACATGGTTTCTTGTTTATTATGTGAGCTGTTGCTGTGGCAACCATGTTAAGGGGCAGTTTGCCTTTGATAGTGGTTACAATCAGCAGGCCCAAACCAATGGCAAGCTAACGTGTAGCCTGAGCTACAGTCATAGGTTGACCAGCCCTTGCTTTCACATTTTTTTGTTTGGTACTTGAGTGTCTCTCTCTCTCTCTCTCTCTCTCTCTCTCTCTCTCTCTCTCTCTCTCTCTCTCTCTCTCTCTCTCATGCATTCCATAAGAAGCCTTACTGGTATGATTGTGCACCATATCCATTAGAGGAAAAGTGACGGAGAGAGAGAAAGACAGGCATCTCTGACCTCTCCTTCTTCCAACTGCTGTCCCTCATGTTTTATGAACTGCACTCCTACATTCTCTTCACACACACACCCTCTCGCAAGTCAGCTCTAAGGTTTCTGCCACACTCTTCCAAATCCCTGTTGCCCCAAATAAATTAGGTGTATTTGTCTCTGTCATCCACTGTCTATGTCCAGGAGGTGGAGGTGGAATGAATCACGCTCAAGTGCATACAAGCAAGACACACACACACACACACACACACACACACACACACACACACACACAGTGCAAAGATGCTGAGCCATTCTTGTTTTTTATGTATTACATATAGAGTAGATCTTATCCAAAAGCGTTAATGTATGGAAAGCTGTTTTTTTCTGGCCAATAAACATTTTTTAAACAAATAATTGTTTATTGGCCAGAAAAAAACAACTTTCCAGCTTTCCAGCTTATAATAAATACAAATAGATGAACAATACATTGTGATTGGAAGTATTTAAATGCATTATTTTATCTACTATTAATTTACAGTTCCCATCTAGTACCTATTCACTCCTTCAGTAAAGTACATTAGTTCAGCTGCAGGAGGAACTGAACAAGGAATAACGCACAGCGAATAAGCAACCAGTCTGTGTTCTTCTGTGTTGAATCATTTATTGGAGTGAATTACATTATTTGGTGTGACCATGAACATAACAATCTTGTGATTTTCATGGGGTATATTACTAGAGCCCTGAAAATGAAATCCAAACTGCTGTTTGTTTTGTTTTGGGGTTTTTTGGCTTGTTTGTGTGCAGAAATCATAGGATCATATACCTAATCATATATCACACTGATATATTCCCTGCAAAACCCCCTTTTAAGAGTCATCATATTCATCTAGACTGCAAATGACATAGATCGAGACAGTATTTTTATTTTTATTTCCATGTAGTTTTAAAATTAAATTTCAATGTAAAAAGAGTGATTTTGCCAGGATGAGATTGATTGGATGAATTTCAAACAGTGCCACAGATTCTAAATTGTATTGAGACCTGCAATTTTAGATCTTTCTCATTGTGGAGTGTTTAACATATTGTGGTTTAACCACTCCTGTGTTTGCCTTGTGCTTGGGAACATTGTCCTGTTGAAAGCAGATATTTCTCCTTAACTTTAGTTTTATAGCATCCAATCATGCATTTTTAACTAGGTATCCAGCCCATCTGATGAAAAACTTCCCCACAACATGATGTTGCCACACCATGCTTCACATTTTGGTTGGTATTCTTTTTAATAATGTGCAGTGTAGGGTTTAGAAGTTTGGTTAGTTTTGTGTTCATTTAATACACAAGAATGGGAAGTTCTTCATATCATTGACTGCACCTTCATTTCTTTCTGTCTTCTGTGCTAACAGAGTGAAAGTTGGTTCTTCTATGGTTTTGCTCATA
Organism: Acestrorhynchus altus; assembly: GCA_034509495.1. Classification (NCBI taxonomy): domain Eukaryota; kingdom Metazoa; phylum Chordata; class Actinopteri; order Characiformes; family Acestrorhynchidae; genus Acestrorhynchus; species Acestrorhynchus altus. The sequence goes on from CM067516.1 coordinate 15,944,194, forward strand.
AAATCCCTTCTTGCTCTGATGTAGTACATTGCCTATGTTGTAGCTTCTGTTGTCTCACATGTAATTCTCATAGTTTTATTTTGGATCTACAGTCTGACCAATGGTAACTGAATTAAAGGAGTTTAATTGTAAATCACTGATAGAGGCATGGTGTAGCCAGTAGCCAAAATGGGTTGAATTCTTAATCAATATTATTCATTTAATCATTTTTGTCACTGAATATTTTCTTATATATAATCAGTATCACATTTGTAACATAGCACAAAATACCAAAGTGTGATTTGTTATCCATGTGAACATGAAGAATTCTGGGTGCTGAATAATTTTCCAGGACACTGTAAGCAGTAATTGGTTGCTCCTGGTTGTAGCCTCTTGCTTGAGTTCATACATTTCATGGTTTTAGTTGGACCTGAGGCTCTTAAAAGGAACAGGAACTCCAGCTGTTGATTCTGTTAGTTTGCTGTTTATTTAAATGTCTCCCTTGTCCAGTGTAGTCTGCTGAAGCAGCTAAAATTATCAATTTAAATTCTTTTTGAAAGCTATATAGATGATTGGATGATAATTGGGATTCTGTCAGAGCAGCAGACACTGTGGGACCAGTTGAGCTTTAGTCTGTGGATGAATTGAAGGGTCAAACTAGGATGATGCATTTATGGAGTTAAGATAATGAGTGGTATTAATAATTAATTAAGTTCTTGATGCATCAACATTGACAGCACCATTGTATATTTATTTATATTTAATGTTTTTCCAACTCTCACTTGAACTGAGCTATTTAGACCTGAGCTGACATATCAGACTGGCACTGATGAAATGGTTGTTGTGGTGGGCACTTTTGCCTGGGTCAGCATGCCATCTATTTCAACCTGCCACTGGACCCTTACTGAGAAAGCCTGAGGTACCCAACCATAGCAGTCCCACAATGAAGTCATGTTGAGGACCCATCAGTTGTGAGATGCCAATAAAGAAGCTCTGTACTCTGCACTGCTCCAAGTCATGCATGAAATCGATTTCCACTTCCCAAACAAAAAGCCACTGATGAGTCACATTGCACGCAATGGCCCCGTGTGCTCGTTGTTCATCAGCATAAAACAACAAGAAATCAAAATATGCCATGGCAACCAGAGGCCCATTCTAGCCATTTAGCCATTATGGGTTAGGTGCCGGAAAGGTTTTGTATACTTATGAATTCATAATTTAAACATAATCTGTATGTCTGTCTGTCTATGATTTGGCAAAAATAAATCTCAGTTCCAGGACCTTTTGTAAACAGTCTCCCTCGTTTCAAGCTACCATATTGTTGGGACATTCGGCTTCCCAGATTACTCAAGTGTGTTCCACCGCATTATTAGTGCAGAAATAAGATACATAGGCTTGTTTCTAATTAGGGCTGCTCAATGCAGTTTCTGCATTGTCAACCCAATGCACAATTGTCACATTCCAGGGCATGCATTTAAGATGTAAGAATGACAAATCTGACTATAATCAGACTATAGTCATTGAGTTCTAGTGAAATCTGGTGAAAAAGCCTGTATATTTAGTCCAGGGAATCCTCACTAATATTCATAAAAATCCTCAATCAACAGCCCTTTGAAGGTGGGTATGTGTTTGTCAGAGACCTCTATCAGCAGAACACTTCATGAACAGAAACACAGAGGTTACACTGCAATTTGCAAACCACTATGCAGAATGGCTAATTTACTGCAGAATTCTGGAAAAGGTCTTGTGAACAGATGAGAGCAAGATGAACCTCCATCAGAGTAATGGCAAGAGCAAAGTGTTGAATGACAATGATCCAAAGCATACTACCTCATCTGTGAAATGTGGTGGGGGTATCATGGCTTGGTCATGTATGGTTGCCACCAGTGCTGACACACATGTCTTCTTTGATTATGTAACTGCTGGAATCAGTAGGTCAATTTTATCTGAAGGTGTATAGGAGCATCTGATCTGCTCAAGTTACAGCAAAAGTCCATTGCTCCATTGGCTGGTGCTTCATTCTGCAGTAAGACAATATGAATATGATCCCAAATATACTGCAGTGGTAACACTGGTGTTCTCCAAAGTAAACAAATGGAAAGCTCTTGCCAGTCACTTGATTTAAAAAAACCTGGAACATGTACATTAATTGGTATCAGTTGAATCAGCTGAACACTCATCTGTGAGCAGCAGGGTGTGTGGTAAATGAACACTGGTTCTTAAGAAGTTGCGAGTCAGCTCTCGGTGACCACACAGTCAGCAGCTTCCACAGACAGAGCGCAGAGTTTGCAGTCACGCAACCAACCACCACTTCAGCTCCACAAATAAAGACCAGGTGCTGGAGCTAATAGCAGGGCAAGTGGCAGCTTTGCACTGTGGGGTGTGTGTGTGTGTGTGTGTGTGTGTGTGTGTGTGTGTGTGTGTGTGTGTGTGTGTGTGTGTGTGTGTGTGTGTGAGTGTATGTGTGTGTGTGTGTGTGTGTTTAGGCATATATATAAAAACATAAAAACACATCAAATGACAACTAGCTAATGACAACACAACAAAGTCACAACACACCCACCTTAATTATAAAATATGTCTACACCACTCATGCAAGGCAATATGCTGTGACAGAGACCTTATTGTTGGCATGTTGTGTCATGTTGTAAGGCAGAGTTCACATGACATATTTGACAAGCATATAAAAAATCTAGAATGGATTTGCATTGTAGGCTTGTGGGTGTAGCATGAAATTATCATGGAAACGCTTTGAAATATGAAAGCTCATAAGCAAAACTGCAAGTGGTTGCTGAGTTTTTCCTCAGGCAGCATCAGACCAGTCTGTCATATTGTGCAGTATCTGTATACAGTCATGGCCAAAAATAGTACCCCATGCACTTCTTTCGGAAAATTAACTTCCCAGAATGTGTGAAAAATGTCATAGCTCATATCATTTCACAGGTCAGAGGTTCTTTACCCAACAACAAATGAATAATCCTTTGAGGCAAATTTCTATGTGCTTTTGTTCCAGTAGTTTAGCTAAATGTAAATGTGTTCAAGACATTTTGAACACAAAATATTCTACTTGCTGACCCATTGGTACAGCAGAACAGCTTTGACAATCTAATATTATCAAAACCATCAATCAAATTTTATTTATATAGCACTTTAAAGGCATTGTCACAAAGTAGCTTTACAGAAATCTTGGTACAAGCCTCTATGGAGCAAACCAGTGGGCGACATTGTGGTTATACTATTATGGTTTCTTTGCCTAAAATAGCATAGCCACTTGGGCCCAGCAACTATTACTACTGACTCCTTTCTCTTATAAACCTGATTTCACAATACTGCTGCTATAATTACTCTAATTAATTAATCTCTAATATGAAGAATTTTTCTCATTTAAAAGAATAATAATAATTGTTACCAAGGCAACCAATGCGCTGAGTGTGAACACACACCAACCAACATGAGTCAACACAGAATATCTTAAGAGCCTTCTGTCTGTACTGTATCTTTTTTTTTTTATTCAACGAGTATTTGTACACGTTCTCTCAAAGCTTATGCATACGGACTTAACAAAGCAGTACCTCTGGAAAAGGTAAACATGACTACTCTGAACGACAAAGGTGAACAAAAAACCTATGGTGGAACGTTTTTTAAGTGCCATGTACACCACGGCCTTTTCTTGTCTCCTTTGTAGTATTTACTATGAACCAACACCTGGTGAATGGGGGCATGGCCACAAAGACCTGACAAAAAGACAGCACAAGGACACACACAAAACACGGAGCTTCATTTACACATGAACGTACCAACACCAACATACTGTAAAACATGCTTGCCTACAGATAAGCAGCGGCTTAGCCCAACGTGTTTTCCCTCATCACACCTGTGCCCAGTTTGTGCCCTCCTCAAACCTCCCACAGCCTCTGTCCTAGTTTGTAGCTGGGGAGCACTTTTTATGTGACACCTTGGGTTCGCTGTCCTCAATGGCCACATTTGCGCCACAGGGTTGTAGGTTTGTTGTTAATCACATTATGATTAGTTACATTTTACACAGATTTTTTGGTGTTGTACATATCCTATATATTCATTTACACAATTGTTAAACAACATTAGGGCTGTCAGTATCAATTTCTTAGATTTAAGATATTAAGGTGTAAAATGACACAAGTCACTATGCAGTTTTTTTTTCCTGAATGATTTAATGCAGTACATTTTCTTGTTTTCATGTTCACTTCATGTTTGCAAGAACATTTCTTAGTCTTGTTCCATTCTCCAGAACTGAGATTTTGGAAGTTCGGAAAATATTGTTGAGAAATATGTTGTTTTATTAAATCTCTAAACTAATCCCAATATATTTTAGCTGAATGGTGATATATTTTAACATGTATGAGAAATTTGAGATTTTCTTCTACATTCACATTGAGTTGTCTTCAAGCCAGAGCTCTGTCTTATGCCCCCTCCATGGTGTGTGTATAAGAACATGAGTGATGGGGGAGGAGAGCAAAGTACAGGAGGAGCTAAGAGCTGAGAGTAGGGAACAAAGCAGAACGAGGGAGCAAAGATTAAAACAGAATGTTATTTAAAAACTTAACTTTATATAAACTTGCCTCAGTCAATATCTTGCTCTGCTTATATCCCAGTATAGATTTAAATATTGTTATATGGGCCCAGCCCTACTCTAAACTCTAGATTTTTTATTTTATGATCTTATGTCTATCAAATGCCTCACTTTATGCTTTAAGAATATTAACTAGAATATAAATCTATTTTATGTGTAATATAGAGGTAATCATAATACAAGCTTACTGAATGAACATTTTAGAGGATACTTTTTTTTTGCAAAATACCACACAACATGAGGCTGACCATAACTTTTGAAGGTTACTGCCTGTGCCGTTGGCTATACATGTTTGTACCTGCTTACAGTCCCTTCAACTCAGATCTTGAGTGGAACAGCCATAGCAGAAGCAGAAGCTTTTCAGAAGCTGAAGTTGCTTTGTTGCAGCTGTTGCCAAACAGAATGACTGCCATGTGGCATTTGCTCTGCAATTAAAAGGCAGTTTGCACAGCCCTTCACTGTGAATTTATCTGCCAAAAGAGAGATTCACCGACATTGTTTTATCCCATCAATCACTCCTTTCACATGTGAAAAGACTACACAGAGAAAAGGGGGTATGATTTTGCATGGTTTGACTGAGCTTTTAAAAATGTATTAAAATGCTTTTTGTTTGACTGTTTGAATTACACAGATAAACTTCATGTTTAAAATACATGAATAACCCTTACCCTAACCTTAACTAATACCTAGGCCTGTCCACAAAACTATTTTTGGGGATGACAATTGTCCTAGAAATAATTGTGATTGATAAATGTTAAATAAATTATATGATATAGTTTAAGGCCTTTAATATAATATAATATAATGAAATAATAATGCAGTTATACCTTTTAAAGAACAATTAACTTTCAGTATATATAAAGGTTAAGTATCCTGTATAAACAAAACAAAATATATAAAAAATAAAAATAAAAAAATAAAAAAAAGTCCTGGCAAGCTGTGCTACCTTGTGGTAGTGTGCTACCATAGTGTCTATTTAAAGGTAAAGTTGCCTAAAGAAAACTGATATTTCTGTGTCAGAATAAAGGTAGGATGTTTGGAGCTTAAATCACAATATGAAGGTAAAAACAATGTAACTTAGTTGATAGGAAATCGATTTTGTATTTACAAGCAAATAACAGTACATTTAGATTGTATAATGTCCCTGAAGAAAACAGAATTATCAGGAAAACAGATAAAAATTGTGGGTCAATAAGTAGCACCAGCTCACATTCATGTGATCTCCTCTCTCATTTGAAAAAGGTTCCCACACTATAACTGGAATATGGCTTTGAAATGAGTCAATGTAACTTTCCAAACATTTCAAATTGAATTGTGCAGTCTCTGGGACATATTTCTATTAAAGTGTTTAGCAAAATGTAGCCACACATTAAGTAAGGCACTGCATCATCACTGGAACCTTTCTCACAATGTGTTTTAGATCTAAAATAGGTGACACACAGGCTATAAATGTCCTTGAATGTCTTGAATAAGTTATATAAAAGACTATAGCTACAATAGTCTATATCAGACTAAGAAAAATGTGGTTGAGCTATGGAAGTTTATCTGTGATGTACATGTTTTCTGAACTGCAGAGATGGGGGGGCGGTGGGGGGGTTTGCTTTATGTATGTGTATGGAGCACTGCACTTGTTTCATACATGACAGATATCACTGTCTGCTCAAGGTTGCCCCAAGTAAAGAGCAGACAAGAGAACAGAACTGAGCGACTGCCTCAAGTAAACACTGTTTAGCTCAATGGCTAATATTGTGGTCATCAATAATTGAGGTCATGTCCATTTATTGTACGATTGTAAGACAATAATACAATTATCACAAGAGGCCTAAAAATTCCCTAAATTTAACTTAACCCTTACAGCAGCCCTAACACTAACCCTAACCTTAACCATACCCTAAAGTTAACCTAACCTTTACTGCAACCCTAACATTAACACTAATCATACCCTGAGGTTAATCTAACCCTTAACCTAATCTTAACTGTTAAGTCAACTCAACCCTTTTACTAATGTTAATCCTAATAGAATATGAAATTCTTGCAGTTTGTTCATGAGTTCCTGCTTTTTTAGAAGCTCCATAAAAAAAAGCAGCATGAATGTAGCCATTTGCTCAGTTCACTGAAGTATATGGCTGGCTTGTCTGTATTTAGTCATCCATGCATGTCTAAGATGCTTTTTGATGGAAAGGTGCAACCTCCCAAGGGACATTTAACCAATTATGAGGTGTATTATATGTATATTTTTTCCATGTATTCAAAATTATGAAAGTTTTTAAATCTTTGAAAGTAGTGCCATGGCATGCATGTCCATGGTGAGTCACTCGTGAGTGGAAGTAAAATTACTGACAGTATAGATTTTCCCTGGCTTGATAGTACTTAGAATGGACCACCTAAAATGTTGAACACTGCCTTTATAGGAAGGTTGATGTAGCAGACTTTCCCAGTCCAAATGAAATAAAGTGCTTATTTATAAATGTTGTCTTTTTACCCGGGTCACTCCTTCTGTTTAGTAAGAGATGCTTTCTCTTCCTGAGAGTAATTACTTAATAATATTGATTCAGCTGTTTTAACAACCACTACACTAACGATCTTCCGTCCACAATTGTCCTTCCAGTTTCAATCTCATTCATTTCAGGGAAATGACCACTGACAACCTGCAATAAATTAGCCTTCTTAAAAGAAGATCTCATCTCACAATGTTAACCCTTAGTTGACTTTTACTACTATTACTGCTATGATATATATTCCGTTTATTTTATATAAGTGAACATTTCTATTTTGTTATATTTTTGTTTTACAAGCCAAACAGTGACAATAATGTTTTTCAAATACAAAATCAATATAGATTGGTATAAATCTCTATCAATCATTTTCTGCTTATTTTAATGTTGCCCATAACCTAAGCAGCATAATATTAACTATGTTAGCGAGCAGTGATCATGGCCAACAGTGATATATTGCTACTGTGGCATAATCATGCCAGCTATGGCCTTCTTCCAAAATCACATGCTATGGGCCTCATCCCACATCGCTACCAGACTGCTATCATGCCAGCTATGGCCCTTGTCCTAAACAGATAGTGTAGCATTAACATGCTAGTTTGGTTCTCATCTCACATCATTACCACAGTGTTAGTGTGCTGGCTACAGCCCTTATCCAAAACCACTACTGTGGCCTTAGCACAGCACAGCACAACTCCTTGTCTGACATCACGTCACATGACTTACACCTAATGATAGCCTTTTTCTGAGATTAACTAACAAGCAGACATTATGTGTGTAAAGTCAGACACAATAAAAAATACTTCTTTTCCTGTCTTTAGTAATATAACTTGTTTTGCTAACAAAATGTTAGAAGAGGTCTTTAAATGTGCTTTTGCCTTGAGGGTCCTAACAGGATTTGTGTATGAGTGCTAATGGAGTACTCTAAGCATGATCATTTGCCAACCGGCCCGTGCTGAGTAGGATCATTAGAATTTCTGGGTGAAATGCTCCTTTGAATGACCAAATGTAGCATTTATGTTTCATTAATGTGTCTTTGTATCTGTTTTGTTTGAGGCATCTGATGTTGCAGCACAAAAGTGCCAGTGTTTTGGAAATACAGTAAGTTATTGTAGGCTGAGATTATGGAAAGTATAGCAAATGTCCTTGGACTGCAGCCAGTTTTTTATTTATTTATTTTTTTCTAGGAGCTGTGGTAAAACAATAGCAGCAGAGCCAGAACCATTTTCCAGCTATAAATTCATATTTGTTTCCACTTCCAGAAGACCAGACTCTCTCTCTCTCTCTCTTTCTCTCTCTCTCTCTCTCTCTCTCTCTCTCTCAATCACTCAGCTTCATCTTTCTCTTTTCCTGTCCCTTGAGCCTACAGGGCAAAGCATTAGAGGAAGTCATCAGATCAGCCCTGAAGTGAAGATAAATAACCTAAATGACAGCTATGGAAGCAGAGCAGAGTGCCTCCACTGGGTTTTGAAGTGAAGTTGAACACATGCTAACATATACACATACTGTATATACACACGTTTACATCCAGCAACATTAGGCTTCATTGTGATCCAGACATCAGCAGGATTACTGCACTGCTGTCTTGACTCACTAATTAAACCCGACCTGCATTTATTATTAATTGATCAGACATCACCTGAGAGATCAATCACAGGGTCTGACACTGACAGTTATTGATTGTTTGGTTTCCTGCTAGCACTAACCATGTTAAGTTGTGGAATGCTGATGCGAGGAGGAAAGACTGACTCTGTGAAGCTATTGGCCAGGTTCCAAACCCATATTAACATAGATTAGGCCAGAGTAAATAAATTAAAATACCATTAGCATAGTAAATGGACTATGCAATTTCTGCTCCACAAATACATTATTTTGTAGCAACTGTTGTGAAACTGGACCAGCATTACAGAATTTGGCAAAGATTTCATTCAACTTAATTAGAAATAGTAGCACAAAAGGGTTAGATGACGCTTTTTGCTGTTGTGTAATTGAGCTATTCTTAATGATGTCCCAGTCAGATCCCAATTGGTAGCAGGACTGATGCACACATATTTTAATAAATCGGGTATTTTAAGTTTAATCCTTTGTTTTTACCACTGCACTGGTGTCTAAGGGTGTCACACTACACGATGCAAGGACACATTCGAATGCAAAGCTTGTCCATTTATAAGGTGTGCACATGGCTGAAGCAAGGGTGGCCTGCAGTAAACACATTAGCTAACCAGCAAAGCTAGTAAAATCCTTTTCAGTATATGTTTAAACTGGCATGCCTGCAAACCTGAATACAAAGATACACTGTGCCAAGCTGCCACCCAGCAAAGTGAATCACACTGAACTGGAAAATAATGTACCACACTAATTAGCCTAGCTCCTCATTCTCAGGTTTTCTTCTGTCGTCTGCCTGTGCCCACCCATCCTTCTTTCTATTGGTTGATGTACCTCCACATCCATTGCAGCAAAAGTTGAAATGGTTAGAACATTTTGATGCTCAGCATCAAAACAACATAATTTTACAAATACCGGCACGTTTATAGTCCTGATGCTGATGCAGCATCCTCACTAAATGATACCGGGGGAAAGCAATTTAAATGCTTTGTCAGCCTCTAGTGAAGCAGTCTTCAAATCTGGACCTTGAATCCAGTTTCCAGTCCTGGACTTGGTAGTCCTTTGTAGGTTGTGACACTACTTGGCCAGCCAGGTCCATGAACTGTTTTTAACTTCCAGTGAAACTGGATTCAAGACCATGCATTCATGACCCCAACCTGCCTTAAGTCAACAGTTTGGGCTACTGGAGATGCTCTAATCATGTGGAGATTGGATGCTGGATTGGACTCCATTGGGGCACCTTTAGGACATGGTAGAACATGAGTTTCTCAAAAAGAAAGCTCAAAATCTGGGAATTGATTGATGTTTTTATGTTTTCATGTGCCAGAATCTCAAATGAAGGTTTCCAGCATGTTTTTGAATCCACACCACAATGCAGAAGTTATTTTGAGAGCAAACAAGACTCTACCCAGCTGTGTAGTGTACTTAATAAAGTATTTGGCAAGTGTAAAAATGCCATGTTAAAAGTGTAGGCTAAAATGCAAAAGAGAGATTAAGCTAGTTATTTGTAAATTATGTGGCTCTTATCTATGAAAACACATACAAATAAGATCAAATCTATGAGAAGTTTATCACATTTATCACATAGTGTAACCATTCTGCCACTTGGGAGTAAGACCTAGTTTCCCACATTTCTTTAGCCAATTGAGTAAATTGGGAATTTCTTGGAAACTGAACAAGACCCCAAAGTGCTCGATATTTGGACCAGCTAGTAGTAGAAGAACTGAAGCTATATAGCCATAATAGTCTCTCTCTCTCTCTCTCTCTCTCTCTCTCTCTCTCTCTCTCTCTCTATATATATATATATATATATATATATATATATATATATATATATATATATATAATATAAGCTTTATGTTTAATCATTGTAATCTGAGATTTTTGATAAGCAGAATTAAAGGGCCTCATGTTTCCCCCCTCTGTATATTTCTCTCTCTCCAGCTCGCCTGCTGTCCCTCTCTTTATGGTTTGCCCTCTAAAGCCTGAGGAAAACAAACTGCCCTCTTATATGATGCAGTCATCTGAGACAGATCAATAAATTTGGCTCAACATGTCTAGCCTGAGAGATGAAGCACTCATGCCTCCCAATGGATGCTTACCTTCTTGCCTTTTATAGGTCAGGACCTGTTAACCCTTTGCTACTTTCATAATGAGGGCAGGTCATCCTGAGCTCCTCTGTGCTGATTTTGAGTTTGTTTCAGATTAGGGTCCCTGTATAATCCCTGTGGGATTAAGGTGTTGATATTGAAAGAGTAATGTCAAGGCTGTTTCAGAGTGTGTGTTATACTTCCTCATCGATTCATCTTCTTTCTGTCTGTGGAAGTGGACTGAGTGCAAAGCTACTGTGAGGCAGTTTCAGTTAAACATCATGCTAGTGCTGATCAAATACATTGATTAAATTAGGTTAAAACAAACATTTGTTTTAAGCAGTTTTCTTTATGGTCAAATCAGTAATGATTAATTGATGATTCACATAGTGTTAATGCATGCCTTGCAATGTACATACACCTGAATCTCCTTTGCACTCTTTGCATAATACCACACATGCAACTTTTCTTGACTGCCAGTATGTAACCCCCTATTTATATCTACCCCAAGTATATAGTGTCTAGAGCTGGTGAAAGTAAGATAAGATAATCCTTCATTAGTCCCTGAGTGGTGAAATTCACTGTTAGTTGAAGACCTGACCGAATGGCTACAGTTATACTAGACTATCCTGTGCTATTTTATGCTCTGTAGCTAGCTAATAAAATTAAACGTTATCTTCATAAAAGATTTCAATCTTAGCCAAGATAACAGGGTTGTAAATTGGTTTTATAACTACATTTTGATATTTTCACTTACATTCAGTTTAACACATTCAGTAAATTTATTTTGTTTCAATTTATTACAACTGCCTGTTATGCTGTTTGATTTGTGAAAGCCTGAGTTGGGGCTGAACTAAGAGAGAAGATGAGCCAATCTCTCTCTCTCTCTCTCTCTCTCTCTCTCTCTCTCTCTGTCTCTCTCTCTCTCTCTCTCTCTCTCTCTCTCTCTCTCTCTCTGTCAATGTGGTCTGTTACTTGATTGGCTTGATGAGGTGCTGTCTCACTGTTCCCCTGTAACAGTGGCTGAAAACATCATGTTTATACATCCAGATCATTTTTTAATTGCTCTTGATCCACCCCCTGAATCTTCAGTGGACCCCCCTCTCTCTCTCTCTGATATATATATATATATATCAATATATATATATAGATAGATAATGTGTGTGTGTGTGTGAGTGTGTGTGTGTGTGTGTGTGTGTTAGAGAGAGAGAGAGAGAGAGAGAGAGAGAGAGAGAGAGAGAGAGAGAGAGAGAGAGCTGTTTGAGCTGACTGAGCTGAATATGCCTCTGTCTAGCCAAGGTAACCTCTGTAAGATTGCTGAAGTTGCTGAAGAGCGTTGAGATGCTCCAATATTCCTCAGAGACTGAAGTGACTGAAAGAAACAGACATTGATTAACATGACATAATAATGCAATAAGTTACCAGATGTTTCAGTGATTGGTTCAGCTGTGAGTGTGAAATTAACTCAATTTTAGCCCTGTCATTATACTTGTACAGTAAAGTTATTTCTTCACACATTAGCTTAAAAAGGCAGGGCCAGCCATGACATAGAGACCTCGAATGCAGATAGGGTTAAGCAAGGGATTCTCAACCTTTTTCCACCTAACGGCCCACCTGTTTATAACTAATGTGAGAATTAATGTGTTGCTTCAAAGAAACATCTGTCCCAAATATCCTTCACCAAAATGAGTAATAGTGTTGATAACATGAGATGACATGTCTAGTTGCAAAATGTCTAGATACAATTCTGGAACAACAACAACATTATTTCTTTGCTAACGAAACTTCTCCATCTTTGGTTATCTAATAATCTGTATCAGGCACCCACGGCTGGGTTTTCTGCATTGTCTTAATCTAACAATGCTTAATTCATCTTCTGTTACTTTTGCTAAATGTTGTTTATTTCTATTAATGCTTACATAATACTGAGTTTGAACATTTTTTTACTTGATTGATCTCTCAACTTTAACTTACACTAAATCAAAATGTTCACATTTACTTTTATGATTAAAGTGCTGTTACCTGCCCACTATGGACAAAAGCCTTTCCCTGAAGATGAAGAAGCGCACTGGTAGTTCCTTTTTTTCAAAACATGTTATGTCATGTTACTGTATTGTTGTTCATTTTTACTTAAAACATTTGCCTTTTTGAATGGTGGCTGGTAAAAATTAAACATAAATATTTTTTAATGAAATTGTTTAATTCCAACTCTGCTTACATATAGTGCCACATGTTCTAAATGATCCAATCAGTCATACCACACCTCTTTTTTCTCCTCCTGATCCTAATTTGAGACTCAGCAAGCTGTAGGTCCAAACTCAACAACAGCTATCCTGAATGTAGCCCAATAATGTATGTCAGATTAAGTAGATATGTGATCATTCAATGTCCCTGTGATAAAGGATATTAAAGCTTTGTCCCTTCTTTGCTGCATTAAGAGCCTCTATTCTTCTGCAAGAGTTTTACAATAAATTTTGCTGTGGATTTATTAATGAGGACAGGTACTGACTCCTCTGACTTAGGAAAAGTCTTAATAACTACCACTTTAAAATAACAGCTTCAAAATCATTGTGATGCTTCACTGGCCTATAGAATAGCATCTCTATTATTGCCCCTCCAGTCTTGGATGCCACTAACTGAAATATGTCATTTTACTATGTAGGTGAAATAGGCAGGAAAAGAACTCACAGTCCTCTTTTACTGTCAGTTCTGAATCTCTCAGCTTGTCCAGAAATGTGTAGAGTGTGTTCTGTAGGAGTGGCTCAAAACACAAATTACACTTCCCGACTGTAGGGGCAAACTTGAGGGACAAAGACATTCACCCAGTCCTAGCAGACTTATTGTACTTATATTTTGCATTTATCTCATCTTGGACATCAACAGTACAGCAAGCTGGCTTGGAAAAACTTGAACTTAAGATTTAAACCCAAACCACAAATATTTGAGAAATGATTTTCCAAACCTGCACAGATATTTCAAGCTCTGCTTCCAAGACACTGGGAAGTTGTCTGAAAAAATATGAAGACACATACTAGTGTATTTCAAAAAATTACAGTATCATTAAAATGCTTATTTGTGATCATATTTTATATTCATTACATGTGAAGTGACATTTCAAGGCCTTTTTGTTTTACTGTTGATGAGCATGGTTTATAGCTCACAAAGGAAAGGAGAGATGCACATCACCCCACTGTCCTTGCACACTGTCATTTAACCCATCCACACACAGTTATACACACACACACACATGCTAGTTTGTTCACACACTAGGGGGCAGTGAGCACACCTGCCCAGAGTGGTGGGCAGTACTATCCAGTAGCGCCCAGGGAGCAGTTGGGGAGTACCTTGCTTAAGTACCTTACTCAAGGGTACTTCAGTCATGCCCTGCCCTCAGGTATTCAAACTGGCAACCTTCCATACGAATGCACATTTTTTGAGATTCATTAGTATGTGTGGAAATGTAGTGCGGAAGGAGTGATATGTTGGATGTACAGAAAAGGAGCAATGTGTTGGAGTTTCACAGAAGAGAAGGGTGGGATGGGGTGGGGAGGGTTTCAATTCTGTTGTCATGGCAACATTGGCCACCGCTTCTTATCACTGGTCCAGGCTCAGATATAATGTGTGCTGTGATAAGGTAGGGAAGAATGTGTGTGAGTGTTGTCCTGCAGGGTAGGGAGGCTAGGATTATCCCTCTGCTTACTGCTGAGCAGTAAGCAGGTCTCAGACCAGAGAGGATTATTACAACACCCACACCCACACAGTTTCACTTTCAGTAATCTTACTTACTTACACAGACCAAAAATGACATAACCCAAATGAACATCAGTGATATCTATTTATTCTCAGACATGTATGCTGAAGCATAATGTTGGTCTTATTTTAAAAACTCTGTCTCATATTACTTGTTTTGCTGGCAGTTGAACTTTACTTTGGGTCAACATTCTAAATAGCCCAGAATTGTGCCCATTGTGCCCCACTACAATTGATCTGACATGAAGCAATCAAGATGTGATGGAAGTGTAGGCTTTCAGCTTTAATTCAAGCAGTTTAACAAAAATAATACATTAACTGTTTGGAAAATACAGAAATGTTTACACTTCAGTTTCACTACTGAAAATTAGTTAAACTGAAAACACTGAAAGGTAATTAAACATATGAACAATGGGTAGGTTCATGGATAGGTGTGGTCTATTCTCATTGTAGAGTGGAAAATACCAGCATAAATAAATAGGGATATAAATAAATGCAATATGGACTGTGATGATATAGTTTATATGAAGCTTCAATTGGAAAACCTTTCGGACCTGCTCGGCCCCTTCTCTCAGCTGCTCTTCTACTCTGCTCCTCTACTCACCCCCATTTGCAGTCTCATGTACACACTAAAGAGTAAGAGTTAGTGTGCACAAAAAAGAAATGAAGATCAAATTCAACAAGTTTAAATATAGTAGAAAAAATACTGAAGAAGAATTGAATGCAGTGTCCTAACTTTTTCACATCATATATTGTATCATATATCACCATTCAGCTAAATTATATTGGGATATATAGCCCTAGTTCATATACATTAACTCATATTCCTGTGTAAAGTGACCATTCTGGAGATATGTCATATGTTCAACAGTTGTCACAGCAACAATATTATGTCTGCATAATCTCCACATTTATAGATCCAAACACAGTGTTGTCTGGAAAAGGCAGTTTTGTATTATCATAAATGAATGCACATCCTTGAAAGTTTATTATATTTAGTGCATCACTTTTTCAGTGCAGTCCTGATTTTCCCTGTGTTTTCAGCTCTGTGTTGTGGGAGGAGCATATTGGGCTCACATTGAGATAAGTAAGGCAGGTTTTGAGATAAGTAAGGCAGGTTTTGTTGCTCTGACACATCCCGACATTTAAAAGGCTTTTGAAGCAGGTAATTATATCAAAGACTGTTATTAGTGAGCAAGAAACAATCTCAGAGAGATTTGTTGATGGAGATTGAAGATGAACCACTTGGCACTCTCGCAGTTTCCTTAAACAAATTGACTTGAGCTGCTACAGTGAAGATGTAATTATATTGCAAAGGTTACTGTCATCTCAAAATATCATTGGTTGTAAAGACACCTTCTAAATCCTTAGTTGCAGTTTTGACTGACAACAAAAGCATGGTGTAGTAGTATTCTTTAAAACTTGCATCCACGTTTTCCTATGTGATTTTATTGATACTTCCAGAGATTTAAACAAATGCTGTAACACTGGCAGCTGATGAATTAGATCCTAAAATGCTCTAAAATTCCCAAATAACCAAATAAATAATCTTATGTTGTCTTTCAGTGAAAAGTAAGACATTTTGAAGATATGCTTTTAGATAACTTTTAGCATGACTATATATATTTGTGCACCTTATAGAGTCCAGACTAATTAACTACCCCATTGGCAGAAATCACAGCTTACAAACACTTTTTGGATCTTTTTCCACCTTATTTTATCATTTTGTCCCTGTATTTTTACCATTTGAAATGGATGATTTTGCCCCACTATGGTGCATAAGGGTTAATTAACATCCCAGCCAACATGCTCATGTGGGGCTCATATGGGTGGAATGTAGGCTAGTTTGGTTCCAGGTAGACATGGGTTCTGAGTGGTCCCATCAGGAAACTGTGGAAAAAAGGTTTCTGGTTCCCAGTTAGGCTATCCATACAGGCTCTACATGGGAATGACATCTGGGATGTTTTATGCTCAAAACAACAGTGCAAAGCTTTCATGTTCATGATCAGTGTAAGTTTGATGCTAAGCAGGCCCACTACATCTCAATTTCTGGGAATTTGAAAAGATCTAAGAGTTTAACGGAGCATTAATTGAGGCAGCTTTAGTGTGTACAGTTTCAATAGAAACAGTGACCACCATGATGTCTGAATTTAGATGTGAAAGATCATGCATTCAAGCCAGTGATGTTAAACCACAGGCTCCTCACCAAAGAGGTCTGGCCAGATGAGTCATCTTTCATAATATTCTCCACAAGTGGGAAAAATGTATTGTGTACATCAAGAAAATGGTACATGCATGAATGTCCTCTGCTGCGAGGGGCACTGGTGGCTCTTTCACTGGCATGGTTTGGGTCCACTAGTCTCAGAGAGAAGGATTACTGCCAATGAATGTAAAGTAAATCAGACTGATTATTGTATGATAATAAAGACAGATAATTCTGTCTTCCAGAAAAAGATCACTGCCTCATCAACAACGCACAACAAGGCTCACTGAACATGAAAATGGAATAAATTATATGCAGTGGCCTTCACAGTCACCAGATCTCCACACAGTTGAGTGCATTTTGAGCTGACGTGTTAGACAGCATTCTCACACCACCGCCATCAAAATAACAACTGAGGGAATATCTTTTGCTGAAATGGTGTTACATTCCTCCAGTATGGAGGAAATAAATCACTCAGCAGTAGGTAATAAACACTTTGTGCTGATTGCTATTCTAAGTGTAAAGGGAGTGCCAGGACAATAACAGTTATCAGTTCCTCTCACATTTAGGATTTTGGAGGAGCCCTATTATTTATCCAGCCATTACAATGGCCATAAAATGTGTTGATTTATCTTGTTGAACAGCAAAGGTTTCTTCAAACTAAGTATAAACATCCATCATTATTGTAAGGATCCAATCATTTCTGGTCCCTGAAAAGTATTCTATTGTTGTAACAAGCAGAATGTCAATGGGCAACAAGCAGAATGTCTGGCCAAACATCTGAAAATATATCATAAAGCCAGTACTAGCATGCTTAATGGTATTATAGACAAATATAACTTTGGGGAGATGATCTACCCATCTTCTCTTCTTAGCAGGTGACAGGCTTCTAAGAAGGGTTCTATTGAATATTTCACATTGGCCATTTCCTTGGAGTCTGTCTGAGTTTGGCTTTAGCCACAGTAACAGCTTTTTGATCTATTGTAGGGTCTGCAACAGAATACTTAGAGAGCATATCTGTGAAAATTAAAACATTTCCCTGCCCATCATTTGAAGTAAAATTCACAGTAATTACTTCCAGAGGTTTTGATGTCAGTAAATTCCCCATTTTTTCAGTCATGGTAGTGGAGCTTTGGCTACTGTGCACCTCTCACAGTTTTGGCAGTACTCCTTGATGTCCTGATGCATCCCAGGCCAATAACATCTCAACCTTACCAACAAACAAGACCTCTCCACCTGCTGATGCCCATTCTCATCACGCATGGAATGAAGGATCTTGCATTAGTTATATAGCCACATCAAGTATCAACAAAATGGCAGTATAGTACCTCCTCATCTTCTTTCAGTTTATCCCACTGTCTAAGCAGCTCCAAAGTCCTTCCATCTTCCACAGCCTTCTCAGCCCTACTGGGCTTTACCCTACGTGTCCAATACTTCTGAATAAATGAAATTATTGGAACCAGAACACTGCTAGGGTACACAGGGAAAGTAGATGTGGTGCCTTGTTTATTAACAATAGCAGCTTCTGCTAGCCCAGTCACACCTCCTACAGGATTTACTTCGACAGATTCTGAGTAAACTTGTGCCTGCTGTGAAAATGCATCAGCATTGCCATTCTGTCTACCCAGCCTACACTGGATATCAAAATAAAACCTAGCCAATTCTGAGGCCAAAATTTTATTGGTAAATTTGTGGCCAAGAAGGTATTCATAGAACTTATCTGCATACTTCGGGTGCAAGAGCTGCAGCTTCATGGCACTATAGTTTTCCATATATCTTTTTGCTGACCTCAATCCATGGCTGGCACATGGGCCTCCTTCCCTGGTCCCCATCTTGGGAAAAGACCACACCCAAACCTTGATGACTTCAGGTTTCAATTTCCACAAAAAAGGCATTGCAAAATCTGCATAAGATGACACTAGTTTCTGTTTCAGTAGCTGGAATATATCTTCACACTCTTAAATCTTCTGGCTCTCTTCTTGCTTTATGAGATGTAGCAGCTGACACAGCATGCAACGTGGCCACAACCTGTGAAAAAAAAAATTTTCACAGAAAGTGCCGATAGTACGCAGCAAAACCAAGAAAGAATCTCACCTCTGTATTACCTTTAGGACATGGTCACTCTGCTACTGCTCTAACTTTCTCTGGATCTGTTAATACCCCATCTGAAGAAATTACATGTCCCACATGTGAGACTTGCTGCTTGAAGAAGGAGCACTTTCTCCACTTCACTTTAAGGCAACACTCTCTGAACCAGGACAACACTAGTTGAAGTTTAAGCAGAGGCTGTTCAAAAGAATTAGAAACTACAACAACATCATCCAAATAAAGAAACAAGGATTGGAAATGTTGGTCTCCCAGGATCCTCTCCATAAGATGCTTGAAGGTTCCTGGTGCATTATATAACCCAAAAGGCATTCTGATTTGAATTCAAATAAGCCAAAAATGGTGTACAAAATGCTGACTTGTGTCTATCTTTTTCAGCCACCACCACTTGACTATAGCTGCTAGCAAGTTCCAGAACCACTGAGCACCACTTAAAGTGTTTATAGACTCTTCAAATCTTGGAAAGTGTATGCATCTTGCATCCAGTTGCTGGGAGTAAGCACATTGACCGTGCAGGTACCATGACAGTAGCTGTAGCCATTACTTTCACAAAACCTTCTGACAACACAGGATGCTCTTTCCATGAAAGATTAATCTGAGAGGGCAACACTTTACTGCATTCCTTTTTTATCTACATTCATGCCAACAAGACCAGGAACAAGGGGACTGAAGTTTCCCTGCTGCTTCTGCACCTGCCCAATAATCCTCTATTATTCTGATAGTGCTCCTTCATTATAATTCAAATTTTGGTGAGCTGCTTCTTGACAACCTCCCAATATGACCCACTTCCTGGCATTTAAAACAGCAGAATCAAACCTGGTTTCCTGCCTTGACCATCTCATATGGCTACCTTTCTGAATTTACAGAGCTTCTACATATTACCTGTAGTCCTTCCAGCTTCTCCTCTTTATTTCTTTAACATGTCCCTAAATTCAGAAATGAAAGAATCAAGATTAGGAATGCAACCAGTACCCCCTGCATCAACTCCTGCTACCTCTATTTCATGTTTGTGAGCACTTTTCCCACTCCTCTGACCTTCGTCCAACAACAATGTATGCATAGACAGCATACACTGAATGATTGAACACACGCATTCAGCCATGTCTGACTTACTTTACGGCAGCCAGCTACCATACTAGATGCAGTAGCATCCCAACGATAATACCCTCAATACTGGAGCCCCTTACACTATTATTTAAAGTCAATCCATCATGGCACACTTGAGCATCAAGAACACATCAGTAACATCACTCATCTTTTTAATATTTTTAGTGTATAGCAAAAGACTTTTGTAATATTTTCATTTGTGACCTAGTCACATGCCTAATATCTTTTTCGCGAGCAGAAGAACAGAGGTCTTAGAAATGGGCTGTGTGGGGTTTGAGCAGTGCTATCCCGTGAGAAGTGGTCCAGCCGCAATAGGAATTAGCTGTTTGGCTCACGCATTCAGTAGTATTTGTTCCGCCTAGATGGTGAAAGGTCGGGCTGGTATTTGATTCCTGCCGACAGGAGCAGAATAATGGAGTGTGTGTGTGTGTGTGTGTGTGTGTGTGTGTGTGTGTGTGTGTGTGCGTGTGTGTGTGTGTGTGCTGGGGCTGGCAATGCAGTGTATTTTCCTGTGTGAACAGTGAATTTTAGCAATTCAGTGTAATGTAGCTCTTCTATTTTATGGTTTCATTCTCGTGCATTTAAAATACAATTAAATCTAGTATTACCCTTTTCCCCTTATTACAGTGTTAAGCATTCAAGCTGAGTGTTCTCACTGTCTCCCTAAAGATACCGTATTGATTTTGTTTTGCCCCACTCCGCTTTCCATATGGCATCATGAGGCACTGAGAGAATCCTTATGTGTCTTGACCCAATAAATGTGCTCAATACATGCAAATACCAGCAAGGTTTTAACTGCAGTAACCTAAATATATACCTGTCCAGGGACATGCTTAGATAGAGGGCTGCAAAAAAGCCTTCTATGATTTAATTAGCCCCAGCTCAACCATGCTGGCTGCTTACTCCCTAAACCTGCTGTACTATACCCACTCATACACATTCACATTTAGTCCTTAGCTGTACTGAGGTAACTTATAGCTGCCCAGGGATAGGCTTTGAGGATAAAAAAGCCAGTGTTATGGTGTTATGGGGGTTTCATTAGCCTGTTTTGACCCTCACTAACAAGCTAAGTGGGTTGAATGGAGAGTGGGAACAGAGCCATAGAGCACATTTAGTGTTAGAAAGAATAAAGGAAAGGAAAACAGCACACATCCACCTAACTCAGACATTTGTCGGTCGTTTTATAGCATCTAAGACGTGATAAATGGCTCATTTGGACAATACGTCCTGTCACTCTCAATCTGGAGTGAGAGAAAAGCTCTCTGATAGATTGACTGTGCAGACATGTTTGCAACATAGGGTCAGGTCCTTTCTTTTCACATATAAGTAAATGCAGTGGGGTGTGAAAGGCAGAAAATTCAACTGTATCAGCACTATCTCTGAGAGCTTTTGGTTTACTAGAAGATCAGTTATAGCCTATGGCTAGACTGAATAGATTCAGATTTTTATGCTGGCAGTGTGAAAAACTCATCTCACTGTCATTGGCTGGGTGCTAGAGACCTCTGTCTTTCAATGTATTTCAAAATTATTAATCAGTATGGGAATAATGGGCCAATTATTGAAATTGATATATTTCATGTATATGTATATCTGTCAATTGGGACTGCATCCAATCCCCTTTATGAAAACAACATCTATACAGTACAAATAAATGCATTTTATATGAAGTCAAAAGTTTGCCTTTAGGTTAATGGGGCTATGGTCAGGATTTAAGGAATACATTTAGTAAACCTATGGACAAATGATAATGTTTTATTAATTGTCATTTTCTGTTTTCATTTTGGCTGTGTATACATTCTCCAATCCTTTCAAATTCATATATATTATAGTATAACACTGAGGTGTTTATACATATGTGTCGCTACCTGTACAAATTGATGGTACGTCTTGGTTAATGAAAGCAAAATAGAATAGAAATAACTTGAATCTGACAAAAGTAATAATTAATAAAAATTCTATGAAAATGAACAAATGAAAATCCAACATTGATTTTGAACCATGGTTCAACAGAATTATTTTAAAAAGTAAACTCATTTAACTGGACAAAAATGAGTGTACCCCTGAAAATAATGTGACCAAATGGACATGTTAAATCAAGTTTTGTCCACTTATTAGCATCACAGGGGTCTAAAGTCTTGTAATCAGCCAACGGGCCTATATATAGGGCTACAGGTAGTCACTGTGCTGTTTGATGACATGTTGTGTACTACGCTTAACATGGACCAGAGGAAGCGAAGGAAAGAGTAGTCTCAGGAGATTAGAAAGAAAATTATAGACAAGCATGTTAACGGTAAAGGTTATAGACCATCTCCAAGCAGCTTGATTTTCTTGTTACAGTTCTGCATATTTTATCCAGGAATTCCATTGGACAGATGAGACAAAAATTGAAGGTTTTGGTAAGGCACATCAGCTTTATGTTCACAGATGGAAAAATGAAGCATATCAAGAAAAGAACACTGTACCTACTGAGAAACATGGAGGAGGCTCTGCTATGTTCTGGGGCTGCTTTGCTGCATCTGGCACAGGGGGTCTTGAATCTGTGCAGGTTACAATGAAATCTCAAGACTTTCAAGGCATTCTAGAGAGAAGTGTGCTGCCCAGTGTCAGAAAGCTTGGTCTCAGTCGCAGGTCATGGGTCTTACAACAGGATAATGACCCAAAACACACAGCTAAAAACACCCAAAAATGGCTAAGGGGAAAGCATTGGACTATTCTGAAGTGGCCTTCTATGAGTCCTAACCTAAATCCTATTGAGCATCTTTGGAAGGAGCTGAAACATGCCATCTGGAAAAGGCAACCTTCAAACCTGAGACAACTGGAGCAGTTTGTCCCATTGAGGAGTGGGCCAAAATACCTGCTGAGAGGTGCATTTGATTGCAGTGATTGCCTCAAAAGATGGTGCAACAAAATATTACATTAAGGGTCCAAGTTAAGGTTTCTCTCTAGGCCTATTTTTAAAATATTTCTGTTGAAGCATTGTTTAAAAACAATGTCTGACTTTCATTGATTAATTTTCATAGCATTATTTATTACTACTTTTGTCAGTTTCAAGTTTCCATTGTGGGTTTTTCTTTTATTAACTAAGGGGTACCAACAATTTTGTCCACATGTGTATGTGTACTCTACTCAAAATAGTGCACGTTAGTAGAGTACCACTTAGTGTACATGTTACTATGACAAGTATGTTACCTGAGTTTGAAGTTGGTATGCTTGTATTTAATAGCTTTAAAGGAAAATATGTGACTAGGGCTAGGTGATATATTGATATATTGAGATATATTTATATCTACAGAATTCAGAAGAAATTATATACAAAGATAGGGGTACAGGCCTCAGCAGTTGCACTGAATGCCAAAGAGGAGCCAGTTCTCTTCCTCTATCCATCCTTCTGAGGCCTCCTGTCACACATCCACTCACCCACCCACACACACACACACACACACACACACACACACACCTATGCACACTGAGGGGCGATAAAAGTAATTGCACTGCATGCCATTAGGAAAGAGAGGCAGGGGAGGATAGGAGGGGTGATCAGTCTGTCCCACTGCGCTGAATTTTAATTGTGTCTGTTGGCTGTTGATAAACACACAGGCAACCTCTACACTTGTGAGACACTCAAATGCAAACACATTCACACACAGGCTGAACATACCTTCCATAAGCTAGTTCCACATCAGTCCAATGTGGATGAGGCTGGACACACATACACACACACACAGACACACACGTTATTTATGGAGCTGCTGAATTATGCATGGGGCCGGAAAGCGAGGGTAAACTGTAGGGCGTGCAGATGTCTGTGGAAAGACTTGAAAGCCTCTTCTCTGTGGTGACTGGGCTGGCACAGGCTGCCATTTGCGTCTTTGGCACTTCAGTAGCTGTAGCTGGGTGGTTGTGTGTGTGGGTGGGTGGATGGGCGGGTGTTTGAAAGACTGTCTGGTTGTCTGAGGATAGACACAGAGCAAGGGTGTATCTCATACAAATGTCTTAGAAGAAAATGTATTGAGGGAACACCTCAGTTCAGGTGGAATGGTGGATTATGATGGGTTTTTAAAAAAAATCAGTCAATTAGTAAATTTCAATGACTAATGCGGTTTAAAGACCTTGGTTTGGGCAAAATGCTCAGGTGAGGTTTTACAAGCCTATTTACAATCATTTATTTATTCCATCAAATAGGACTGCAAAATATATTTCAAAATGTAGACCAATTTTCAGCAAATCCATAGTAATCATTCCTCCTTTGGCAGAAAACATAGCATGTTGCTATTTTTCATAGCAAATTCTTATAGATTCTTGTTTTGTAGTTTTGAGATGTTTTTGTTTAAGGTCTGTCCACCAATTATATATGATCTTTTTTATATAATTTTATATATATAAAAAATTCTTAATTTCCATGTTTGTGCAACCAACAGTTCTTGGTAGTTATATGACAGTTTTATTTGCCTTTCTTACCAGCATATGAGCAGTTTTCCCCAAGAGTTATCTTGGTCTTCCAGATCCCATATTGACCTATACATTTCCCAAGAGCTGCCATTTCTAAATGGCTTTCCACACCACTGTAGGAAACTCAGCAAGATTGTTGTAAACAGGACCCCATGCTTGGTGCCTGTGAAGGGATAACAAGACACTCTGTATATAGATTTTAGATTATGACAAGTTTGAAAATTCAAAATTCATTGAATTTCCGTTCACCTGACAGTTCCTGATTAAATTTGGTGACATGTCTCAGACATAGTTTGCATTGCTTAGGGTGACCAAACTTTTGCAGATGCCACATTGCTGATTTATTTAAAACCCCATTCCAATTTCCAGTATTCTGTAAAAAAGTCACATGTTATTATATACAGTCTAGATATTTTTGAATCATCAGCACAAGTGTGGCTTGGAAGGCTTGAATACAGTAAATGGAAGGTATCAGTTACCCAATGGATACAGCTGCTGCTCTGTAACACTGTAGCCGCAGGGTGCTGGGCAAGGTTGGATTGAAAGAGACTGGAGCACTGTTCGTTTTTCTACCATGACCTCCGTTGAAAGACACACACATACCTGACTGATGTAATTTGTGTTGCTTGCAGAGCTCAGGGATGTAGAGTGTTGGCCTCTAAGGAAGCTTGCATGTAGCAGCACGTTAGCAGTATACAGTGTGATGGCAGGGAATCAGGTTGCACTCTGAGCAGGGTTATAGAAGTGTATACACAGCGGATGTGTTGGTCAGCTGAGAGTCAACACTCACTAATGAACATTTTTGCACTGCACTCACTGGACAACCTCACCAGAAGCTGGTTAATTCAAATATTTTCACAGTTAATAATTGAAGGTAAAGTAAGTAGAAATTGCCATGAGAAGATGATGAAGTATGCCCTGAGGGTTATATGTGATGGTATCATGCATTAACAACTTGAAAGCTATATTACTCCCAAAGGCTTATTATTTCATAACTTCAGCTGATTTATTCTTAAAGTATAAAAGTGAACAAAAATGCTTGAACTCAATGATTTGTTCTGGGATTCTTCACAAGTTCATAAAATAAAAGTTTAAGACCCAGTGCTTCCTTGACACTGCTGCTCTTTACTAGATTAATGCTTTACAAACTTGACAAAGCTTGCTTTGTTCACAGTTTTTGTGTTTGTTTTAAAAGTAGTTTTCTAAACACTGGATACCAATGATTTAGTGTAGGTAAATAAAGTTCGGTACTTCTGGGCTAATACTGTGCTGTAAAAGTGAAATCAGATTTTCAGACTGGAAACTTATTATTTACTTAAGTGTTACATATTTCAAACTGACTCTTTATTTAGATATTAGATATTTCAAATGATATTACCAATTATTTAGGTGTTGTTATGTATGTTAAACATAGATGTTCATTTAGATGTGATGTGTATTAAACATACTTTTATTTAGAAGTTGCATATTTCAATCATTTTTAGACATTACATATTTTTTTAGGTGTTATTTTTTTTAAATGTATGACATTTAGGTCTTACATATGACAAATGTATGATTTATTGTTCTATTTAAAAGTACTATTTATGTAGGTGCTATACTGTGACACTGTTGTCTGTTGAAATATTAGAATCTTGTTGTTCTGTTGCAGTTTTACTTCTACTCTTATATAAGACCCAGTGAAAAATCGGCTCAGTACTGATCATCTCATTTCACTTAAAGCCTATTTATTTAATGTGTTTACTCAGCCTTGCATTTAAGATTTATGTCCTCTGCAGGCAATCATTTGACACCAACTTGCGCACTCGAAATTAATCAGTCTAAACTAATGGGATTATATAATATAATGGCCATTATTTATCTGCTTGTGTACATTTGTATGAAAACGTTTTTCCCATGTGTTCTCTGCAGTGTGTGGCTGTGACCTGGCCCGCTCCGGCTTCTTCCAGAAGGGTGGAGAGTACATCTGCACAGAAGACTACCAGCGTCTGTATGGCACCAAGTGTGACAGCTGTGGAGATTTCATCACCGGGGAGGTGGTCTCGGCACTGGGACGCACCTACCACCCCAGGTGTTTCGTCTGCAGCATATGCAGGTACAAGAACAATTCCAAACACATTTCCAACCGAAATTCCGAACCATCATGTGAACCACCTAAGAAATGTATGCAAAGTATTAAAGGCTTACTCAAACCAACACAACTAACGCATTTTAAAGGCCTTAGTAAATACTTGTAGATTTGGTAAACAGATAAATGTATTGAGTGTAAAGTGTCCCAACACATCTCATTGAACTATTGAACAAATAACATTTTCCTCACAAGAAACTTGTAATTGTTAATTACAATTGAAAACAAATATTGAGTTTGTTGTTTTTAGTTGTATGACCTTCATCTCTCCATACCATTAAAATGAAGGTCAAATGTCCATATGTTATATACATTAAAAAAAGACAAAGGTTATAATGGGGTGTCCTAAGTTTTTCACATGACTATATGCTACCAGCAAAAGGACAAGGACAAGGAGCAGCTCACATTATAAAGGGTCTGTGTGCGTTTAGTATCACCTGTGAAAGCAAAACAGTGCAGGAAAGGGTCTCAGCTTTGAACCTGGCATCTAAACAAACTGGGGCATTACTCAGCCGTAGGCGTGGATCCTAACGTCAGAACCATTCACCTCAGCCTGTGACACAATCCAATAACTCATCGTGAGTGAAGCGAAAGTCCAGACTCATATACTAGCACTCATGAAGAGGGTAAAAACTGCATATGACAGGTGTTGGTTCTAAATAGGCTAAGCCGTTTATTTAACTATTTTTAATAGTCCAGTGACGTGGACCAGAACTACAGATGCAGTGTGGCTATTTAAAGTGTGCCAGGGGAGCCAACACTACATTTGGCTTTGGATGAGCAGACCATGAATAAATGGACGTAGTAGGAAGCCAGAAAGCACACACACACCTAGACACACAAAGTCAAACAAATGGTCTTTACACCTTCTAAATCTTTAAGCTGTTTTCCCCATTCAGAAATACATGAAAAGATTTGAACACCTTTTAAAAGCCTTTTAACAGTAGACAGTGGATAAAAAGCCATTTCTGAAAGAACAGTATTGATGCTGATTCTCTAAATTTTCTTTGTAAAGTGTTTAAACAATAGTGCACAATCCAGGTGGCCATTTTACTGTCCAGCCTCTAAAAAAATAAGTGTTTTTCGACCCCTCTAAAGCCAATTCACATATACTAAATTGAACATTAATAGCGTAACATACCTCTCGTGTTTTAAAACACAAATCTATGATTGGCTATACTTTATTTAGATTGTTTCCAGCAGAAGACTACCATGTGCCATGTACATTGTTCTGTGTACACTGATCATGCATAACACTGAAACCATTTTTTAATCCTTTAAAGTGTGTCATATTTGATACATATTTAGTTTTTTTTAACCCTCTGCAATGTGTGATAATATCTAAAATAATTGTTAAATAATATATAAATTATAACAATAATATATAATTAAATAAATAAATAATTATTAATTACAGAAGAAAAAAAAATGTTTTCTGCTCCCTGGTGGATTATCAGTGCACTACATGCACTAGAAAAAAAATAAATACTGATGTTTCTGTTTGAAAACAAAATTTGAAAACAAGTGAAGTCCTGATGCATCACCTGCGGTCCAAAATAAAGTGTGAGGTGTGTAAAGTATGTGCACAAAATAGCGATTCCATAAAACCTCTGAAGGTGTTCTCTATCACTGTGATGTTAGCAGCAGATCATTAAACCTTCCAACACATCAACTTCAAGAACTGGCTGTACAGTTGCTGCCTGAAGCCTGACCCATCCTACAGCATTTAAAAAAGCCTAACCCATGTTGAAAATGTGAGACTGCAAACATAGTAACATTTTTCACCACTTGTTTCTGTGCTTGTTAGTCATCAAAGTCTCTACTCAATCTACCCTGAATCCAACACCCTGAATTATTTACCCCCAATTCTGACCAATGATTCAGAACCACAAACCCTCGCAAACCTCTACTTTCTCATGAACCACAAAAAGCCAAGAGGAAGACAATAATGTGGATGAAGCTGTGCTGGAGAAGAAGGGCTGAAAGGGGCTCCTACATACTGCAAAGTGAGCTTGAGGTGAACACTCATATGGTGCATCCAGAAAGCATTCACAGCACTTCACTTTTTGCACACAAGGTCCCATAGGAGATGATGCATGTCAGAGCACAAATCAAGCCTTGAAGGAATTGTCTGGACCTCAGAGACAGGATTGTATCGAGACATAGATCTGGGGAAGGTACAGAAAAAATTCTGCTGCATTGAATGTCCCAATGAGCACAGTGGCCTCCATCATCCATAAATGAAAGAAGTTTGGAACCACCAGGACTCTTCCTATGGCTCAATGATTGTGGTAGAAGGGTCGCTATGTTTTCACCTTCTTATTTTTAATTTATATAAAGCTGCTATGTTGTAAAAAGCACTATACAGAAAATCTTTTGGTGAATACATTAATAATAAAAGTAATACTTTCTGTGTAAATCTAAGTGTCATCTATTTCCAATCCTCTCCTTAATGTATTATTATTATTATTATTATTATTATTATTATTATTATTATTATTATTATTATTATTATTATGGAGGAGAAATCTGGTACTACACTTCTTGCTTGAAAAATATCAAAAGTTAATCTGAGAAAAAGAAAATCTTGTTTTAGTTTTTTGCATTTGTTCACCTTGTGTGTCTGCAACATATATAAGTACATATTTGTGTTTTCACCTCAAGCTTCCGTTACAGTATATATATACCTACATTACAGGAGTCATAAATATTAAACATTTCATGTTTACAATTCATGGTCAGGGCAGCCCTGACTGTACTGGGAGAAGATCAGAAGAGTAAAGATTGAATTATAGACACCCCACATTATATCTCAGAAGATCATCATTTATGATCAGCCTGAAATTAGGGGACCTTTTGCCATTGTTGGGTGGAGCAAATCGATAGAAATTGCTGTAGAAAGATAATCATTGAATCATATATTTATATATATATATATATATAATTTCATGTTATATTTTTCAAATTTGATCAATTTAGTGAATAATATTATTATTATATATAATTATACATATAAGTGTACCAAAGTATGTTCTCTCTAGAATTTGTGAACTTATTTAAATTTAGGAAATCATTGGAACTAATCTATGGAAAATGCTGAAAAAATTATAGTGTGGCAAAATAAGAATAATTAGGCTTCTAAGGGTTAAACATGGACTGAGTTTTTATGCTGGTGTGTGACAGTGTCTTGACCAGCTGGGAATTCTTTGGCATGCTGTTAATGAAGAGGTAGCTGACTCAGACCAGTTGGTTCAGTTGGCCAGCAGCTAAAAGAAGTCAGTCAGTGCTGACCTATACAATGTCCACAGGGCCCTGACTGTGTTGCAGCCACCCTACCACTTACTGAAAGAGGACCCAGTGTCCAAACCAGTAATAGGGATATGACCGTGGTGTCTGAAAAGTGAATTATTTTAATCACTTCATTGTTGCATAAACAGAAGCTGTAATGGATTTAAAGGTGCTAAAAGGTGCAGCTAAATGAAAAAATATATTCATACAAAGAGGTCTTTAGTGTCAAATTATCACAATGCATATCAAGTATGCATACCATGTTTCTTGATGTAATGCTTTTCACTCAACCCTTCTTCAGTAGCCTATGTAAATAAAGTCTAAATTTAGATTTTATGTGTATTATCATCCGCAAAGAAATGCAAAATGAGCTTTAATGTGTGAATTGATGAATATGTGATCCACCTTCCTTTCATGTGATTGTGTGTAGGGAGAATAACTCGTCATTACATTTAATTGGCCTGTGAAACTGTCTTTGATGGTCAGCTCCTAGATGGGAAACTAATTAATTGCCTTCTTTGACCAAATTCAGCCTGTTTCATCACAAATCAGTATTAGCTGAATTTCATAAGCATAATCAGTTCCAAATTCATGCAGAAGTAATCTCTGCGTTTTTCCCAAAGGTAATGCAAAGTAATTAGCTTCTGAGCTCAGCTGCAATGACGACTTAGGTTGCAGATGGTGCATACAAGTGCTGTAGTTATGTCGATTTTAGACTTTTCCACTGTTCCAAAACCAGTGATCAGTTTACTCAAGAGCACAGATCTATTAGACACCGACACTATAAATTCATACAAAAAGCATGACTGTAGTCACAAATAATAATTAATTCAATTTATTCAAATAGTTCTCCATCAGCAACAAACAGAATAATAAGCACAAAAAAAACAACCACAGCACACACAAACACAAATACCTCATGCAAATTAGACATCAATTAATCTTCTCAAGAATCTTGACTGAAAAATGACACTTAACAGTCAGCACTCAACTTACACACACCCCACAAGAAGCAGCAGCCAATTGCATGCAGTGTATACTCCAGATTGTTCCCAGAAGGGACCAGTGCAGACATGGGGAGAACCTAGAAACTCCACCCAGAAAGGGACATGATCCCAAGTCCTGGGGGGAGAACATGCTAACCACTAAGCCACTGTACCACCCAACAAAGGAAGTATGAAGTACTCAAGAAGTATGACTCTAGTCCAGAAACATACATCAACTCAAAAGCTTAAATCTACTCAAGAAGCTTGAAAATCTTCAAGAAGCATAAATTTACTCAGGAAGCATGAATCTGTTCAAGATGCATGAATCAACTCAGGAAACTTGAATCTGCTCAGGAAGCATTAATCTACTCAAAAGGTGTGAATATGTTCGACGTTTGAATCTATGAAAACATTCAAAACAATGAATGTCAATGTTCAAAAGTCTGGAAACACTTAAATATACAATACAGTTCTTATTAAATATTATTTGACAAATGACAGTGTTCTATAGCATTTTTAATGATTAAATTGTAGATTGTCGTTGTGTTAGAATTGTTTTACAGCTATTTAATGACCTTCTGAAGACCGTGAAGGTCACAGTAACATAGTGTTCATGGCTGAAACTTTGAGCATAACACAGCATGAAGGAGTTTACTTTATGGTGTTTCTCTCCTGAAGACTTTGCCCTTGCTTTTCTTTGTCACGCTCTTGGAGTAACCAGATTATACTGAGAATTCCTAACAAATCTCACCCTGACACCCACTGCAGTGTCTCAGTGCCGTGTTAAAAAAATGTGTGTGATTTTATGCCTGTCCAAACACTTTCTATCCATTCAGCCATTTGATTTGGTACCTCTGGCTAAAAAATGGGTCAATTGATTATTAGCAGTATATGTCTATAACAATGGAACCGCCGTGGAAAGTGCTGTTCAATGAGTATCATTAACAAGGACAGGTTTGTGTGTGTGGCCTGACATGCTCCGTCTCACTGTGTCACAGGAAGCCGTTCCCCATTGGAGACAGGGTGACCTTCTGTGGGAAGAAGTGTGTGTGTCAGCAGTGCTCGCACACGCTCATCAGCAGCAATGAGCCCGTCAAGATCCACGGCCCCAGCCGTAAGTCTCCCTCTATCACAACAGCAGACACCTCTCTGTATCACTGCAATCAGTGTTGTGCCCCCCAGAGCAGTACTGATCCACCTTTATATGATTAAAGCAAACATTTGTCGAAAAGTCAATTTACGCAATCAGTTAAGGAAACAGTTGCCGTTAGCTTTTCCTAACTGTCCAAAGAGGAGGTTTATTTAGTGTAAAACAGCTCAAAACACGGCTCATTTATTATTATTCAATCACGTTTAATTATTATATATGATTTAAAATGGAATTTGTCAGATTTACTCACACTCCAAAACACAGGGCCTCTGTGTTCTTGATCACCCAGATATTAAGTTTAAATTAAGGTTTATACTAGAGCTGCAGCATTATCTGCAAAATCTCTACGACATTAACTCTACGACATTAAAATCTCTACTTTTTTGTTCAGCATGTGATTGTGTCAGTTGGAAGTTATCTGTCTGTTCTGTTCATCACGTTAAATAGTTAATTGTTTCATGAGGATCATTTTGGAAAAGATACAGTTATTGAATTGGAGCCTAGCTCTGTTTGTTTACTAAATGAAGCTTCAGCAGATTCTAATTCACCAACAGAAGCGCAGCTGATTATCTGTGCAATTAAAAATAGTTCAATTTAACATTTAATGTGACAAGAAAAGTGAGAAATACTCAAATAACATACAAGTACTTGTGCATCCCACCTCTGGTAGAGAAGTTTATTTTGTGTTTATAAAGTAACCAATGAAGATCTCACACAATTCTGTCAGATGTTTTCGGTCGTGTATTTATAAAGATGAGATCAGTGAGAGTCCAGTGTTTGTTAGCAGTGTTAGACCAGCATCTCCATTTGTAAAGTAAAAAGCAAACTTCAGATAACAAACATATCTTGGCTGATCAGCTTCATAAGTGATCATGTCAGTTTGCCAAACTAATGCTCTAAAATGTGCTTAATTAGCTTTGTACTGAGGATAACAACTAATGGAAAGTGTAGAATTTTGTCCATGTTTGTGTTTATTTGACTTGGCTTGCCTAAGTCACATTTGGGAAGTAAAGAGTTAGTGATGACACTGTTTTAAAGAAAGAAAATACATATTTACTTGTAGTTTTTGTTGGCACTATGGCATCATTTTATAGGCACTGCTGCATCGTTTCTCACTGTGGCCTGGGTCAGCACAGGGCGAGCACTCTGCATGACGTGCCTTTTGATTATCCTCATGAAGCAGATGTTGCATGATGCAGCCAGATGGGCTGAAGCTGGAGAAGAGTGGAGCCCAGCAGTTTATCGAACCAATTACAAACAGAGTGCTGGAGCTGTGTTTACCAAAGAGCCATCACAGTGTAATAAGACTGGGATTAGATAGAAGATTATAAAAAAATATTCTATCAAAGTGTATCAAAGAACTCTATGTTTCTGACTGCCATTTTTTAGAGAAGAGAGAAGTCCAGAAATGTCTACATTTTAGATGGACAGTGCTCAGACAGCTTTATAAGGCAGAGAAATTGGATTGATTAGCTATTACTTTTCAATGAAATAAGACAAAATACCTGCAAATCTTTAGATTCAAACTCATCAAAGTACTTTTAGTTTTATGGACTACATATTCTCAGATTCTGATTATTTTTATTCAGCCATGAAGCATCTTCTGCCATAGCTCCCTCAGCTTCTCATTCAGACACACACACACACACACACACACACACACACACACACACACACACACACACACACACACACACACAAGTTAAAGTACTTTTTCTTTGTGATGTTGTCTAAAACCAATATATTTTCAGACTATTAGATTATTTAAGGCAGTTATTACTCCAGTGAGCATTACACACTGGTATTGCACTGTTTACACAGTTTCAAGATTCAGTCAGGTGAAAAAGCTAAAATACCCAATGAACACCTTTGACCACCATATTTCAACACTGGACAAAGAATGTTGGAGATGGAGCTGCCGGGCAGAAGAAGAAGAGGAAGACCTTAGATAAGGTTTATGGATGTAGTGAAGGAAGACATGGAGATGGTTTGTGTAATAATAGAGGAGGCAGGGGATAGGGCAAGATGGAGGCTGATGATCCAATGTGGCGACCCCTAAAGGGAGCAGCCGAAAGAAGAAGAAGAAGAAGAAGAAGAAGAAGAAGAAGAAGAAGAAGAAGAAGAAGAAGAAGAAGAAGAAGAAACATATGAATATTTTATCTTCATTTGAACAATATTAAGAGAAAAAATATGAAGAAATATCTTTTAAAAATAATTTGCAAAAGTAATTAATAGAAATGCAATTTTCTTGTGAGGAAAGATTTTCCCACTCCTCCATGCAGAATTATTTCAGCTATGTGATGATCCAGCATCAGTCTTTGTACAGACAGTTACATTTTCCTCCAACTCACTCTCAAACCATGACATTTTCACCTCCATCATTCACAGTTGGTACGAGGTTCTCATGATGAAATGCTGTGTTTGGTTTGTCTTCTGTTTTCTGTGCCCAAAAAAAAATCAACTTTGGATTCATCTGTCCAAAGTACATTGTTCCAGAGTCCTGCTCTTTGACTAGCTGTTCTCTGGCCAATTTTACTCTTGCACTGGTTGGTTTTTGTTTTGTTTGTTTGTTTTTCTTTCAGTCTCACCATGGTGATACCACTTAACATACTTCAGATAAAGAACCAATTAATGTCTGTTTAAAGCCATCATTCTCCAAAGTCCTCTATAACCAGGGTCTAATCAATTGCAGCTGATGTGCTGCACCTGGTTATAATTTTAGGCATTGTAAGTAGTAATAAATGTGGTGTATCTTAACCTTTTCCCTTACAGGAAATTTGCATTATTAATAATTACATTTTATAAATGATTTTAGATTACATTTGTTTCAGTTTAATGTGTTTAATTATATCACCTCCATCTTTCAGTAGTTAAAATGAAGATCAAATATCAACATGTTTAAATATGTTAAAATACAGAGGTTTTGATGGGGTGTTCTCTTTCACATGACTATAAAACCATGTTGTGTTGAATTTATGTCCACCTTTGAATCACTCCAACATTTGAATGGTGGTCTGTGATTGAAATGTACTGCATGAGTAAAATACAACAATCTAATCATTTTATAATGTCTCATTTTGGAAAAAGGACCTTGAAGTTAAAGTAAGCTACCCTTGCACACTGTCTGATACAATCTCTCCTACTTCATTTTGCTCATTTATCCCCTCTCTCTCTCTCTCTCTCTCTCTCTCTCTCTCTCTCTCTGTATGTGTGTGATAGATTGCGCTGGGTGTAAGGAGGAGATAACTCAGGGTCAGTCACTGCTGGCTCTTGAAAAACAGTGGCACGTCAGCTGTTTCAAGTGTCAGACCTGTGGCACAGTTCTGACGGGAGAGTACATCAGCAAGTAGGTCCTCTTGATGAGAAATATAACTCATTTCAATCTATTTGTGTAAAAATGAAGTCTAAATATATATTTTCACACTCATACATTTTGTAGTACTGGGTTAATATAAGCGCTTGCTCATTTCTTGCTCATACAATACGTTTTCTAAAACTAGCAAGTGCATAATCTAAGTGGTGAAATTCAGTTTTGCTGTAACCCTCATCAATCGATGATAAAATAGAGAGGATTTTCCTCTCATATTTTGCAATAGGCTGTGACTTTTCAAATGTTAATTGTCTTGGCAACATAGGAAGCAGAGAAGCCTCTGACTGTCTGCTTTCTATCCGACTTTCCCTCCATATACACATACTCCCTCGACTCAAACACACTGAGTGGACAGAAGACCTGCTGATACTGTGGGTGGATGTACTTTATAAACACCACTGCAATATTTCAGTACTACTGATAATAATTCTAAATATGTAGACATTTTTATTCATATTTAAGGGCATATTTCTAACTAAAATTACCTTGTCAGACATACAAGCTTCTGTTACAAAGTCTTTTTTGTCTTTATGAACCTCAATATACACTGCCCAGTCAATACAGAATACACAGTTATTGAGTGTATTTGTTAAAAAAAAATCAACTCAAATTTGTACAGCACTGTTTGTAGTCTGATATTGTCAGAAAGCAGTTGTTAACAAATCCTGATATTAGTGGTATACACACAAAAAAATAACAAATAAATAAGCCTTTAAATTAAACTTTCAAAATCTAGATATAACAGTCACCAGAAAAACTCCCTCAAAGATTGAGGAAGAAACCTTGAGAGGAAGTAAGAATTGCAGAGGGGACCTCTGGTCAAAACCACTTGTAAATGACTCATAAATAGTATAAAGTCATTATAACATATGTCCATTGTGAGGGGTGTCCCATATATCCAGGGACATCAAAATGTCATTGAGATTGATAATACTTTTATGGTGTGGAAAAGTATCCATCCTCAGGCAACTGGTCTGGTGCAGGTAGCAGGAGACCCCAGTGGTCAGTTTTCCATCAGCGTCAGCACTAGGCTGGACAAGAAAACTTGGAAAGGAGTAAAGAGATGGACTTAGTTAAGGCAGGATACAGTGTCTGAGTATCATCACACATCACAGAAGGCATGCTGCCAGAAGGTTTACTGGGGTAAATTCCAGTTGTTCTATTTGTACATTTGTCCTATTCTTTTGAAAATATATCTTTACAGGGACTAAACTATATTTACACTCCAGCCTAATCTTTTTTGTTTGTTTCATTGACAACAAAAGACAAAGAATGTATACACGAACATTTCACAAGTTGAAAGCAGGCCCCAGAAGCAGCCTTAGATCTCATATTTATACATTTGTGTTGGCTAGAACAAAATGAGTTAACAGAATAGTTCCTGTTATGGTGTGGGATATTAGATTTTCCAAATGAATGACAGAGACAGAATGATCACTGTGTTCTTTCTGCTCTGTGTCTGTGTCATACAGAGATGGCATCCCATACTGCGAGTCAGATTACCACAGCCAGTTTGGCATCAGGTGTGAGACCTGCAGCAAATACATCAGTGGAAGAGTGCTGGAGGTGAGCTCTATCAATACTCCATTTCTTATCTGCTCAATGAGATAACAATTAAGATTGTTCCCATGTTTTGCCAGCTTAAAAAATTGTGTTTATTAGGTGCCTTATCATCTCACAACACTCTGGTTGATACAAAAACATTCTACTCATGACTGTCTCTCAGTACCCTTTGACTTAAAACAATAGTACAAAATTATTTCATGTTTTAAAATACATTTTACAGATTC
This sequence comes from Acestrorhynchus altus, assembly GCA_034509495.1. NCBI lineage: Eukaryota > Metazoa > Chordata > Actinopteri > Characiformes > Acestrorhynchidae > Acestrorhynchus > Acestrorhynchus altus. The sequence goes on from CM067516.1 coordinate 15,981,299, forward strand.
AGAGCCCGGGGAAATTTAAGCATGTCTTTACTTTACTTTGGTTTGATATGCACTAGCACTCGCACTAGCACCAGAGGGCCAGAATCTGAGAGAGCAAAGTTGGCCATGCTTTCTCTGAGTGGGTTGATGCAGTGGGATGCTGATTGGTACAGGTGTCTGGGGACCTGGTGCTTTCCTCTGAGCACATTGGCTGCCCAACAATGATGCAATGGCAGCAGTTCGAAAAGAGGTGGTGGCTGGCTTCACACCAAAGGAAGCATGCGCTTGTCTCTGACATTGACTGGAAGAAAGATTTTCCCATTCCTCCATGCAGTAACATATTCCTCAAGCTGTGGTTGGACTTTCAAATTGGTATATGGGGATGTATTATGGGGATGTGTGTTTGTGAGCTATGCCAGTCTTTTCATCCTAGGGCATATAATAATATTATGTTGGATAATTGCTAAAACAATAAAGCAAAATCAATCTTCTTCATCTCAGATCACTATGATATTAGCATATCACTTTTGCCTAAACACATAGTCACATGCAGTCATTGATCTCTGAAACCATCCTCCATTTAGGTCTTTGGTGGAGATCCAGGAATTAAACAATACTAAAATGGCTTAGTACATGTTTTTAGCTCATCATTTCACACAAAATTCTTTATAACTGAAGACACCTGTGTCTTATTTCCTGTCAGTTGTCAGGAAAGTGCTGAAGAACAGGTGAGGAGGTGGACATACTCGCAGGGTACGAATGAAGGTTAGAAAACAAAACAGAACGAAGACGAGAAGGGACAGACAGGACAGCCAGACATGACAGATATGTGACAACAGTAAAATGGGCATCAGGTACTACATAAGCTACTATGTACATTAGTAAGCAGAATAACTAATAAAAAAAGAGAAAGCTAGAAAACAAAATTCACTGCTTTTGAACGTAATTAATGGTAGCATAAATGAATTGAATGAATGTGACAGGCCTAGTGATATTCCTGGTTTGAACACTAAGACGTCTTTACGAAGGGAGTAGACTTGACAGATTGAAGCCACTCTGGGATGGGCTATTTTTTTGTTTGTTTGTTTTTTGTTTAATTGTTTGTTTTTGTTTGTTTGTTACTACTAATATTTCACTATAATATTAATGATATTATTGTCTTCAAATATAGTGATGAAAGTTGTTTGCATGTTAAAATTTTGTTTTATATTTTGTGAATAACAAAATCTGTGAATTGTAAACATGGGCAAGATATTGCTTTTTTGCCTACAAATGAATCCTGTGCTTGACTAGGTTGTATATTTTCAGTGGGTATGCTGTACTGACAGTTTAATTAACCCAAGATTAAGACTAATCTGTGCGCAGAAAAACAAATGACCTATTTATTAGTTTCAGTGAAAGCTTTGCTTTCTTACTCTTTGCCAGTTTTTTTTTCTCTTTACATCTACTGAGCATTTTATTATCTTTTGGAGCTGATGTGGGCTGCTTATGAAATCTGTGTTTTTAGATGTTTTTTTTATTTTCATTTGTTTATTGCAACTCTGCCTTGTTATATTACACTGATGTGATGCCTTAAAGTCATGCACTTAGGTCAGGCAAAGGGGCTGGAAACAGGAAAGTAAATGTATCTTCTGGCACTCTTCAAACCCCAACACCCACAAAGTGATTTAGAGGGGAGGCTGCTGGCTCTGGACCGTAAAGGCCCACATTCCTTAAAGCATACGGATGTAAGCACGGAAAGTTCACTGTGAATCAGATTTGGCCCAGCTTGATCGGTCTGATCTCTGGATTCCTCTTCATTGCCGACTCAGATGGTATGCAAGTTCTCTTTGAAAGGTGGAACATGTCAGAGCAGTTAGCATAAACAGCCCTTTGACTCATTTAGTTTCAAGATTCATTATAAGATTGTTGCAACTGCTTTATCCAGGTGGTCTGTAATAGCTGATATAGCTATTGAGTTGCAGTCTATTGTACTGTAAAATCACATGACTGTACCTGATATACACTGCTCTATGTGATGTAGAAGTTTGGGTTCAGAGTTCAGTATTTTCCACATTTTCTGAAAATGTTTATTTGAGCTTTTGGTTCTTTAAAAATGTTGGTAATAGAGATGTGTTAATGTGAAGAAATCATTTTACATATAAAACACTTTAGCTTGATGTGACGGTTTCCTTATTACTTTAAAGATCTCTATGACCAACATTGTTCATCAGTGGCCTCAAAGAAACTCAAAGAAACATGAGTGTGTTTCTAGGGCCTTGTTGAAAACTTCTTAATAGGGAATTTCATGTAATTTCACATTCGGGCACTTCTGAATATTTACTTATTGTCTATTAATTGTTTAATTAATTTGTTTGAATTTCAAACTACAAATTCACATAAGACCATTTTCCACTCCTTTAGTAACATCAAGGTGGCTTGATTAGAATAGCCTAGATATCAGGCAGTGCATCTAAACAACTATCCTGCTTCTTTCAGTCCAATGATGCGCCTCTTCTCAAAAGATCTTTCAATTGGGTTAAATAAATATTGCACATATTGTACACACATGCCTCAGCTAACACAGACAAATAGTACTTCATATTGTTTTTGTTAACACATTTTACCACTTCTGGCTTACACTTCAGATTGCTCTCTACTACCTATAAAAGTACACTTTGTGGGTTTGGCCAGTATTAAAAGACCTATATACACTAACAACCCAAAAGCCATGGGAAAGGAACTAATTATTATGTCCCATGACTTGTGCCATGTCCCATGGAAGCTAAAGAATGCTGCACTCACCTGTTGGAAAGGTGTGGGGCCTCCTGCATTGAATGTGGATGCAATTTCTGTTGGATTCACTTCTCTTTTTGCATGGACTGCCTCTGGTCATTGTATCATCTGGCACCCACTATCATACCTCAACTGTCCCCAACTCAACTGACCCATGAGCACCAAAAGCATACTGGTCAGCGTTATATACTTTTACACCAAATGATATGGCAGACTTTTAAATGCTGCTGTTAAAGATAAATTACAGGAATTTTTGAACAATAAAGGTTCATCAGACAATCTGTGATGAAGAGTGGGTGGACTCCAAGGCAGATGTATTCAGAGTATACACCAACAGAGCTCTATAAATAGAGGTTCCCCTTTAATGCAGTGTCATCATCACTTAATGTGAGTCCTCTCTGACAGCTCTGCCACTGCTGTGAATCTCTGTGTGTGTGTGTGTGTGTGTGTGTGTGTGTGTGTGTGTGTGTGTGTGTGTGTGTCAGAAGGTGGATTTGTCTTGAGTGAAAGGCCTGTTATACAGCAGCAGGTCTAAGTGTATGCTGTTCAAGTGCCTTGAACATTCAAAGAAAGCAAGCAACATCCCATAAAACATACACAAAGTAGCACCTACAGTATTACAGTAATGTTCAAATATATATTATCCATTTGCAAAATCCGTCATCTATTATTGTATTTTAACAAAATGAATCAACTTATAAACTGCACATCAAAAACAGAGTTCTCTGGACTGATGAAACTGTTATTTGATTCAATATTTTGAATACTAATTTTATTATAACTTAATTGTTGATGCTCTACAATTAGTTCATCTATTCTGACATATCTTTAAATGTTAATTATCCTAATCAAATGATTTGACACCTATGTTGTTGTTTCTTTCATTAAATTACAGCATTTATGTTATGATGCTGAGTATCATTTTGCTTAGTGCTTCATTTAACTGTTAATATGGCTTTTCTGACCATGGCATAACCACCAGCTCTTTATGAAATCGTGTAATTAACAGAAAACACTGAATACAATGATGTTAGAAACCTGATATTAAATGAGTGTAAACAAGAATAATTAAATTTGTCAATTCTTTCATCCTTGTCTGGATAAAACTACTATAAATGATTAATAAATGGTGCAAAGTCATTTTAACACCACACAACTCCACAGTTGCTTGTGTGTACTGATTAAATCATTAATATTCAGTAGTAATAGTAATATTTGAAAATGTTCATGGTTAATATGACAAGTAATAATAATTAGAACATTTTAAATATATTTATCACTCTTTCACCTCCCAATTTGGAACTCCATTAGGACTCTTTTCCATCACTTACAGTGCTCCCAACACTATGAAAGTGAAGACAAGCACATGTCTGCTCTGATACATGTGAACCCAACCAACGACCTCAGAGGAAACCGGCTTTGATTCCTCAGAGGAACCAGCTAACAAATTTGCTCTAGGTGTGATATGGGCAGAGTGCGCCATCTATGCACCCAGACCCAGTCCAGAGTAGTCCGTAGGAGTAAAGACACTGGGCAGTTGGAAGTTAGGCATGTGGTCTAAGGCAGGTAAGCAGAAGAGGCAGATGAGATCAGTGTCAGAGTGCAGAGCAAAGCTAGTCAAAGACTACTAGCTTTGTTAAAGTTGTTAAAGTTATATGGAAGTACTTACTCGTGACCTGCCAGTATTATAACATTTATATTGAACAATGTTTAAAATTTTTACATATTACAGAGATTTTATTATTGAATACATATTAGTTCAATCACTGATTCCAAACTTTTGAACTTTGTCAACAAAGCTTAAAAAATACAAATCAGTGAGGAAGCGAAAAAAATATTTAGAGTTGGGGATGAGAAAGCTAGTGGTTTTGAAAAATGCAGCTGCCACTGAGTGAAAGTGTTCAGAAAAGACTCATTTACTGACTGCCTCCCTAATTGCTCTTGCAGAATCGAATGGAGTGTGAGGCCAATTACTGGCACATATTCATTTTGATTCAGAGCTCCCTCTTTTTCGTATCCTGCCATCATTTTTCACTTCTTCCCCATTCCTCCTAATTATTTTTGTCTTTTCTGTCATCCTGTTTCTGGCTGTACTTCATCCAGAAGCTCTTCGTTGCCCATCTGTGCATCTTTTTACAGGAGAGCATGCTGATACGACTCTTTACCTCCCTCTCAATTTCTGTCTCTTTCTTACACTCCATCTCTTTCTGTCACTCCTCTTCACCTTCCCCCCACCCCCACCCCCATTCTCAGGCTGGTGGAAAGCACTACCACCCCACTTGTGCCCGTTGTGCGCGCTGTCACATGATGTTTGCTGAGGGAGAGGAGATGTACCTGACAGGTGAGTAAAACTGTATACGCTCAGCCATTAGCTACAGCTCTGCTTTTTGGTGACAAAAAGCCAAGATATAGTACCTGAGCTGGAAGAATGAATGAAATAACTCCAAAACCAAGTTACAGGCAAAAAACCTTTTAAGAATGTAAATGTATATGTCAGGGATGTGAACTGAACAGACTACGGAAGAGGAGGTAAATGCTGGGGTTTAATAATAAAATAAAACCATGGAGACAAACAGACAATAGCACTATAACACAGGATACACCAACACTGAATCCCAACAAATGAAACACATGGTAACAGACTTACTGACAAACTGCCATGACCTCACACGTAAAGGAACCAAAAGGACTGACAAAGACAAGCTGAGACAAGGGGTCTTAAACACAAACACAACACTGACCACACCTGGGACATGATAACAGGGGTCAGGGTTACAAAAGAGACACAGCTGGTAAGGTAGGAGACAAGGACAAACAAAAACAACCCATGTGTTTGGAGAGAAACAACAACTAGAACAACTAAAACAAGACAGGAAGACAGAGGTGAACAGGACTGACACGCTATACCTGATGACCTGCTAGGTTTAATAGGACGGACTGTTTTCTGTGATTTTTTTTATTAAAGGCAAAGGCAAAACTCCAAAATGATGAAGCAGTATTCCTTATTCCACAACTCAAAACCTTGAATTTTTTAGAATATTTTATAGCTCTGCAGACGTATGATGGTAATGTTCATTTTTCTTAATAAAACCACTTCCCCTCTCCCTCCTGAAGCTCCTGTAAATGTTTAGTTGGTACAGATGCCCCGAATGCAGTTGGGAGCCAAGAACCACTGTTTATAAAAGCAATGCATAAAATATTTTTGTATAGTTTAATTTTTGGGTAAACCCTTATGATAAATTGTCTCTTAATGAAAGTTGAGAGTTGATTGATTATGGGTTGTGTGGCGCTGAGCCCAATATTAATGCCCAGAGGGAATATTGATTTCCAAAATTTGCTGAGAGGGAACTTTATATTGATGATGACAGGATTGACGGGCCTGATGTTAACCGTACATTATGGTCTTGGACCCAAATGGATTTGAATGAAGGCCAAGGGCCGTATATCGCAAGCTTCATCCTCTGTGCCAGCGGAATTTGATATCGGGTAACAAACCATTATACAGTACTGATAAACAAAGAGAGGAAGAAAGATGGTGGTGTAGGAAGAGTGTTTGGACCACCACAGCTTGTAGGCCTTGAGACACATCTTACAGTTAGCTGGATCAGTTCTCACTCAGTGCTCATTCAGGCGAGCTAAGATATACTATTGAAATGCCAAACTTTGTTTATAAGGGAGAGATTATTTATTTTATACATTAGCAGGATTCAAAAAAATAATCCATTATGTTTTATACTTTTTGAAACTAGAAAAGACCAAAATGCAGACACAAACTGTGGATACAGAATATACATTATGTAAATATTCTTATCATCAAAAAATACTTGCACACAGAAGGAATTAATCAATTTCAATGCAAGACTGCAATGGTTTTGTATCAGACAGTCTTGTAGTCACTCAGAACTGTAGGGGATCACTGATCCAACTTTTGTCTTGGTGGAGATCACCAATGAATCTGTGTGTTACAATCACTCTGACAGCCTGAATTTATGCAACCAATGACTCTGTCTATACTGAACGCACACTCTGGTGCACTATTCCAACAGGACATTGCTTGTCCGCATACTGCTGCCATCTCAAGAGCTTGTCTTGAAGATTCAGATACTCTGCTGTGACCAGTTACATCACCAGACCAATCCCTGATTGAAAATGTATGGGCTGCTATTGGACGCACTGTCAACACTCCACCCCTAGCGCTTCTGCAGAAACTGAGTGAGAATATTCAAGCTCCATGGGATGGATTATAGCAGGACAGGAACATTAGGAACATCTACAACTCCATGCCTAGACATTTTGCATGTTGTGTTATACCTGACACCATACTGTGCAGCTCAATGAATATTGCCCATATAAGTCTATTGTTTATTAATTTATTGTTCCTGGTAACCTTTATCTTCAGAGTGTATATAATTAAATCCTCTTGGATAAATAAAGTATTTCTGATTCTATTCTTACATTACATTATGTCATAACACAATATGTCATTATACATAATAATGTGTAATATTAATTATATTAATATGAATGTGTAATAAATAAATAAATAAATAAATAAATAAATAAATAAATAAATAAAAATAATAATAATAATAATAATAATAATAATAATAATAATAATAATAATAATAATAATAATAATGTGAAGCAGCAATCTGAAGGTTGGGGGTCTTGGACTTGTGTGTTTCTGTTAGTGTGTGGAAGTTAGTGAGACATGACAAGAGTTACAGCCCCAGAGCTTTCCTGCATCGGCTCTTATATATGGCCTGCATGGCAGGTGTTTGATAAGTGGGAGTTATTTAGAAGTGCTGATGCTCCGGTTCAGTGTCTGATCAGAGAGTGAGAGAGAGACAGAGATACAGTGTGTGAATACTAAGGAGTGAGGGATTGGATAAGTCTGCACTCAGTCTTCACTGATTAAACCCATTACTCCAATGTTTAAATGCTTAGTATCTGTGTTTATTTGTTGCAGGTTCAGAAGTGTGGCATCCAATGTGCAAGCAGGCTGCAAAGATGGAGAGGAAGCTCAGGGTGAGGCTTTAGACTTCCATAACAGATACTGTTATTTCCAGGAGATCATAGGCTGAGATGTAACAAATATTTATGAATTTATGAATCCTTTTGGAAATTGCTCAACAATGCAATCCTTTTGATGAGTTCTTTTCAATGGTAGTGGGTATAAATGTAGTGGTTGGTGTGGCACTACCAATAACACCACACTGTATGGGAGACTGGGGTTGGATTCCCAGGCTGGCCCACTACGCTACACCAATAGGAGTCTTGCCCAAGGACTCAACACTTCTCTGTCCCACCTCTGTAATAAAAGTAACCTTGCAAGTAGTTTTGGATAAGCGCATCAGCTAAATGCCATAAATGTAATGGTTAGTATGTCCTTTATTATTTATCAGTATTATCCCTCAATGTGTGAGTTTACATTGCAGGTAGAAATTACTAATCACAATTCTAATACAAGTAATAAAACACTAAAACTGAATTGATAAATACTAAATAAAAAAGTATTTAAAAAAAAAGTCAAGTGAAACATGTGCCAGCAGAGAGGAGGTGGTTAGAAAGGATACATTTATAATTATTGTCAGAGGTGGGGTGCTGGACAGACAAAGACTAGGGAGGTGTAGTTAAACGCTGGGGTTGAGGAATTTCATAAAATAAAGGATAAACCTGGGAAACTAACGAAACTGGGGTACAAAAGAACACTAACACTAACCAAACAAAAACAGCATGAGAACAGACTTACGAACAGAATCTCAACTGACAAACCATGAAGAAAAAGTCTACAAACAAACCAAAGCAAGCTACACTAATATACAGAGCGGGGAAACAAACCAACAAACTGGCATCATCTCTACACAAAGTTGGAACCGACACAAGACAGGAACAAACTGTGAGAGAAACAAAAAGGGACTGACAAAGACAGGCTGAGGCAAAGGGTCTTAAATAGAACACAACATTGGAACCACTGATTAGGAAGGGGCAGGGTTACAAATGAGACACAGATCGGAATGGGCGGAGCAAGGGAGGAGACAAGGCCAAAACAAAACACAGCACATGGGAAAACACAACTGAGACAAAATGTAAACAGGACTAGAATATAACAGCCATGACAATTATTGAGTGACTCCTGTAGTGAATTCCTTATTGGTGATTTCCTGAAGTGTTCACTGGTGCACTGTGACTAAAAGCAAATTTTCCCAGTTCAGTAAAAAGCCTTGGTACCGGGCAGATGATCCAACTACTGATAGTTATCATTATTAGTACTTTTATATAGAGGTATATGGATCTCCAGTCATGAACCTCAGTCTTTGAGTGAAAATTGGCAGATGTATATTTGTAAATTACATTGTACATCAAAGTTATTTGAGTGATTCATTCTGAGCATGCATGGGGGAAAAGGATTGGTATTGATATGAATATTAAAAAAGAATTTATCATCCAGCCATAGGCCAAAGTATTTATACGCTGTGACTCTTTCAATGTTATATACTACAATGTTTTATGTATATAAACAATATACATTGACTGTAGCTCCATACTATATGCAGTACTGTGCTGTAAATGAACAAGTACCTTTTGAAAAATCAACTGAACATAATTAAGCACTGATTTACCAAACCAGGTGTTGGATGAACTCTATAAATAATACTAGACTCACTTTTGTGTGTGTGTGTGTGTGTGTGTGTGTGTGTGTGTGTGTGTGTGTGTGTGTGTGTGTGTGTGTGTGTGTGTACAGCTTAGACGCACCTCAGAGGCCTCCATCTCCCCACCTGGTTCAAGTATAGGCTCTCCCAGTCGGGTCATTTGTGTAAGTATTAGTCCTCACACAACAAACACTCGCAAACTCAGCAAGATGCTTGTTCAGCATTTCTTCATTACAAACTCATTTATCCCATAGTGCACATAAAGGGCCATCATCACCCTCTCTGATTATACATAACCGTCTGAATGGGGGGATATTAAGCATAATCTTCCCCTGTCAGAATCTAGGCCCGAGAACGAAAAATGCTGCAATGTTTTCAGCAGGGTTTGTGTTTATTGTAGCATTGCACAATCATGTGAACTACTGACTTTGTGGGGTTTTTCCTACCCAGTGTTGCTCTATCAGCAGGTGGTCTCAGCTTTTGACAGGCTTTGATCACTCTCTTCCCCGGGGTTCTCTAGCAGTTAGACAGAAGTATTAGGGATTCATTTGTCAGTGGGGAGATTGAGGACAGAGTGTTTCCACATTATTTCTTCTGGCTCCCTTGTACCATGATCCATTTTTTATTGCACTGGTGTCCAAATAATATTTGTGTGCTTGGAAGGATTCATTGAAAACACAATATATTATTTTATTATAATATATTTATATTTATAATATTATAATATAACATTTTTATTGTATTATACTAGACAGATCAATACTGATACTTACTAAAAATATTCAGCATGTGCCAGTCACCAAACTACAGCTCTAAACAGAACAGCTCAGGTTCACAAACTCCCACACTATTTAATGCTTGTACAGTTTGTAGTGGTAAGGATCTTAGTGCATGCTCTGAAGTGTGGCAAAAGTCTACCACCCAATCTGAAAACCAATAAAGTAGGGGAACCTAAAGACATTAACAGGGTTCTAGATGTACTGTTCTTTCATATACAGTATTTTGCATATATTTTAGCCACTGTATTTAAAACCATTTATCTCTGAATGTTTTCGCTTGTAAAATCACATCACACTGGAACAAGTGCAAGTTAATCTGTTTATCAATTTTTATTATTTTCCTTGGATATGAAAACTCAAACCTGGTGAAAATCACTTTCTAGAGTAATGGCATTTTACTCTGTAGGAGGACCTGGAAATGATGAGCCATTCTTTGAGGGGGAGAGTTTTTAGCCATACAGGCAACAAGGTGAACAAATGAACCAAACAGGTAACCCCACGAGCTGTGAATTGCAAAGCCCAGACCACCAATTTCAGGAAGACCAGAGATTGGTTTTCTAAACCACTCCCTGGCTCAAAGACTGCTTTCGTGGTTAAACAAACGTACTGAACCTGGGTCGGGAAAAAAAAATGCTAAATGGAAAATACATGGATTTGTTCAATTCCATCACCAACTCACCTGATTTAACATCATTATCCAGGTGTTGAATGAGAACTAAATAAAATTGGACTCCCTGGAGCTCCCTGAAACTTTCTGGAGATATTTGATGAACACAGTGGTTTAAAAACAATACAGTTTGTTTTTATTGTATTGTTTACTGGGCAAATAAACATTTACTGCCCAGACAATAAGCTTTTTAATCCTGATTTCCACAGGTGCCTAATTTTGTTTGGCAGGATATTCATCTCAAATAGATCTTTGTTGGCATCACTCAAAGAGTCCTTTATAGCAGCATTACTGTTAAGAGTGTAGACCAGCAAAGAGTGATAATGGCCTTGTCGTGCTTGGCAACTACAAATTAGAAGGTTGCTGTTTCTAATAAAAGTGTGTGTGTGTGTGAGAGAGAGAGAGAGAGAGAGAGAGAGAGAGAGAGAGAGAGAGAGAGAGAGAGAGACAGAATTAGAGAGATAGGACAGTACTACATCATCTGAAGCTCTGTCATTATCTCTCCACCTTCTAACACACCAGGCCTCACACACAGGCCCGGCAGAGCTGGTCTGGCGGCTACTGCTGTAATTACAGGGCTCTGGACCGCGCCCTGGAGGTGAGTGTTCACTCACACACACACATACACACACACACACACACACACACACACACTTATAAGCATACACACAGGTATTCTCCTGGTGGTCTGAGCGCTGGATGAGTTCATCTTTAGCTCTGATCCAAACCACTGAGTTTGTGTGTGGGGCTGCTGGAGCTGTTGGTGATTTAGTGAGGACAGTGTGTATTAATAGACTCTGTACTTTAAATTGCTGGTGAATTGTATTTTTGCAGCTATCCATAGTGCATCCCAATTCCACACACAGTAGCGATTCTGACTATGGCTCATGCGAGTGGACAATATGACAGACATATAACTTTAAGATGACTGACATTTTCAAAATGCACAATATGCATTTTCACAATTCTGAGGATCATTTAAGAAGCTGGCCCAGCATGACCCAGGATTATACACCTTGCAGCCATAAGAATAAAACCAGTGATATGTGACGTGAATACAATTGCTATCTTACAATGGTTACAATGGTTATGTTGTTACAATGGCACGTATCAAGGGGCAGGACCTAAATATCAGGCAATATCAATTCATGAAGTTGATGTGTTGGAACCACGAGAAATGCAGAAGTGTAAGGATCTAAGACACTTTGACAAGAGCCAAATTCTGAGTGCTAGATGGCTGGACAGGTAATGGGTATAGGTGTAAGGGTGTACCGCGCTTGCAGTGGACAGCAGCTCTCTGCAAGGAGACCAGCAGGAATGGGTACCAAGGTCGTGGGATCATGCTTATCAATGCAATCCATGGCAGCCCCTGCTCACAACTTACAAGGCCGTAAAGAAACTGCTGGTAACTTGGTCTTGGTTCCAGACACCACAGGACATCTTCAGGTCCATGCCCCGATTGGTCAGAAAGTCTACTACTACTGGTGATACTAATAACATATTCAGAGAAAGTAAATTGTTACATATGTGTTGTCATATTGCCCACCCAGCAAGCTTATGTACAATGTTTGCTTTCTTTTAGTTATACGAGGATCTAAATGCTTAACTGTGCCATTTCAACATGGTTACAGGAGAAGTAACTGGGTGTAAGAGCAATAACAATTAATCAAAGCAAACAAGTATAACAGCTTGCATGGATTCAGGGTTCATTGGCCATGTAAATGATCAAACAGGTGTAAAGCATGGCTATGCTCAGACACTTTCCAAAAGGGTAAAAATGCTGAAATGCAAATATTTATTACTTACATAACATGGCAGTTATGTTAGATATGCACAAATAAGTAGCATTCAATTGAATAAAATAAACCCAAATCTCTCCTACTGTACTTTTCCATCTCTCCTGGCATGGGCCTAGAAAGGTCTGAGTAATAGAGTGTGAAATGAATTTGTACTCATCTCATTTCTACATTCGTGTTTGTTCTTCCTTCTCTTTCTCTACATGCACAGTCTCTGGGAACACTCTCTCCATACTCTCAGGTAATGGCAGTTTTTCACATTTTTGAGCTTGTATGCATTGCTTGTATAATCATTTATAACTTAGTCAACTAAACCTCAGCAGCAGTCAGGAGACATAAACTGTGTGTGTGTGTGTGTGTGTGTGTGTGTGTGTGTGTGTGTGTGTGTGTGTGTGTGTGTGTGTGTGTGTGTGTGTGTGGTACCTGATTAAGTACCTCCTTTGGTCTTCCTTTGGATGTCTTGTCTGTGTTGATTATTCATTTCAGTTCATGGGTCTGTTTAGTCTAGGAGTCAGGTCAAGTTGGTAGGTAATGTTGTCATACTTGTGAATTGCTATTTTTAGTCAAATAATATATATATATATATATATATATATATATATATATATATATATATATATATATATATATATTAGTCACTGCCAAGATAACAAAGGAGTGGTGTCAGGACAGCTCTAACTTGAACCCGATTGAACACATCTGGAGATATCTAAAATGACATCTAAAGGACACAAAAGATATTATTTGGGTGGTGGAGTGACACTGACATGGTGGTGTGAGTGTTTAAACCCCTCATTGTCAGTGCTGAACTGAGAACAGTCCTCCAACCAGAAATATCCAGCCAACAGCATCCTGTGGGCAGCATCCTGTGCAGAAACAGATGAGCTTCTGCCCCATCTGTGGTGCAACTAGGTAGGAGTGTCTAATAGAGTGGACAGTGAGTGCACACAGTGAGGAAACAGTCCAGCTGCACTGCTGTATCAATTCCAATAGTAAGAATGATCTACCACCCAAATAATACCTGCTCTTTGTTTATCCTGTGGGGTCCTAAGCAACAGGGTAAACAGAGGCAATATAAATGGACTACAATCTGTAATTACAGAACACCAAAAGGCCCCTTTATGGTTAGTAGAGTTGTAACAGAGGAGGTAATAATGTCATGGCTGATAACTGTATTTGAAAATAGTTGCAGCTGATTAAGTACTAGTTTGTAAGATTTATTGGCCCACTGTTACTGTTTCAGTTCTCTGTATTAACATGCATTTTCACCAGCTGTAGATGGTGTGACTCTTTAAGTAGGCATTTGCTGTGTATTTAACAATGTGTACAGCTCCTGTTTGAGTAGGCTCCTGCATTCTGTTTGCCAGGATATCTATGACAGCTGGGATTTCAGGCACCGGCGGTCGTCCAGCCCAGGCTACATCGACTCACCAACATACAGTCGTCAAGGGATGTCTCCTACCGTGCCCCGCTCACCTCAGCTTTACTACCGTTCTGGTGAGCCCTAGAGCAGCCCTAAATTCTTTCTATCTTGCTTCATGCTTGCACACACACATAGTGAAGACATTTAACATTTTTTGGGATGAATTAAGTTGGAGATGCACAACTAATCATCCAATATTAATACCTGACTCAGTAATGCTCTTGTGGCTGAATCCTCAGCAGAAGCGTGAGGCTATAACTGCAGCAAAGTACAGAAGCTTTTGTTAGTACATTTGCTTTTAGTGAAAAGAATGAGCAAATACATGTCATTCCTTATTTTTGTTTTCTGGATAAGGACTAAGCCTAAACCACACAAGTTTGAAATGAAATTATTGTCCAGGATGAAGCTTCATTCCTGTCCTGGAAACTGACTCATGCAGTATGACTGAAATGGATCCCTATTCCCTCGTTTGTGTTGTGTTATATAGGGATAGGCTATTTAATATTCTAAAAAGCTATAGAAACACATCAGAAACATCGGTCACATAAACAAACACCGGTGTGTATGAGCTGTGTTTAAGCTCTGTACACACACACAAACCTATTTCTGGATTAAAGTTCACAAAATCTCTGTGCTGTTCATGAAATAATCCTTGAAAATGTTGCTTACAAACATGAGACTCCCATTAATGAACCAACATTATGAGAAAACATCTGAACTTCACAGTGTCCAGTGGTTCGTAACTATCACTGGCTTAGCTAGCAGATATATGAGCAAACGTAATCAGCTGTATTCGTTCCACTGTGTTGCTTAGTAACGAGACTAACGCAGATACATTGTAGTCCATTTTCAGCTCTTATATCTATGGTGTTTACTATAAATTACCAGGAGATTATAGTGCCCTCAAAATCACAATCGAATCCCATCTTACAATTCGGACACTCAGAGGAAAATGACTGACATCAATGTACTGAAACATAAATAGGGATCCATTTTGGTCACAGCAATGGTGTTTTAAGATTTTAATTTTAATATTTCCTCTTTGTGACAATGTCCTCAACAATATTCCTATCTTTAACTCCTTACCTCTATCAGATCTCACATCTCGTGGTCTTAAAAATGAAGGTCCATAAATGGTTTTTGGCATGGATGCACAAATCTAGGAAAACCCTTTAAAGAGTATTGAACTTTACCTTATGTTTTGTTTCTTTAAACTTAAACCATTTTAGACCAAACATCTCACAGCATAGATTCCTACATTTTTAACATAGAATAAGTTCATGATTCTGTGCTCATTAATATGTTTCCTATAATTTTATGTTCTAACCAAAAAAGATTTAGGAACCTATATTGTGCGAGATGTTACATTTGATGGTTGCTGAAATATCTGATTGCTTGAAGACCTGCTATGACCTACACATTTTTTTGTTTGGTCATTTTGAGTTTTGTCATTGCATGTAAAGGCATAGTATGATTTTAGGCTCACCAGTCTCATACTATCCATACTTATCATAAAGGCTGGGCTTGTGTTGCTCATGCTCATGCTCATTCTATGCTTTCTGTCACTGTCATTGATCTTGGGCTGACCGCAGGCACTGAGAGTGGCAGAAGCTCTCCCTATTACACTCAGCTTGACACCAGGTCCAGCACGCCCACCACCTACCAAGCACCCAAGCATTTTCATGTGCCAGGTAGGCCACTGCTTATTTCCTCATCCATATATGTCTATCCATCTCCATTACTCTAACGACCTCAGCAAGCTAATGACCCAAAGTCCGAAGGCCACTGCCTCAGACAGTTCCACGAATCATAACTGATACCCCTCCTCTTCTAACCAGAACTCTCTTTTTTTTGCTAACTCTTTTTCTGTTCTGCCCATTGCTCAGCCATGAAAGAAGCAGTCACCATCAACAACCTTTTCCTTTCTATAGAGATTTGTCTTTCATTTTGTAGTGGTGCAGTGCTTTTTTGGTCTTCATACACTTGTGAGTGGAAGTAACATCTACAGGCTTTTACACTTCTTATACTATCTGCTGTTTAAGAAAACTTTGAACCATTCCATGAAGCTTTCCTCAATACTTGCTGCCTTTAAAGGAATACCCATTGAATACCCTGTCATTTCAATATGTTTCCCTGTGCGTATGAATGTACAGAAAACTAGTACATCTGAAACTTATTTTTAATAGAAGTTTATTTAATTAGCCAATCATATGTCAGAAGTGCCGTGCATAAATTCATGCAGACACAGTCCAGCAGCTTAAGTTCTTTTTCACATCAAAGAATGGGGACAAGAATGTGATCTGCAATTTTGGTAGTGGTGGTGGTGTAATGATTTGGGGAGTTGTTAATACTAATAAATCATCACTTTAATGCCACACCATATTTGAGTGTTGTTGCTGACCATGTGCATTTCTTCATGAACACAATTTACCCATTTACTTACTGCATGATAATGCACCATGCCACAGAGCAACACATTATCTCAAAATGGTTTCATAAACAATGGCAATAAACATTGTCATCAGAGGATGTTCTAGTCACCTGAACTGAATCCAATTGAATTCCTTTGGTATAGTAGAAAAGGCTCCTGTTTTAGAAAACTCTGGATAAGAGCACAGCATAACACCAATACTAGTCACTTTTACATTTTCATTGATTCAGGCAAGATCCTATGAAAACTCCACATAAACCCCTGCTTTCACAGTAAGTGTCCCGAAGCCGTCTGTCAGCTACTACCCACCTAAAAGCATTCATGCGGCTTCAGCTGTCAATGAAACTCCTGTGCAAAAATACAAGTAGCAACATAGCAACAGGGAAGCTCAGGAACTCCTGACATTCATGTGTGTGTGATTGACAAGCAAAAATGACCTTATACCCCTATGCTCTGAGCAGGCAGTAATCAAAACGGTGCTATAAAAAACACACTTATAAGGGACAACTGTTTCAAACAACATGTTCAGAGTTAACTGAAAAAGTAATGAAGTCATCTTTAAAAGTTATGTTAAACCTTTCACTTACATGACTGTAGATCTCACTATGCAAACATTACAAATTCATTTCTGTGTTACTGTTCAAAACCAATACAAATCTGAAATGTACAAGGAAAACATAGTCATATTTTCAGTATTTCTGGATTTATAAAGAAAGAATAATCATTATTAACAAGGCCTGGCCCTTTCGCTGTGTTTCCTCTGAACATAGACAATTATGTTAATTATAATGATGAACTGATGCTGTTTCAACACCTACAAACTGGTAGGTGAAAACCTTTATCAAACAGCTCCTCCAAATAAAGTCTTAGATAAAAACATATACAGAACTCAGAATTTAAGTCTATGTAAAATTGGACTGGACTGAACTGAACTGAATTTAATTGAATCAAGCCTTTCTCTCTTCAGCACAACAGTTTCTATCAGTTTCAGTTTCGCATGATTGGACATTCACTGTGTTTATATACATAAAGTTTTACAGGACAGACACAAAAACAGTCAGATCCAGTATCATATGGTTTGTAATGTTTCCTCTGTACTCCATGGGTTTGATATGATAAAGTTATGATCTGATTATTTTTAGTTTAGTGGGGTTAACAAAAATATTGCAATCACTGGAATTACAGCCTTTTTATCTATTCTCTCTATTTTCACTGGTTCAAAAGTAGATGGACAATTAACTGATAAGCAATTTCCAGGTGTTCCTAATTCCCTTGTTATTTCATGGGAATTTAAGTAAATAAGATGCTCTGGATTTGATTATCTGTTGCATTTGCATCTGTTAGCTGTTTATAAAAACCTCCAATATGCAGGCTGGTGGTCTTGATTCAGGGGAAGGAGGCTGTCAAAACAATTCAAACCTATCGGAGAGAAAACAAACTTCAAGAGTGGTCAAATCAACAATTTGGTACATTCTTAAAAATAAAGAATGTATTCATGAGCTCAGCTTATTAGGATGCAGTCTACTGGTGACACTCAAGAACAAATCAGACTGATTACTTCCGAAACAAAATTCTGTGGACAGATGAAAGTGTAACACAAAAAGGAATAATAATTACCCAGCACTATATGGACAAAAGTATTGGGACACCTGTTCATTCATTGTGTCCTCTAAAATCAAGGCTATTGGCTGTCTTTTCTCCCCAGGGTGTGTTGGTTGAGAGATCTCTTAAATAATGCTATGTAACTTTGGCAGTTACTAAAATATTTAGTAGTGCTTACTAATTTTGAGGCACTACTAACCCATTTTGTAATGTTTATTACTGTCATAAGTAGTGTTAACTACTTGTAAACTACTTGTAAAGTGTTACCGATGAAAGCAAGATTAAATTTGGTGTAATAAAGGAATTGCAAGTTTCATGTCATGCTGATGCATAACACAGTATCTATCAAACCTGGTGGAGGCTGGCTGCCAGGGCATCATGTTTCAGTCCTATTCTACCTTCTGTCTTTCTATCTTGTCTTTGTTTGGTCTTTCCCCCCATTGCTTATCAGCATATCTGTTGTTTTGTTTTGTTTTGTTTTGTTTTGTTTTGTTTTGTTTTGTGTTTTGTTTTGTTTTGTTTTGTTTTGTTTTGTTTTGTTTTGTTTTGTTTTGTTTTGTTTTGTTTTGTTTTGTTTTGTTTTGTTTTGTTTTGTTTTGGACCTGTCTCCTGCTTGCTCCGCCCATTCCCATCTGTGTCTCATGATTAACCCTGCCCCTTCATTTCCCAGTTCCAGGTGTAGCTAATGTTGTCCCTAAATTTAAGACCCTTTGTTTCAGTCAGTCCTTTTTTTTTTATTGATGTTGGAATTGTTGTTGCTGGTAGACTGTGTAGTGAGTACATTGTTGTTTTGTTTGATTGGCAGTATATTTGCGTGTTTGTTTCTTTATCCGAGTCCCAGAGTTTGTCTGTTTTGGAACCTTTTTTCTTTATTAAATCTTCCTTGTCTTTGCCTTTATCTGCTCAGGTCAATTTTCCTGTCACAGGGGCAACTTGTCACTGGTGTTTATTGATACGACTGCTGATGTCATATGAATTCTGAAAGTGTATAGAGCAGTAGTTTCTACTCTGTGAAATGCTTTAGTCACATTCTGCAAAACCTATAGGATAGATCTTCACTATACAGATGGACAATGAGCCAAAACATTTGACGAAAGAAACCTGAGCGCTCTACAAGGCAAAGAAATGGATTTTTCGTACCTGGCTCAGTCACCTGACCTCCACCCACTTGAGCAGCTTTTCCCTTGCTGAAGGCAAATCTACAGGCAGAAAGACCCGCAAATAAGCAGCAACTAAAGGCAGCTACAGTAAAAGCCTGGGAAAGCATCTTAACAGAGGAGTCCAAGCATCAGGCAGACATTGACTTCAAAGGAGTTGCATTCAAATTTTAAAAATGATCTTTAGATTGTTTGTTGATTTGCTTTGCATGTGGAAAAAAAATCTGCACAAATCCATTGTGTTGATGTACAGGGGAAAAAATCATTCATCGTTAATATTCTGTTAGATGCCATACAAATTCTATTGCGTTAAACTACCTAATTTTATCTTTATTAAATGTTACTTTGTACCAGTTAATTCTCAAATTACTGCTGGTTCCTGGCTAGCATTTAGTTTTATGAAGAAAGACCACTAAATATTGTGGATCACACAGATGCATACACAGCCTGGCAAATATGACCCCTTCAGAGTAAATATTACAAATGACCCAGAGACTAATTAGCTGTGACAATTCATGACAGGGTGAAGGTGAGAGGCTGCTAATCATATTCTAGAATGTGGACATTTATCTTATGCTTAAGCGCTAAAACCTGAATCCACTATCTAATCTACTGAAGATGCCACAAATGTCTATGGCCAAGCCAGAGCTAACCCGTTCTCCCTTTTCCCTTTGGGTCCAGTTCTAAATTGTTTTCTTCACAGCTTCTACTTCACCTGTGTTTTCTCTTTGTCTTTAGCCACCGGGGAGTCCAACATCTACAGAAAGCCACCCATCTATAAGAGACATGGTATTTGTGTGGATGCTTCTCTCTGAATGAGACATGGACAACTTATCCTTTCTCTCATTTTGAAAATAATTTAACAGTGTTGTGCTCTAGCAGTTTGCAGTGTGCTGTGTCTCCAATACCAGCGCTTATTCAGAGATGTCAGGACTTAAAACCTACTTTATTGTTCAAACATAAAGAAAAATTCACTTTTCAGTCATAATGTGGCCCCATGTAACATGGCTGACTAGCAGAAATGCAGACAGCTGCTGTTGGAGACAGTAATGCTTTGTTTGTGCTAATAAGTAGGGCTGGGCGATAGGAACGAAAAATCATACCCCAATATATTTTAGCTGAATTCTTGTCTTTTTTACTGTATTTAAACAAATTGAAATATGATCATTTCTTCTCTACACACACTAATTCTTGTGCCCCCTCCATCGTGTGCATATGAGAGTGCAAATGGGGACACAGGGGAGCAGAGTGTGCAGCAGAGAGAAATTATATGAATATCAATATATTGCCCAGCCCTACTACGTAATACTACAAATAAAAGATTTTTTACTAAACACTTTGTACCATAAAGTGCTTGGCAGTAGTTTGCATATTTCTCTGGAACCAGTGCATGAAGCACACCATGCTTGTGGCTTTGCATTTTTATGTGTGTTGCTTATTTTGATATTTTGACAGTGTTTTTATTATTATTATTATTATTATTATTATTATTATTAAAAACTCTAAAAACTGTTTAGTAGGGTTTAATACATACATCAGTGCAGACTGACAAACTGCTGAGAATGCCTCTTTAGAATTAAACTGCAAGACAGGTTTTTGAGGAAGTTTTTAGTAAGACATGATGTATTGTCTGGTCTGTACTGAGATTTCATATTTATTGTCACGTTAAGCTCTAATATACATCCAAAAAGGTCCTTAAGTTTAGGGACAAATGTAAAACATCAATCCCTTTATATGAACACAAAAAGCAGTCTGTTTAATATGCTCTTATCTACTAATAATGCTCATTGCTGATGTAACCTTCATATAATATGTAAGGAACCTAATCTTGACACAACCATTAAATTGTAAACATTTTGTACTGTTGCAAGTAAGAAAGCACTTTACACTTCAGTCACCTTCTATTGTTATATCACCTTCTGTAATATCTGATTTTGAGTTTGCCAAAGCTACACTGGCTGATGGATGATTATTTGGGCCAGTTTCTACTATTTGTTTTCCCCAAAGCTTATACTGTGTGGGCTAAAACTCTTTGCTGTATTTTCTATTAACTAACCAACCAGCTCCACTGAAAGTAAGAGACAACTGAACTGCTAGAATCAAATGAAGAAATCGGCCAGTTGCCCACTGAGATTCCATTGTGGATGATTGTTTTTGCTTCCTCATATTAGAATGGTGATATCAGTCATTAGAATGTTTTGAGTCCTATCAATCCCGTCAGTGCAACCATGGTCTTTAACTTTCTCCCATTTCACAGCCTTATAGCTGATCACATTGAAAGCGTGTGAAATATGGTTTAAACCCTCAGATTGCTTTTGTGCTTTCATTTTAGAGCAGTTTGTTAGAGCACTCAATTTAACCAAGACTAATTACTCTCTTTGTAATGTCCTAGAAGTCCTGATGATATCCACAAAATGCTCAAAAAGAATATTGTGGTATATTATGATGTCATTTATCACAATAATGGTAAATATTATATTGCCAGGCCCTACTGCAATAGTGCCATGGAACAAAATGTCCTATTTACCATCAAAATGTCACCTGCATGAAGTCTGCCTGCATGACCCATTGTATGTTGTGTTTGCTGAGAAGTAACTGTCCATTACATACCTGACTTCAGCTCCTTAGTGTGCACTCCTGTGTTCATGATCTAGCCCTCATTCCTTCCTCTGATCTGCTTCTTTTCCCTCCCTCTCTGCCCTGCTGTTCTTTTCCTTCGGTGAATCCATCCATCCTGTAAGTACCAATGTCCTCCACCAGTAGATGTGCTGAGACTGGCCTGTTTAAAAATTAATCCTTAGAAGTTGCATTTGTGCTTTTTCTGAGTAGATGCTTATTAAAAACAAGCTGCATACTTATATGGAATTGGTATGAATTCTAAAGTTTCAGTCAGTATTTCTGTTTTGTTTATCAGTAGAAGAGTAGCTTGGTTATGGATTTAATTCGTAGAAAGTTTTCAGACTTGAAACTGTTGACAGAGAATGGAACTAGATCCAGTAGTATATTTAAACATATTGAAATTTGACTTTCATTTCTCATTTATACACACTATGTCCTAAGCCCCTCCTCTTCTGTGTACATGAGAGTGTTAGGGCGAGCAGAAAAGAGGAGGAGCTGAGAGCAGGGGGTGGAGCAGAGAAAGGGAGTAGATTAAAAGTTTCCATAAGATTGAAGCAATGTTATTTAAAAATTAATTTAGAAGATCTGTTTATATCCCAATATTGATATAAATATATCATTTTGATATAGATATCTATATGTATTGCCCAGCCCTACCATCCTCAGTTATAATTCAGTTGCCTTTCTGTCTTAAGTTTAGTCTTCAGTTATTGAAAATCTGCTCAGTTGGATTGAAATCAGGCCATTAAACAATCTGTGTTGATTACTGGTTGTCTTCTGGGGTGTTCCAGACCTTTGGTGCTGCTGAGCTCTCTTGTGTATTCCTTCTTTCTTAAGAATATACCAAATTATTTATTTATCCATTCTTAACATTTCTGCTCTGCTCTGCCCTCTCTCTCTCTGAAGAGTCTGTGTTGTTTATCAGTCTAATGATGGCATCTGCCAATGGCATCATTAACTCTTTGGACCACATATTGGAAGGCCAATGAACAGCTACTGGTTGCATATTCAACACTTTGAATCAATTCCAGACAGTTTTTCACCTTAATTTGTCATGATATAACGAGGGGAAAGGCAACATCTGGTAACAACACTATCTACGTAACTAAGCCTGTGAAAATAGAGGCACCACGAATTAATGGCTGTAATCTTAAATTATAGCTGAAAGTCTACATTCCTTCAGTTTAAATTCAGTGAGGTGGTGTAAGGAGGCAACTTTACAAAACATTGAGTCACTGTCCCAATACTTAGTGACCAGTCTGTGCATTTTATTAGAATACCAATGTACCTGAGTACCTCACTCAGACCAAAAACGCTATACTTTCAAGAATTAATGTCATTTATTAATAAATGTTCATGAATCAGTATAAGATTCATAAGCATAAGTATTGAGATAAATCCAACTACAAAACTGGGTTCCCATCCCCTTATCTCTTTGAAACACCTCATTCTGAGTTCTGGGGTTCCACAGTCATTTTAATGCATTATCTACAATATTCCATCTTATTAGACTGTGATTTCTGATACAAGTAATGGATTTTTAAGGTGTGTCTGCTCTTCATCTTACTCCTTTCTTTACACCTCCTGCAGGAGAGCACTCGCCGCAGACTGAGTGATGCTGTGGCAGACACTGCTCTGCCTTTTTTCTCCCTTTTTCAATTTCGATATCTCTCTATCCTCATTTAATCCTTATCAGCCACTCGTTCATCTTTCACGCTCAACTGTTTCCCACGAAGGCTGCCCCTGTCAGGGAGCAACTCATGCGATTGTCCATCAGCCTTTCTCAGGGCAATGAGCTCAAAGTAATGAATGTATTTCATTTCGGCCCCCAGATGACTATGAAAATGAAGCTACGAAGAGTAAAACCAGTGAAGATATTCTGTCTTCCCCTTTTTCATCCTACTCTCCGGACCACTACCAGCACTCTGAATCAGACTACTACCATTATAGTGGCTCTCCAAAAGGTGTGTATCTAATGGCTTAGCGAAAAACAAACCACATTTACACAATTTTTGTTTACCACAAATGTGTATTCAAGTGTATATGTATATACTCATCTTTCAATAGGTTTAAATCACTTTCAGGATGTGCTGACCTATTGATATGGTTTCAGGCACAGTCTGAATTGATAGAAATGTCCAAAATACACTATGTCCAAATGTTTGAGGAAACCCATTGCTGAGACAAGTGTGCAAATGCACATAAAGTCTAGTCCTTGTAGAGAAGTATTGCCTATAGAATAGTCTCTGGAGCAAATGAACATGAACCTATTGGCACCGTGCCCAATGCTAGGTTTGGGCTGCACGGCTATAAAACCACCCAGTATTGAGACATGGAGCAGTGGAACTCTGTTTTCTTGAAAGTGTCCCAATAATTTTGTCCATATAATGCATCATTGTGCAGCTGAATGCAAGTGCTGAAAATAAGCAAGCAGCATTTATTACAGCACCCACGAGACATTGACAAAACACTTTTGGGCTGATGCTGGAACCAATAACATGATTGACAAAATGAAGGATTTAAATATTCCTCATCTTCTAGATTATTCACGTTCATGTTGTTGGGATGATATATGGTGATTTATGTGTATGAAGTTTGGGTTTTAAATTATTGTTTGTCATCTTATTCTGTGATATTATTGGCTAGTTGCAAAGCAAACTCGATTACTGCCTGACTCATGTAGACCCAGAGTTCTCCGTTATCTGATTACTCAGGTCCATGTAAACTAATTGATTAGATTACTGACAAAATGTGATTTTCTACAGTTATCAGAATATTGAGTGCATGCAAACACACAAAAACAAAAAGAATCATGTAGTTTTGGATTAAGTGAGCAATGAGCAAGTTTCTGAACTTTTGAATGGCTCGATGGATTAAGTGATTTGTTCAAAGGCTGCCTTTGATTTTGCAATAAATACATTTTAAATGCTAGATCTTTCAAGACTAATTGAGGCAATATTCTCTTCCTCTCCCCTTTTCTCTGCCTCCTTCTCTCTCAGTTTCTCGAGCTCGCAGGTTCTCTTCAGGAGGAGAAGAGAATGGATGCAACCAGAGCATTAACAGAGTACACTTTTTCTTTCTACTTTATTATTTGTTTTTTTGTCCACTCTGGTCAAATCAGTCTCCTCTTAAACCTTACGTTCCACAACCCACTCCAACAAAGCCAAATGTTTTGATGGAGGGCTATACCTCAGTGGGTGTGTTGATGTTATAGAATAGTGGCCATCTGTCCTGTTCCTGGAGATCTACCCTCCTGCAGTTATTTGCATGTCTGGTGATCTGAACAATATAAAGTCATCTGCCTGTCTTGGAATACTTGTGTTTGTGGCTTTAACATGTCCTTTCCACACAACTATTCAGTTCTTCACTGAGGTTTTACTTGGTCTCATCTTGTTCTCCAGATACAAGCTGGGATTGGGCGGATGATCCTGAAGGAAGAGATGAAGGCCAGGTCCTGTTCCTATGACAATGACCCTTGGGCTAACACACGGAACTCTCGCAGTGGGAGTAAAGAGGGGCTACACAATCTAGGCTACAGTAACACTGTTAATGGCTGTAAGAACACACACTCTCTTTCTCTTTATCTAGTTCTTTCTTTCTCTCTCTCTCTCTCTCTCTCATGAAGTACATTTAGCGTCTAAGGGCTTTCTCTGTTGGGCAGGGTGTGTGTACGTGATGTGGGTATATATATTAGTATACCCCAAAATTAGAAGTTTGGAAAACAGCTCATTTATATTCATAATTTAATTCAAATTAATTAATAATTGAATTGTCATATATCGTGAGCTTTATATTTTGTTTTTCAAAAGTGAAACAAAAAAGGTTTGAAATGTTTTTTTTATGACTGTTATGTAACAGCTGTGGAGTTTTGAAATGGGTCCTTTTTACAGCTCTGCTTTGAGTATGCCAGATTCTCTTTCAAAAGAGGATGCAACAGTTTTTAAGGTTTACAGATTGTCATTTCCATAAATCAGTGAAGTACAGAGTGAAACAGCAGTGCGTGCTGGATTTCAGTGTGTCACAAATTTCTAATCCAAAGTGGAAAAAAATTAGCAATTGACTTTGGATCAACAATATGATAAAATAAAGTCAGTTTATTGCTGGAGCAAAGAGAGTTACAGTAGTTACTCTACAGTAATAAGGGTATGTCAGTCTGTCCTGCTGAGTGCACCGTATGTGTCTCTGTTCTCTGCAGGCTGCCTGTATAGTACAAAAGTGTGTGAGTGTATGATGAATGTGTAGCTGTGTGTGTATGTGTGTGTAATACAGTGTTGAATAATGAGGATGTCTGGCAGCTAGACTAGCCCCCACTGTGAGTGGATTAGTGAGGGAGAGACAGTGGGCCCAAGCACCCCCCAGGCTCTGACAAGTGTTAAGACAAAGGAAAGGGAATCCCTGTCCCCATATTCCTTAGTCATTTATTTTCAAAAGGCAAAATTGTTCTTAACTGCCAAAGTTTAATCACAATTTTTATGGCTAATTCCCCCACCCCCATATCTAGGACTCCCCCACTACCAGTAACACAATGTCAACTCAAAACTCTGGAAGGAAAGCATGAAGGAAACATGTCTTTATCCAACAACCTTGCATAATGGTCTGCTCTTTACCCATGAGAACCCACAGTGAAATATGTGTCATTTTAAAAGACGTGGAAAGTTCCCTACAGTGCTTGTCCCTCACTGTAACTGAACTGGACGCATTACAGGATTGTGGGTGTTTGGTCAGTCCTAGAGACAAAACCAGCTCATTTCGTAAATTGGTTCCTTTTATTCCAAAACATTTAACCATACAAACACCTTTATAAAATGTCATTTTATATTCAACCATTTTTCATTTCCACAACCAAGTGATGAAATACTAACTTTGAAATTGTTGGTGACATCAGGATTTTAACCTTTCAATGTGATGTTTGTCATAACAGGATAAAAATACAAATGTTAATATAACAGGTTCAGTTATTTTGCTTGAAATTTAAAGCTCTGTGCTCTCGTGGGTTAATGGCTATTCATGAAAAAAGGTCCTACAATACAGACCCCACATACAGAACCATGTTAGATGGATCGGTCCAGTGAAGGTTTGTGTCCAATGAGTGTCAGTGATTGTTGACTTCACTGTTCACATTACTGAAGAGTACCTGATGGGAAAACAGGGTCACTTGGAAAATGCTGTGTCGCCCATTCTTCAAATTCTACCTGACGGTCTGCGTGGTCCTTGGTGAGGTGTTGCAGCAAAAAATTAGGACAGTCAGAATAAATTCTGTTCTTCAGTCCTTCACATTGCTTGTACAGAAGATAAAATCACTGAACATGAGAACAGTTAACATTAACATGAATCACACCATCACATTTCAGGTGAAATTCTCCACTAGTATGATGTTTCACACCTACTTTCCTATTTTAAAATCTAAAATTGAATCTAAGATGGTGGCGTTCAAGATGGCCATCATGTTGGTGACACAGCCTAACAGGTTTCCTCCTTTCTCCAGAGCTTGTGTCTAAATCTGGATGGGTGTGTCTGACAAAAGTTTCATTATATAGGGGTGTTTTCTTACTTTTGAGAACCCCTGCATTTTCATTTTATTAACAAGCCAACTGTTTGCAGACATCATACTCGATAGATTACCATCAGACAAATAGAATTATGGTTCTATAGAGTGGCTCAGGGGTCTAATGCACCAGTACTATGATCCAAGGGTCACAGGTTTAATTCCTGGGAGATGCTGCTTGCCATCAGCAGCCTGTGTCTGAGAGGCCTTACTTGGTCTGGGTGGGTAGATGGAGCTCTCTCCCCACAACACACCTATTGTATTGGAGCTGTGGACTAAAAAAATAATTTCCAGTGTTACATTTGAGTAAAAAAAACAAAAAACAAAAACAAAAACAGTTCTTAGCAACATTATTGAAAGCTGCTCAGAAAGCATGTTGTTTCAGATGTTCTGAAAACAAACATATGCTTGTTGTTTATTGGTTACTCCTGCTGTACCACATTATTGATTTCAAATCCAGGATTATTTTTCGATTTCATGTATATACAACACACAAGCAGCTATATTGCACTTGACCTCGTGTCCAGGAACTCCACTAACCCCTAATATAATGTAATTTAGACATACACATAGACTTCTAATATAAACCCCCCCTTAAACACAAACACACTGACCTTTGTCCTTTGTTGTGATTAAACTCTGCTCAGTGCCACAGCACAGAAATGTAATCTCGAGTCTGGCTGAGGGGCTCGCTCAATCAGTGCAATTTGTTACTGAGTCATCTTCCATAAGCTATCAGCCCTTTTCTGACTCACACACTATATGGACAATAGTTTACAGACACCAGCTTTTACAGTGTTTCTTCCAAAATCAAGAGTGTCAAAAATACTTTTTTCTTCAGCAACTGTCTCTACTATATTGTGGAACATTGCTCTGAGTAACTGATTGCAATTTGACTATGAGACCATCCGTAAGGTCAAGTACTGATGTTGGATTACACAGGCACTCCAACCCTTTCACCCCTGAGAGTTAAATTCCACCACTGTAGCTCAAGCTTCGCAGCATAGGCCCATGTGCAGCTATCCAGAGCATCCCATTCTACTGGCTTTACTTGATAAGGTGTGTGTGTGTGTGTGTGTGTGTGTGTGTGTGTGTGTGTGTGTGTGTGTGTGTGTGTGTGTGTGTGTTTTCTTACATACGCCTTCATCTCTAAATCATTACTATCCAAATTATACTCCAAATTATTACTATTTGAAACAATAGAACATAGCTAAAATAGAGACTGCTCTCGGATACAAGAGAAAGATCGTTCACTTCAAGGTCCTGCTTACCTGCTCCATCATTCAGGTTGTTTGAATTGTTCTTTGTGTGTAAATGTGTAAATATGTGTATTAAACTTTCAAACTAATCACATTTACTCCAAAGGTAGCAAACTGTCCAATGTTTGGTGTTAGATGTTGGCTTCTTTGGTTTTGTACTGTTACCTTTAGGCTCTTGTAACTAAGAACAACAACTTGTTACTGTCACACAAAAAACCTTGTATCTGCTTTTTTAATTTTTTTGACATAATGTGACAGTTGTGTTCATTGTGTTTTCATTATAAACGGATCAATAGAAATGTTCCAAAATGACTTTGAATCAAAGGTTTTAACTCTGACTTCCATTGGAAGTTATTTTTTATTCCTTTTCCTGCAAATTTGTCTTTTTAAAGACACAATGTTTTGCATGACAGTAATGATAAAAGTAATGCAGCTCAAAAAACTAGAATACTGTGAAAAATGTTTTTGGTCATTTAATTAAAAAACAAGGTCTGGACTTCTGTTTTTCATGAGTTATAAGTCATAGTGATCAACAGTAAAACAAAACAAAACCAAAAAAGGCTTGGCAAGCATACGTTATATATGTAAACAAACAATTCACACTGACATTTCAATCTAGTTCAAAATTAAAAAAAATAATATATCTATCTAAACATCTATCTTTGCTGATCAACTGTATTTTGGCTAATGATAAAACTGTAAATTTAGATATTTCACCAAACTACAGCTTTAATGTGGGGACAGGGGGTAGACGCTAAAGCTAGAAACAGTGACAACACAATACATGGACCTGGACCCCCGTTGTGCATGCGTGTGCCCCCCTTCATGCCTCTTTTCTTTGTTCCCCACTGATTTTGTTCCCGTCCTCTATTATTCATGAGGCGGCATAAAAGCAAAACCCCGTTCTCACTCATCCTTCTGTCTCAGAGAAAAAAAAGCAGCTTCAGTCTCAAATCTCTAATCTGGACCCCAAAACAGCCCATAATGGAGCAGCGCCTTGAGGGACAATCTGTTACCTGCTTTAGTGTAACATGTAGGGCTGTGCAATACGGACAAAAGGACAGTATTGTGATTGCAATTTTGAAAATGTTGCAATTGTGATGCATCTTGCAGTTTGTTAAAATGTATTGGTGGATCAGTGATGTGGCATGACTAAAGACTGGCCTGAATTATTTCAACAGAGATAATTAAATTTGTTGGATTTAACACTGACAGTCGCCGTGGAGATGGCATAATATAACTTGATCCAAAAATCATATATGCACAAATGTTCTGGGTTATGGTGCATGTGTGAAATGGGCTACTGTAAACCAGTCAATCTGAGTGGAGCTCATCAAATGATTAAAAGGAAAATCATGGTGTTTTAGTCTGAGGGTTGTGAATGTGGTTGTACAAAACTGCCTATTTCACTCCAACCGAGTCAAATACTTACCGTTTATACACCAAACACATTCCCTGAAAGATTGAAGTCATCCAGGAACACCCACAGGAATACCTGTGTGGAGAAGGTCAGAATGGTCACAGCACATGTCTGGTTAGAGCCTCATTCATTCTGCAGCTGTAGTAATGTGTCAATGAGAGAATGAGAGTCTTTCACTTTCTTTCGATTGCTCCCTCCAAATATGCCTTTACCACATTCCGTCTGAGTCAGTATTGAATTATTGAGTTGCCATATCTATTTTCTTGTCTTATCAACATCATCATCATCATCTCTCTCTCTCTCTCTCTCTCTCTCTCTCTCTCTCTCTCTCTCTCTCTAGCTCCTAGATCCCACTACAATGCAGACAGTGGTGAGTCACTTACAGAGTTGATGTCTTCTCCTCACCTCTTCCTGCCACTACCACCTACCTCTCCTCTCTCTCTGTAATGTAGAAGCACGATGAGCTGGGACTCATATGTCTGGGCTAGGCCACATATTGTTCCTGGTACAATGAAAATGTGATACTTTAAGCTAGATTGAGAGGTGTTGATCACTGCCACTGATCATCTTACTTTTGGCATTAATGTTAATTGTGTTTATGTAATACATTCTGGAATACATCATTGATACATTGATAGATTGAATGAAGTCAATGCAGTGCATCACAGGGACCATAACATTGTAGAATGATGCAGAAATTATGCAGAGGGCTCCCTCTACTGGCCATCTAGTGTTTTCACATGCTTGTCCTGGTGAGGAGCGAGTTATATATGTATACACTACTTTTAATTGATGCATTCATCTACTTGAGTTTTGCATCCAGTGCTGACACGGATCTGCAGACGCACGCACAGATAAAGATGAACCAGTTGGCACCATGCTTAATCCTAGAGGCCAGAGGCATATAAAGCCCAGCACTGAGTTATCTGGTCCATCCAATACTTGGGATTAGTTAGGGAGCTTGAGATGAGGTGAGGTGGTGATCATTCAACATCCTGACATCACTAACACTTGTCTCTGAATGCAATCAAATCCTCACAATAGTGCTTGAAAATCAAGCAAAAAGTCATCTCTGGACCGTAGACAGTTACTCTAACAAAAGCAGGATAAACCATTTAAATACCCTTGATTTCAGAAGAGAGAGTGAATGAGTAGATTCAAAGCAGCATTTCTTAGGCAGTTAACTTGAGCCTGAATTTGAACTTGTGCTCCAGAGCGTTTTTAACTGACATGTTTTAAATGTTTTACTGACGAATCCTGCTTTGTGAAATAGCCCTTTGAAATGAGCGCGAGAGATGGTGTGTGTATATTTGTGTCCGTATTGTCAGCTCATCCTACTCTGAGGTCAGCAGCTGAGCTCAGTCAGAGTGAGGGGGTGTTTAGTGCTTCTGGCATGCTTCTGGTTCTGTGTGCTTCTTTGTAAGTGTGTGTGTGTGTGTGTGTGTGTGTGTGTGTGTGTGTGTGTGTGTGTGTGTGTGTGTGTGTGTGTGTGTGTGTGTGTGTGTGTTTCTTACAGATTCCTTCATCTCTAAATCAGCCTCATTGCCAGGGTATGGGAGGAACGGACTAAACCGGGTAAGAGCTCAAAGATGAGGGTGATGAGTGGAGGCCACTCTCTGAATCAGTCCGTTCTGTGGGCTCTTATGGGTTATATGTGGACTAAAATCGAGAGCATCACTGGCCAAAAGGAAGATATACACAATCTCAAGTTGACCCGAATGTAGTCAGTCTGGTGTCTGAAATTTCACTCTTTACTTTTGCACTGGAACTATGAGGCTAATGTGAACAAGTAATGGGAGCTTATGGTCACTTGATAGCATTGTGTAAACCACAGGAGGCTTAATGTGTGAACTGTTGCTAATGTTATAGTATCAAAACTGAGTGATATTGAAAAATGGAAACCACTGTTTGTAGTTCATTTATGCAAAATTAAAGAAAACCTGAATAATTAGGGGACAAAATACCCCATTTACACACTTCAATAAGGACTCACTCAATCACACAATCTGGACCTTATTTTTGGTAAAATGAGAGGATTAGGCAGAGGTTAGGCTCCACCCCATGGAACATGGCTGACATGGACACAGTGGCGTCCATGGCTTCATGGGATCTGCTCTACAAATAGACCCTACCATCAACCCAAAACAACTGATAACATGGCTTATCAGACGACACCACGTTGTCATTCCTCGAGGCACCAGTTAGCAACCTCACAAGCCAAGGTAAGGTACTGTGTAATATCGTGGTGTTAACAGAGCCACTGTACTTGGTCATCTGCTTCCACATCCCCTGGAAGTTAAAGACCACTGGCCTGGCCTGTAGAATAAGCGTTTGGGCTCCTGCACTGATGGGATTTCTGCAGACACTTCACTGTCCACTGTAGGTAGTAATGCCTTCTATGACATGTTTCCTGTACACAACACTGTGGATCAATGAATGTTAAATGCTCACACATCTTCAGAAATGTCCCATCCATCTATCATGCCTCACTCAACCAAGAGTACCCTGGCCGGTGTTCAACCTCATTCCCAAAATCACACCTCACAACTTATACAGGTGTAAGTGTACCGAAGACTTCCCCCGAGGTAACACTACTTCATAATCAATATGTACTGCTGCCCCATCACTTTCAGCATGTCAATGTATTTTTATTATTATTCGATTATTACTCAAGCTTGCATGAACTTCATTTCCACTCATGACATGAGACCATATCTTAAAAATGTCTGTCTATTACGATATTGTTGCTATCACACAAAAACCTTGTATCTCCATTCTTTCAATTACGACAACATGAATCTGTCAGTTTTTTACATGGTTTCAAAACTTCAAGATGAATGGATGAAAATGTCCAAAATGACCTGGAATTAAATCTTTCCACTTCCTCTCCTGTAAAGTTTCCATTTGGCAGATGCAGGGTTTTGGCATGACAGCAGTGATACGTTTCTTTTTGATCATTTATAAAATCCTACTGTAACCAGTTACAGGTGAAATGTTTGTGATGCATAATGAATGTCACATGTCTTTGTAGCCCCACAGTGCTGACTACTTCCACTACGATAGCAGCAATGCAGTCAACTGGGGATACAGAGGTAAGCATGTTGTCAGTCTCACATGATCAAACCTGAAGCCAGCAGTATAGTTTCTGAGATGGTTAGACCTGATTCCTCTTGTCTCTGCTTTGTCTGTTTCAGAATACAAGGTGAGATGCTATTCAAGCTGAAGCACTGGTTTGTGCCAAACTCAGATTGTTCTGAATCTGTATGAGTCAGATCATGACTGCTCTTTGTTATTATTGTTTCTTGCATTTCTAACTGGTGTAGATTTACCCATATCAAGACCTGATGGTCACTGTCCGAGGACATAACCAGCTCCCGAGTGATGTGGACAGGACAAGATTAGAGGTAAATCGACATCACTGACACACTCTGAACCTGCTTTATATATATATATATATATATATATATATATATACACACACATGGTAATTCAACAGGTTCAGATAGCATGAGCTCCAACATCATCAGTAAATTTTGGCAGTAATGGGATATTTCATAAGTTAATTTGGTGACCTACTGATCACCTTGTAATCTCTAGTAAAAATAAGCATTGTACCATCTTCCATATTACTCCAGAGACACTTGTCCCCTGAAGAATTCTACCAGGTCTTTGGGATGACCATAGCAGACTTTGACCGCCTGGCACTGTGGAAACAAAACGAGCTGAAGAAACAAGTGAGGCTCTTCTAGAACTTTAACTCCAGGTACATCCAGGTAGACTGGATCACAACCAGAATGCACGGGATGACTAAACAAGTCTGAAGAAACCACTTGAGCTGGCTTGGAGCGACGTATGGAATGGAAGTCAACAGTCTGGAATTGTTCGCCACTTTGCAGTGGACCAGAAGCAAGAATGTTTGTGTGCAGTTGGTTTGATTCAGGCTCTTTGTCTCCTACCACAGCCTATGTGATTGAACTTCAGGTTACACCAGTACAAGAACCGTATCTAGAACATTGCCTTATGACAAAATGGTTCAGTTAACACCAGCAACTGTGTGGAGAAGATCGGCAGAACACAGGTGACTTAGACCACACTTTGATCAAGAGACTGTGTGGTGCAGAACTACGTTGATGAGGACTGTCAGTTGTATCAAGTTGTTTGTTTGATTGCAATCATTTCTGGAGGAGTGTGTAATATTGCAAAACCAAAGTGAATTTTTTTTCTGGTGCATACTGAAATGTGCCATACTTAACTTTCCTTGAGGATGCTTAAGATGGCAGGAGTGTGTGGGTGTGTTTTTCTCCTCTTTTTCTTTGGGTTGTGGGAGTTAGCAACAGATTCATAGATCCAAAGAATGTATATCAAGCAAAGGGTTATGTCAACCAATTTTAAGCAAGACAAGATGGTACTTGAATAACTTTAATTGATATTAACCATGAATATTAACATTTATAGCGCAGGTAAATAGTAACATTTATGTTCTAACTTCTGATTCTTTTATGCCTTAAGTTATTGAGTAGCTTACAAGTGTCTTGTCATTAGTGTGATCCGTTACGTTTTAGTTCCCAACCTCCAGAGTATTTTTGCCATTGCACATTATTTCTTTTTGATTTCAATCAGATCTAAACAAACCCTGTATTAGACCTTGATGTGTCTGAACGGAGGACTGAATAAAGGCTTTGGTTGAAACTGGAGGAGTGTGAAAGTATAAGGAAATGATAAACAGAACGGCACGTCTATGGAATGATGGAATGAAACTGAAAGACAGGATTTGACAGGGCTGGTGGTTTTAGAGGAAACTGAAGGATTAGCCTGAATGCACATCAAGTGTTGCACATTCCAATAATTTTATATTAAAGCAATATCAAAGTTGCATTATTGCTTGCACAATAACTTCATTTTGTGGTTTTGAAGAGCAAACATTTATGCATAATGCTGAGCATCAGAGTCAGAACCTCTGAGAAGCTGACTTCTCAAGCCCATCACATTTCAAACTGATCACTTTTATTATTAGAAACCACTAACTGCAGCATTGTTTTTGAACTCTTGCATTTTATAGACCAATTATGCATAGCAAGTTTTAATAAACAAGATGACCTATCAGAAAAAAAATGTTAATTTTATTAAAATAAAAATGTTTCCAAGTCAGAATTACTGTGTGGTTTGTCCAATTGTTGCAGAATCAGGGTTTCATGAGTCACTCAAGTCAGGGAAGGAAAATGACACTTGGTGAACCAAAACATTTAATGGGAACAAAGAAAAAGTGTATCGCAGTTCAGTGCTTAACAAAATCTCATAAATAACCCAATTGATTGGTGGAAGAGCAACAATTCCATGGGGGCATAAAAACGCTACTGGACACACAATGAGCAGAGAGGCATTTGTTACTGGTGTTCAAATCCGTTGAGGATGCACTTAGCTCAGAACTCGGGGCATCTAGACTGTGAGCTACAGGCAACCTGCAGCCCTTCTTCATCCCAGGAGTTGTCATGCTTGATTATTTTAGCCTTTGAGGGAGGACATTCCAGCTCTCATGATCTCATCTACCAAGAGGATGTTGCTAGCAATTACCGTGCTGTGAAGGAGAGAGGGAAATGCTGTCAAAACAAGACACTTCAGTTTGATCAGAATTTAATTGTTCTGGATTATCAAACTGTGTTCTCTCTCTAAATCTATGATGAGACTTTCACCAGCCATCACTGTTTCAAAATAAGAGAGAAAGGTGCTTTTGCATGGTGTCTGACTGCTTTTACTACAGATACAGTAAAACAGAATTCGGCCATGCCATTAATGATACATGCTTCACTCAAGACTAATCAAGGGTCCTTGAAATAGACTCATTACTCACCATGAGTGAAGGAGCTGCTTCTTAACACTGTAGTTATCCCAAACACCAGCATCGCCGGCAAGCATGGGTTCACCTGAAAAATGTTGAAACAGTGAATATTAACCAAAGTCAGTGACATGTATTTAAGCATGATCACATCACCAACAAATCAAGAAGTGCTGCAGCACCACTTAAAAGAAAATTTTAACATCAATTCTGGTTCACTATGAGACAAACAGCCAAACTACATTCAGAACGCTTTATCCGTCATGTTTGGACATTGATAATTGCAAATTTGTGCAATTTAAAGATGAACACTGAACTCAAATGACACTTTCTCCAACACTATTACTCTTCTTACATTATCTTCATTCTGATTGGTCCAATTAAAATAACATCTATGGGAGGTGCATGCAACAACGCGAGCTGCTCCTGTGCTGTGTTTTGGGGAAGAGTTGTAATATTCCCCAGAATTTATATATTTATTTATATGACTCATAAAGAACACTTTATATTTATAGTTTGCCATGTATGTAAAGGTTAAAGTGTGAACAGGAGTTTAACAAATAAGGGGAGCCAGGGAAATCATGGGTATTTTGGAACATAACCACACACCTGTGCTCAAGTCCACCCCTATGAGCTGACCAGACTCTTTGAATTCTGTCTGCAGCTTCACAAGTGTTTCCTGTGGATCATAGCCGGAATTCTGAGCCAGGACCTGCAAAAATAAATAAAAATATATAAAATCCTGCCATACTTTAGTCCACAATTATAAAGTCTGTATGAAAGTCTGTTGGTGCGAACAGACCACAAAAAGTATACCAAAAAAGAGAAAACAACACAATTCCAACTGCGTGTAGAAGTGTAAATGGTGAAATTCCTCTTTGAAGTCTTTACCTTTGGGATGACAAGCAGAGCATCAGCAAAAGCCTGGACACCCAGCTGAGCTCGACCCTTCACTTTCGGCTTGTGCTTCACCAGAGCGTCTGCTACAGCCACCTCAAATGCCCCGGCTCCTGCAACAACGCTGCCTATAACCAGGAAAAGAACTGGAATCAGACCGACTGTGTTGAAGGTGTGTGGATGCCTCCTAGTGGTCAAACACAAAACTGCATCACATCAGATACTTTAAAGTTGCTTGTGCACTGAAGTACTACATCAGCTATATGATGCCGTAAGACAGACAACCTTTGTGGATTTGTACTATTCTTTGACCATTTTTAATGGGGCATTAGGCATGGTGCCAGTAGGTTCACATTTATCTGCTTCAGACAGACGTATTCTTTTGGCAGTACTTCTACAAGTAAATATACTGGAGACTTGTATGGTTTAACCCTCAGAGTTACATTCACCTTAAAGTTATCTTCCAATGATCTCTAGTCAATCATGATTTTGGGATTATCAGACCAAAGCTAGTGGTCTACCATCTTACCATCTTCTATAGCATTTTTGACTGCACGAAGGCCATCTCTCACAGCATCTTTGATCTGTGTCAGGGTGTGTTTGTTGGGCCCTTTGATCAGCAAGGTCACTGAACGAGGGTTTCCACACTTCTCAATAAACGTGTATTTCTCCTCGCCCTGTTACAGACAACACACTCTCAAGCAAGCCACTCAATAATGGAAACAAAGAAAATCATCAGTATTATTATTATTTAGACAAGTCAAACTCACCAATGTGTGTTCATAGACAAGACCAGCATGACCCAAGCATTCAGGAGTGAGATCATCCACAGAGTTCATTGCAATGCCACCACAGGCCAGAGTAAGTCTAAACAAAGAAATAGAATCCATATTATATGTCTTCTATACATCACATTAACTCAGCACACAGGACTGAGGACAAAGTCAGTACACTGACTTGTACACTCCCCTTCATATCAGTGGAAAGATGTATTAAACCACTATCACTGTCATTAAGAGGGGGAGAGAAAATGATCATTTAGCATGGTGTCTGACTGCATTTACTACAGACACAGTAAAACAGAATTCAGCCATGCCTGTAACTCAACACTTTTCCCTCTAAACTCAACAAAACTGAATACACTCCATACCTTTCCATGTTCCTCCTCTTCGCCCTGCGCAGAGCCACAATGCCCTCTTTGGCCAGAGCATCCAGAGAAAATGGATCAATTCCCTGTGAGGAACACCATTTAGACAATACTAAAGTTATGAGGGAACTTCATGTTGGCTCCAAGAGCATATGCAGAAAGAGCAGTGAGTCTTCTACTGCAAAGTTTCTAGTACAGTTTAAGATCAAGGAGGAAATTTAGTTCATTTGCATGAGGGCAAGAGACAGAGAAGGACTAAGAGTGGAGTTGAAAGTCTTCTGGATACAACCTACTCAAGGCTTTTTTAAACTAATCCAGTGTGCTGAATTTGGGCAGGAACATCTAAAGCTTGAAAAGCAGGGTTGAGAGCAGCATCCCTGCCCTGTATTTCATTGATTAGAATTCATCATAATGCAGAGATCTGATGGGATGAGCAGCGCCAATGCATGTATAACGCCTGTAAATGATTTACACGTCTCCTGGGCTGCTAAACCCATACAGTAAAGGCTAGAAAATTACTCCATTTAAACTAAATAATATAAAGCACATAAAAAAAACAATGTTTTAAAGCATAACATTAGGACACAGTCTCCATATTACCTTCTGGTTGATGACCACAAATCCTTTGTCGTTATCAGCACAAACTTTATTCTTGAGTACAATGATCTTCTGGACACGTTCCTCTATGAATTTTCTCTCAGCCTTTACTAACTTCTCTCGCTCCTCAGCACTCTTGTAGAAGAAGCCAGAGGTCACCTCTCTGTGGAAAAAGCATTAGTTTAAAATAATGTTCACTAAAAACCTTCACAAAAATTTGTGAAACTAAACACAGCCTTTATCATTAAAACATTAACACTCTTAGCCTTTAGCATGGGCTACCCAGCCAAACTTACGTTTTTTCATATTCCAGAGAAACATTACAGGTCAGGATGTAAGCGTCCTCTACTCTCTTCTTCATGTCTGGATGTCTGGCTCCATGATCCAACACCAAACCTCTAATCAATCTGAAATGGAACACAACACAGGGGGTCACCTATTCTGATTCAATGATCTACTTAAAATTCT
Source organism: Acestrorhynchus altus (assembly GCA_034509495.1). Classification (NCBI taxonomy): domain Eukaryota; kingdom Metazoa; phylum Chordata; class Actinopteri; order Characiformes; family Acestrorhynchidae; genus Acestrorhynchus; species Acestrorhynchus altus. The sequence continues at coordinate 16,020,346 of CM067516.1, forward strand.
TGTTGTACTGCACAAAATTTATTATAGAGTATCATTTAAACAAAGCCAATGTGTTGTAAGGAAAACTGGAAACTGATCACCAAAGGTAGCCTCTTACTGTGTATCACTCTCAGTTTTGTGCTTCATTTCCATGATCTCCACCATGAAGAGGTCAACTGGCTCATTTGGTTTCTTTATGGCAAGCACAGCATCTACAACAGCCTAAGGAAAAGAGAACTTGTGAACACTTCCTATGATACACTCTCAATGATAATATTTAGTCCTAGTAATAGCAGGGGTAAAATTTTATGCTAAACAGTGCAGTCTAATACAAAACTCCAAAAAGACATTTGTTATTAAAGTACATGAGTGTTAGAGTCCTGAAAATGTAGCATGATCACACAAATATGAAAACAATGAACAAACAAGAACAAACCTAAAACAATATATAAAGCAATAACAATGCAACAAGTAACAAGGCCGTCCCAACTAAAGTAATGTTTTAATATAGGGTTTGAGTTGACAACACAAGTGAACTGTCAAATTAAACAAGTCAAATGTTTGGTCAAAATTATAAACTTTGTTTTTTCCCCCATGCCTTTGTGCTGGTCCCATGAAGACAAGTAGTACGAAAAGAGCATTTGCTACGAGAGTAGAAAACCACACTGTACTGTAGAACATTTTAAGTGCATTTTTGTGTAATCAGTGTGTAGAACTGCATCCATTTCTCTTAATGGAACTAAAAGCTCATAAAAGAACATGAACGTCCCCCCAGCCATGCACCAGCTTGCAGCAAGTCTGAGATGCTGGCTTGAATATTTATCCCAATACTTACTTTTAGTACAGTACAGACAAATGCTCAAATTGTCACCCTTTCACAGTAGTCCACCTCAAATTATTAAACTGTCTTATATTAAAAACACCAAAACTGCCTTATTTAAATATTACAAAGGCTAACAACTCCAGGTGACCTGTGTCTTTTCTTTACCTCTGTGAGCAGGTCAGCCAACGCTGTGTGAACTTTAGTCCTCAGTGAGGTCCTGGCTACATTGATGAGGGTCTCTCGATCCATCTCTTTGGTGACCTTAACTCCCTCAAGCACCTCCAGGGCCTTATCCTTAGCAGCTTCAAAGCCTTCTGCAATGATTCTGGGATGGAGGCCCTGAAGAAGACAACAGGTTGGGGGGGGGGGAAACAAAAACAAACAGTTTAGCCAAAAACACTCAAATAGAGGTTAGAAGAGGTTAAAGGGGTTTCATTACTACATTTCATTTAATAAAAATAAACATTGTGCCTTAAAACAGATTAAGCATCATATAAACACACCAACCTCAGAAACATAAAGGTCTGCCTGTTTCAGTAGCTCTCCAATTATGAGAACATTGGACGTGGTGCCATCCCCAGTGATGTCATCCTGGGCTGTGGCCACCTTAGCGATCAATGATGCGGTGGGGTGCTGGATTTGCTATAAATAAAATGACAAATGGAAATTAAAGTGTTAGTGAACAGTCAGCAATTATGATGGCTAATTTGTTGTTAAGACATACAAGTAAACATTGCATGCAATGCACTGACTATAAATTAATAATAATATAGTGATTGTGTCCATAATATTTAAAGATCATAAAACTATATAAAAATGTGTTTGGTAGGGCAGGGTCTCTCAACCTGGGGGCCACTGGTGGTCCGCAAGTGCTCAGAGGGAGAAAGGCATAATCATTTCTTAGAGAAAGAATGAAGACACTGATCCTCAGGGGGAAAAAAAAATAATAATAATCATAAAACAGTGTATAAACTATGGATGTGATGGCGCTGAGGAAAATCCGCATCTGTTGGATTCTAGTTTTTTTAGCTACAACTCCGTCAAATCCAAATGCGGTTTTGAAAAACACAGGGCCAAGAACACACGATAAACCCTAATGTGTGCATTCTTACACAAAGAACACATATCAACTAGTAGTGTAGAACTGTTTGTGTTTACTACTGTTTTGTGTTTAACACTTGTTTTCTTACCACATTCGGCCTGTATTTATTCTACCGGTTACTGATCTTCACTTTTTTTTTCGACTTCATCCCCGTTTGTCCATTCTGGTGTTGTCTCGCCTGTCTGTTATTGACCTGGATTGTCTGACTATGTTTATTGCTTTTGTCCCATTAAAGTGCTGTATTTTTAACTGCGTCTGCGTCGCTCTGTCCAGACATGACAGTTTGAGTTGTTCTGTTTTATATGCCAGCGGCGAATTCAAATCCGCATTCGATGAACATTGGCCCAAAAAATCTGTCGAATTCGAATTCACTAAAAATGGTTAAAGTTCGAATGTCAATGAATTCGAACTTCATCACATCCCTAGAATAAAACCAATGGCATAAACATTTGTGAACCAGAGAGCACATTTCGTAAGCAAATGTGTCATTTGTATTTTTACGTTTTATTGTTTGTGGAAATGTTCATTTTTATTGTTCCTCAGGCTCTAAATTTAACATTTTCGTTGTTAAAGTAACAAAAAGGTAAAAACTATTTTACATAAGTGGTTTTGTTTTCTCAAAGCCTGTCCTAAACAGGAAGGCCTTGAGGTGGAAAAGGCTGATAAGAGTATAAAGAGTATAAGTGGTATGAAGAGTATAAAAGTGTTTTAAAAAGATCTGAATATCATTAAGAAGCTCATTACTGATCACAATTTCATTCTAATGCGTAAACGAACATTTATATCCATTACAAATAAAGTCACATTTCAATCCTCTTCTATTGTTATTTTATTCTACTCTTTATCGGTTTGGCTTAAGGCTCAGTTAAACCTCAAAACATCCAATTTACTACAATTTAATACAATTTACTAATCACAGCATCAACTTTAAACTAATATTATGAACAGAAAACATTAATTCAATGATCCAAACCACTGTAGATCTGCGTTAGTATAGTGTGTGGGAATGGTGGTGAACGAGGTACTGGGTGTGAGGAACCCGCCCAGTAGACTCCCAGCAGGAATCTCTTACCATTTCGTGCAGCAGAACATTGCCATCTTTAGTGAGTTTGATGTCTCCTGCCCCGGACACGAGCCTGTGGACACGAAGAACACACTGTAAACACAGACGAACAGGGCGCCCTCACTGTGCCTGAAAGTGGGGTGATACACCCCAGCCTCGTGTTTTCACTCTCACGATAGTGTCTCAGACGGTAGCAGGAGTGATGCTGGAGGGGAGAGGGGGAGTGTAAAAACGGTGTGAGCGCGCAGACGGGGTTGTGCGTTTGTGTATCAGGGTTGTTTGGATTTTAATCGGCAGTTAGAGGTAGTAACAGCTGTGGAGCCGCGTTAGCTCCGCAGGCTAACGCGCCGCACAGGAACATGTGGCTATAGCAGAAGCAGGCGGACTCGCCATGGCGGCTCAGAGCTTCTCTCTGAACGATGACTTGGCCGTTTCCTGCCGCTTGGCTCCGACACGACCGCGTTCCGGCCTTAAAACGGTGCTCCGGCTCACAGCCCGAGCGGCAGACGGGCCGAGGCGCGTGCGCAGACAAAAGCGGTGAACAATGAAAGAACTTCACCCACATTTTCATGGTCCCTTTCGGTCCGAGGTTACTTTTCAGGACATCCTGGAGTCCCCGAGCGGCGCTGATGTTCACGGCCAGAGCCGCCTGAGCTCGGGCCACCTCCGCCTTGGGGTTCAGCGCCTTCACAGCAGCCATCGTGTCCGAGACGAGTACGGATAGACCGGCCGTTCACAGGGCCAGCGGGAGAGAGCGGCAGCGGGAGGCTTCCAGAAACCTCCAACACGCGCCCCCGGCACCGCCCACCGCCGCGCTGATTGGACACAAACCACGGTCACGAGGTCCCTTCCATGCAGGTGATTGGCTGGTTATGCTGTCAGTTTTGTAGCTTTACCAAAAAAAAGGTTGATTCTTTTGTAGATGGAAGGATTCAGTACACTGAATCGATCCTTTTGTAGAGGGGAGGATTCAGTGCACTGAATCGATTCTTTTGTAGAGGGGAGGATGCAGTGCACTGAATCGATTCTTTCGTAATAGGAAGTATTTAGTACACTGCATCGAATCTTTAGAATTTATTAGGGCTTATTAAAAGTCTCCCTTTCGTAAACCGTACATATCCACAATATTACTTTACTACCACTATCACTTCTTTAACTATCACTATTAGATTCACTTTAACTATACTGTTACAATCACTATTACTTTCACTATCACTTTTACTGTCACTATCACCATTACATTCACTTTAACTATACTATTACAATCACTATTACTATTACTATCACTATTACATTCACTATCTTACTTTTACTATTACTATCACTACTACATTCACTTTAACTACACTGTAACAATCACTATTACTATTACTTTTACTATCACTATTAGTATCAGTACTATTTTTACTATCACCATTATTGTACTATTACTATCAGTTTTATTTTTACTATTACTATAGTGAAATATTCAAGAACATGAAAGCACTTGAGAGCAGAATTACATAATGTACACACTTTGGGCAAGAAAGCATGATTGTAAGAAGCATACTCAAGGAACCAATGTATGGGTGGGTGATATGACAAAAAAAATAACTTGATATACTCAAGAAACGTGGCAATATACAGTACTATATGATGAAAACCTTAGAGTACAATGTTAACATATTGGCATTTAACTGTATTACAAAAACACAGCATGATGTATATTTAAAATTGTAACCTTTAATTATGATATTTCTATAACAGAATTGTAGTATCATCCCTCCAGAAATCAAACCATTTCCACACAAATTACTCACTCTTTGTTTTTTGAAATCAAATTTTGCGTAGATGGTAATCTGCATAGCACATTCGATATTACATTTTAAAATCTTGTGCAAAATATATCTTGATACATCAATATTTATGACCCACTGCCCAGCCCTAGTCTGAAGGCAAGGGTTGGTTGAATTTTCTTAACCCTCCTGTTATGTTACGGGTCAAATTGAGCCATTTTAAAGTTTGAAGATTTAGGAAAAATAGTTAAAAGTATTTTTTCAGTTTGAAACGTCTTCTGCTTGACTTAATTAGTGTAATCAACATATAATATGAAAATGGTTCATCTCACATATTTGCAACCACCCCCTGCATGTTTATATCACATAGATACTGTTTGGGTCAATTTGACCCGGCAGTCAAACTGGAGGTAAAGGAGGTCAGAAATGTCAAAGTATTTCTTTCTTTGCAACTGTAAGACATATTTCACCCCAATTACAAACATACAGGTGCACAGATGCAGATGTTATGATTTTTGATGGTAACCATTTATTTTCTTGCAGGAAAACTACACCCACATTGAGTGGACACTCAACAGGGGAGGGGCAAAATATAACAGATTCTCTGCATGGGAGTCCTACCAACATTACTCTCTGTCAGGCAGACCTTTACAAAATGAGCAGCCTCTGTAAGTCATCATTGATCGTGACAGTGAAATAGAGGAGGATGTGTCTGAATATGAAGACCATCTTGAGCTAAATTCTGATTCTAATGATTCTGATTTTGAACCAGATGAGGGAATTTCTATTCCTATTCCTATAAGCAAGACATTCATGTCAAAAAATGGTGAAATACAGTGGTCTTCATCCCCAAATATGCGTCAGGAAAAACTGTCTGCAGAAAACATAATAAAGACAGTGGCAGGGCCCACACTAGGATGGCAGTGAGTCATGTGATTGACATCAAGTCAGCTTTTGAGCTGGACATGGCTGATTCAATACAGAAAATCATTCTGGAAATTACTAAACTAGTGTTTTTGGGGAGAAGTGGGAGGAGCTGGAAAAAACACATTTAGATGCGTATTTGGGGCTCCTCATCCTGGCAGGGGTCTATAAGTCGAAGGATCAAAGTAATACTTTCAAAAGTAATAAAATAGTAGTGGAACATTAAAAAAGACTGAACATGTATTTTTTTTATGAAAAACGAATGAATTATCCTAATTGAACCATCACCTGTTAGAGGTAAAGAACACCATTGCACTAAATATTGATAGAATAATTAGTAATGGAGTTAGTAATGAAATATTTACACTGCTTGTTAGGATTTTTTTGGTTTCAGACATCTTTTGGAGAATAAAAATGCACTGGGTCAAATTGACCTGGGAACACCATTGTCGTTCCTAAAAAATAAATAAATAACAGGTTTAATCATTTTATCCTAGTGACTGTATATAAAAGATAGACAGTGCATTGTCTCTCGTAAGTGAAGCCACCACAGGTCTAGTGCCTCTGCTGGCAGGTTGCAGAATGCTGATTAACTCCAGTAATTCCCATTCATTTCAATGGCCAAACTGCCCATATTCAATCTCATTTTTCTTTGCTATACTGTATTTCCATCCACATTCATTAGCTTTCCCTGTGCAATTTTCCTTTTCCTCCAGAAATCATTTTTCAAAATGTTATTCAGCTTTATTCATAAAGTGCAGGGTTATCATAAGGTGGGGTTATGCTTAGGAATAAAGTGATTGACAGCCTAGGTGACCAGAGATGATACAATCTAAGAGGAAGGTCCCAGGCTTCTGCAGTCTGTTATCAGGGTCAGCATTACTAACCAAATTTCTGAATTAATAAAGTATAATTATAGGTTTTTATTAACTGTAACTTATGAGTTACAATTATTATTCCAATTTTAATAGGAATCTTCAGCATGTTGCATTGTGTAAACACTACAAAACGCTCAAAAACATTCAACTAGACTTGTGAATCAGTTCAAAAGAATGATAACTATTCAGAGTCTGGAGCCTGGGCTTTATTGTCAGGTGCTACTGTGTGACCATCAGTCTGCACGCCAAACTTCAGTGGCTCTGAACATGGTTTGTTTTTGTTTGAAATAGGACAAATTAGCTCTCCTTAATAGTTGGGATGCCAACCTGTCTTAGACTGAGGAAGTCATTTGAGCAAAACATACCTGTTTGAAATTGACACAATTATTTTAAATACTTCACAGTCTGACAATGAGACACCATTTCATTTAAAAGAACTAATGTCATTTAACCAAACTGATTTTAAAATATGGACATTAAAATTTCACAATAGCATGTGATTTGTCATCTTTGAAGATTACAGCCCCCCTCCCCCCTTAAAATCATATCCCCACATTTAATCTGTATTTCACTCAAAACAAAGGTGAGAACAATTGTAGTTGAATCAGATTTAATTCAGTATGTACATCTAATCTTTTCAAAGCACTGTTGCAATGTTAAATAAAACCACATTATACATTAAGAAAGTGTTCAGAATTCAGTTTCCCACAAAATCTCACAGTATGGCTGAGCAAACCTACAAACTGCAGATCTCACCAGCTAGGCTTGCATTTCAGATAAATGCTTTTGTAATAAATGGTGAGCATTTGTTCAATGCCAAGATCATTTGATTATCAGTATTATGAGGTCTATTGCTGGATTAGAAGAGAATAGGTACAAGTACAGTTTGTTACACAAGCTATGGCTGTAATCTACTCAATGACAGGAAACTGATACAGACATCTCCAAATCAAAGACAAGCTTAAAAGTTGGATTTGGTAAAGAGGCCATTTCAACCGTTTTTGCTCTTCTTAATAGAAGGGAGTGCAAATACATTTACCACTCAAAAGAGCATTCAGGAACATGTACATGAACATGTTCAGGAGTTTTACTCAAAATGTGCAAAATCTGTGACTGAATCATACAAAATTGATGTTTTCTTCACCATACAGTCTATATGTTTTTTTAAATGAACCATAATGGCACAACTGATTTATAACATCCAAGTTTTGCAATAGCTGAGTTAATTTAGCCCAGTGGGGTTTCAGGTTCACAAAACCCTCTTTGTTGGTAGGGACAAAAACACTTCAAAGTGAAACCCAAAATCTGCATGTTTTCTGAACCCCTTAAAAAACACAGAAAAAGAGTCAAGGCTATGACAGGCTATACAGCCCAAAAATGAAGTGAGACTCATTGGGGTTTTTAATGAAAACACCAGCACTGCTTTTTCATGTTGCATTGATGTGGGTGATATGTCATAACTCAAATTGTTGAGCCATGTTGATGTTAGTGTTAAATGGTCAATGAGTATTCAACAGTCTGGTATTTGACAGTTGCTGAGTTGTGAAGAGGTTCAGAGAGAGATATATTTATATATAAATTAAAAAAAAATGAACATAATGGAATGGGGAAAAGGGATACAGCCTTAAAAAAACAATGATGAAGGACTAGAAATGATCACAAACTGAGCAGAAATCCATGGCAGTGCAAAATCTGACTAATATTTAGCTGGAATTGTGTAAAATCTTTTTAATTTGTGGGTTGCTGTCAGGACCATTGCAGGAAGCTACTTCAGAGGTGAAGTCTTCATTGGAATCATTATTCTTGACTCCATGTGTTGAATCAGGGGAACTAAATAAAAAAAGTCACATTTATAGTCAGACAGTTCCTAATTAATGACAAAACTGTACTTAAACTCTTTGTTCTTAAGCTCACCTGTGTAGTAGACAACTTCATCCCAGCCCTCATGCTGCCAGGCAGCATTTCTAGTTTCCTCTCTTGACTGCAAATCTTTATAAGCTGGAAATGAACAAAGGCAAATAAAGGTTGAACTATGCATAATTAAAGCAGTGTTTCCTGGAGGCACACCTGCTCTGCATGTTTTAGAGCTTACCCTGCTCCCCACAAACCTGATTCAACTAATCAGCTCATTAACAAGCCCTTCAGTAGTTGCAAGGGGTGTGTTAAAGCTAAAATGTGTAGGGCAGGTGTGCCTCCAGGAACAGGGTTGGGAAACACTGCATTAAAGGAATATTCCAGTGGTTTTCAACTAAATCTATGTCAGACTCCATCCTGATGGGGCCACAGCACTGGGCACTTCAGTTTACTTCTTAGGCATACCTGATTCATCTCTTAAGATAATTAGCAAGGGGCCAGATTCTCAAAATACGCAATACTATCATAGCCCACAAGGCATGTGTTTGTTATAACTAATGGTTCCAGTGATTGTCAAAAGTTTGAGTACAATACTGTTATATTTGGAGGCATGGTTTAGTTAATTTGGGGCCACTTTAGTTCATAATCTCTCAACAGAATGATTTTTTTAATCTTCACTTGCTGTAAACTGTCCTTACATCAGGAAAACCCATACAGCAGTAATAAAGTCATACAATTAGACTGCAATGTTGTCTACAAATAGTAAATTTCCATTCACCCCTTTCTATGGTTTTGAATATGTTCTTTTAAAGCAATATACAGACAAGAATTGGAAAATTTGGTGTATCTGTACACCTCCATACACCATTTAGGATCCAGCCATAAACTCTCTGCAAATAGTTTCATTTGCTTGACCTAATCTGTGTGTGTACAACTGCATCATGGAAAAAGACTGAAAACCTGCTGATCTAAAACTAACAGAATTAGTCAGTAGCTGAATTCTATGAATAAACAGAATATAGGGCATATAAGGTTCAATACAGGGGGTGTTTGATGCAAGTTTATGAAATGGAAATACAGCTATACCACACTCACCCCAGAGGTGATGTACCAAGTACAAGCTTCCAATCTGAGAGAAGAAGCCACCAACAGCCTCGTTGTTCTGCTGCCGCAGTTCAATGGCCCGAGCCCTGTTAAAATCAGTCACTTCAGTTATTACAACAATTATGACAGCTATTAGTTCAATGTTCATACGACTGTTAACAGTTAGTATTTTAAACAGATATAATCAGAAAATTATATGTTCACTAGGGATTGAAAAGGAATATAGAATTTATAATCCAATAACATCATGGCTGGTATCAATACCAATAAACTAAATAACAAACCAAATCTATAACATTTATATGAATCACTGAAATGCTAATTGTTTTGCCATGCCATTGCCATCTGCATGTACATGAGTGTGTGTGTGTGTGTGTGTGTGTGTGTGTGTGTGTGTGTGTGTGTTTGAGAAAAAACAATGGGTGCCAAGTTATCAACTGTAATTTAGAAATGAAGATTTTAGAATCTTATACCAACAATTCTACATTTGTATTGTGTAACACTTAACGAACATAGGGCATGCAATAATGTTTGTAGCCTGATTACCAAAGTTACCACTTGTACGGTTAACAATGTTGCTTTTACTTGCAATCAACCACTATTAAATAGAGGCATGCACAATCCTTCATTCTAAGATAATTCCTTAAATTTGGCTAATTATAGAGATCACATTTCAGCAAGCAATGACCTCAAGAATTAGGGAAATCAAATTGTCACGTGTTTATATACATTCTCTCTCAAATCATTTTTAAATTTAACACAGCTTAGGCACGAGAAATGTTACCATCCATTCTCAAAACTCAGCAACTACTGATCTGTAGAGGCAATAATAAAAGGCATTAAGATGGTTAAATATCCCTGATCACAGCTTAAGTGATGTTCCTTTATGACATGTCCTGTTATAAAACAATCATAAATTTGTTCTTACTTACCAGTAGTTTCCCCACTCAATCATGGTTCCAGGCTAAAATAAATAAATAAATTATTATCAAAAGTGGAAGACTAAACAACATTGCCCTGACATTGTGTACATGGCAGTTCAGGTAGATTTAATATTTGCATTCCATATCTGTATAATAAGGCAAAGCTAGAGATTCACTGTTTAAATGAACACAAAGATGGTCTCCAACATACCCTAAGCTGGTAAGATCTGAGCTCATAAATGTTAGGTCCAGATCTGGGCACAGGCTCATTCCAGAAGCTGAATTCCAGAAGCAGCTGGTTTCTACGGGACAACAACATCTTCCCTCGCTCTTCTCTGTACTCCATAAACTCCTGATCAGAAACACAAGTAAGTTCATATCTTTGTACATAAAACACTATATAGTCTGGTTCCAAATCAAGGTGAAAGTGGTCTTGTGTCCAAAGCATGTGTCTAGTGGCTTCATCATCTTTTGAATCTTGTACTAGTAAAAGTACTTTAAGAAGGTCTTGGAAAGTCTTTTTGGGAACAGGTGCATTTATATAGAAAATGGATTTTTATTCACCCATTTTGTGAATTTTTAAAATGCACATGAAAAAAAATTAATGGACAAGATATTCACCCAAAAGGTTACAGAATTGTACCATATTCCACTTCCATTTTTTAAGTTGCATAGTCTCTATGCACTCTGCCCCAACTGCAGACTTATTCTCAGTTATGGAAAGTATGAACAGGATGTCACCAATATGTACAGTCACTCTGATAATGTTAGGGTAGGGTCTCTCAACCCTGGGCCTGGAGGCAGCCCTGCAAATAGAGCATTTTCTGCTCCCGACCACAACTGATTCAAATAATTAGATCATTAACAAGCCCTTCAGAGTTCCATTGGGTGTACTAAAGGACCAGAAACACTCATGTAGGGTACCTATAAAGGCAGTACTGTTTGTACTTAAGGACCATGTTGTAGGGATTCTTCTTCCATGTCATGATTTTTTTCCTTGCAACTGCTGTCCTTTGGCTTCGTCACTGGGGGTTTATGTTTAATGCTATATGTGCTGTTGAGCTTCTGTAAAGCTGTTTTGTAACAAATTTTATACAAATATATTTTATTTGATCTCACTAACAGTATGTAAAGGCTACTCTTATGACAACGAGCCTCATCTACACACCTTGTTCTTCCTGAGTTTGTTCATGACTTCAGTCAAGGCAGGGTAGCCTCCTCTATATCGCCATAGATGCACTAAAAGAAAGGGAGAAGGTAATGCTACATGGAAGGACAGTGAAACAGTATCTGTGTATAAAGATTCCTATGAAGCAGCTATGGGTTAATATGTAGCCATGGTTCAATATATATAGTGTCCAATCAGTGTATTAGAAACTAAAGAAACATTGTAAACACAGACACCATCATGTAGAACAAATTAAAGTGAATTAAGACATCAAAACATTTCAGTAAATGTACTGCATGGTCTAGTATGGTATTTTTAAAAAAGAAATAAGAAGTCAGAATCATGCTCACCTGCTTGGTCCTGTTCCCCGTACCACGTGTTCCAGGTGCCCACCAGCTCACATGGGTATTCCGGATCCGAGTGGATATTTGGCAGCACATCTTCACTGTGTGCAGATAAATGGCAGAACATGACTGATGTACCTTACAAAACATGGTATACTATAAGCCCTACACTGTCTAGATATACCAAAGTGCATAAGAATCTGTTCCATAGATGTAAATGTACACAATGTCTCTAATTAATACAGAGCCCTTGTTGAGAAGGAGCAAAGCTTAGAAATCTCTAGACTTCCTGAACTTTATCCAAACAACTGAGTGCTAAATCATGTTTCTCAATAAAAGTTTGTGTCACTGCAACACAAATCTTGTATCTCCATTTATTTTTCACATTTTGAGAAAATTTGAATCTAGAAGTTGTACTTTAAATTGTGGTAAAACTATGATAAACTGACCAAAAGAAACAAATATTTTTTTTTTACTTTAAGGTTGTCTTTCTAACGATGCCATTTAGGAGATACAAGATCTCTGCATGATAGCAATGATGAGCTAATAATATAATACAAAGGATTTATTAAGTTGACATCCCAGACAACATGTCCATGTAGGGCCTGTATGGGTTGCCCAACTGAGAACAAGAAACCTTTGTTCAATGCTGGCCCCCAATATGGATTCCCACTAGAGTCAGTGACAGAACAATAAAGGGTTAAACATGGGCCCCTATCTGGGTATAGGGGTACTATGCATATGGGTACTAGATGGGCCCATGTGAGTTTAAGGTGGGCTGTGCAACGATGGGGCCCACTGGGAAGCCCACCAGGGCCCCTGTAACAGCACATTTATAAATCCTCTCAGAGCCCATGCCCATCTGGAACCCACCTAGGCCATGTTTCACTCATGTGAAACCCACATGAGCATGTTGGCTGGGATAGTTCTGATTCTCCTTCGTAGAAATGTCAGGAAGACATTACTGGAAACTGTAGTTAAGGGTAAGTAGTTAAATTAGAACTCAAACTACAGTTGACTAGTTAATACACTACTCATTAAGCACCAACTACACACCATCTCAATATGGATGATCTTACCAAAGTTTGTTATAATCATCAAGGCACTCTGGCTTGACATTGTGAACTGTAAAAGAAAGGCATGTTATGGACTGTGACAGACCGTGGTCTGACTGACCAAAGGAATAAATCTCCACATAATCCATCTTAATCTGGCCTTTAAATCAATGCAATTGCAGCAGTGGAATTCAGAGACTGTGACTGCATCAGGTGTGTGTGTGTGTGTGTGTGTGTGTGTATCCAGGGTACATACACTGGATTTTGTAAAGGTTGTTGTCTTCTTTTTTAGCCAGAAGATGAGAGTGGGCATCTTTTCTGGGGTCGACCTTTCGGACAAAGAGAGACTTGAACCAGCTGTCTTCACGGTTTCTGTGCGAGGACGCTGAGAGACTCCTGAGAGGAGATAGAATGAAAAGGCCGGTCAGTCGTCACAACACCTATAATACCACAGATAAATTCACATCATTTACTGTTCCACCAACCATGTCCTAAAGAGCATGTATACCTCACACTGTAAAATGAGGATTCTTCACCAAAGAAAATGGTTCTACGTTAAACCATGAACACTCAAAAAAACCCTTTGCCTGACAAAAGGGTTCTTTGCATTAATTTCCCCGAGGGAACCCTCTCAAGGGATCAATAAAGTTCTATCCTCTGAAAAGTTTCTTTGAATTGCCAGAGAGTGTCCGCTCTAGAGGATAAAGAGAACCTTTTTCAATAGGTTCCAAAAATGGTTCTAATATTGTTAAAAGCAACATCGTAACAAAAGTGCAGACTTAGAAACGAGGGTTCTTAAAGGGTTCTTCCCTAAAGAAAGTGATTTATATACAGCCATGAGCACAAAGAACCACAGTTTGTGCTGAGCTCTTTTCAGAACACACTGGTCCTCCAATAAGACTGGACAGACACTAAAAGTGAGCTTGAAAGTCCTGTCATGGCCCACAAACTCAAGCCTTCTCGTGTTACCACACTGCTTCCTAAATGACCTTGAGCTGAAAGCTGTGTCCACTGCTGTGCAGAAACCCCCCGACCAGCAGCAGCAGCGTCCACAAAGTTCAGCCCAGAGGAGAGCGCTGCTCCTCAGTCCCCCACAGCCCTTCCTCAGCTTCTGAACACCACTCAAAGCAGCTCGGTGGCCTAGCCCGCTGGTGGGCAGCTACACCAGGTGCGGACTGGGCTGAGAGGGGCTGTAAACACAACACGAAGTGCCCCAAAACACCCGCGGCAGACCTCACCGCCACCCTCCCACGCCTCAGGCAGTCATCAAGGGTCTAACCTGAGAGTTAATGCCACCGGCTGTTTAGACCGAACCCCGTTTGTCGCCTGGTTCAGGCCGTTCCCCAGCCTCTGAAGGACTCTCGTCGCCATCTTCCCTGAATGTCGAGTAGATGCAGGTCCTGCTACATAAGGCCCGGGTGTCGTTTCGCTTCCCGCCGCCAGAGGGAGGCAGAGAACCGCACTGCTTCTGCTCTCTGGCTGTGTCTTAATACCCTGTGTAGTGTTTAGAGTAATGTTAAAAAGTGGACCTACTTTCTTTAGTGGAAGAACCCTTTTTGGTGTCGTTCCTTCTGTTGTGTATTTTTGTTTAGCACATTGATTTGAAGTGTGTGTGTGTGGGCGCTCTCCTCAAGTAAAGTACTGTGTGGATCGCACCTCTGCCTCTGTGATGATTTCCTTCATATTTTATCTTATGTAGTCGTGCACAGACACAACAAATTGGCGACGAGAAGTTCACGAACTAACGCTGAAAAGAACAAAGGGCATGAAACCTGACGTCAACCAGAGGAAAGTGAAAGATGCGTGAGTAAAGGTGCAAACCACACTGAAACTTCACCAAACTTATTGCGCATATTAATGTTGAAAATGGCTGTCATCGGAAGAGTTGAGGAGTTTGATTGTGCAAATGAAGATTGGGACGCATACATTGAAAGAGTTGAATTGTATTGTGCTGCCAAAGACGTGGGGGAAGACAAGAAGGTATCCGTTCTCCTTACTCTAATGGGAGCTAAAACATACAGTCATCTACGCAACCTAGTTAGCCCAACTAAACCTTCCTCCATGACATTCAATGACATTGTGAGGATGTTACAAAGTCACCTGAACCCTAAACCTCTGGTGATAGCTGAAAGATTCAGATTCCATAAAAGAAATCAAGCAAAGGATGAAAGCATATGTGATTACATAGCCGAACTGCGTAAACTTTCACAGAACTGTGATTTCAAAAATGGACTTTCTGATGCATTGAGAGACAGACTAGTCTGTGGGATGCATTGCTCAAGCACACAAAAGAGGCTACTGTCAGAAAAAGATTTGGATTTGGATAAAGCACTGGCTATTTCAATGGAAACAGCTGCTAAGGACGCATCAGAACTTCAAAAGAAAAGCATTGAAAGTGAAGTGCATAAAATGTTCATAAATAATGCAAAAAGGCAGAAATGTTATAGGTGTGGGAAATCTTCTCATGATCACCCCTCAAAATGCCACAAGTAAGGCCATATTGAAAGAGCATGCAAAGCTGATAAGAATTAAACAGAATTACAAGTTTCAAGCAGAAAGCAAAGCATGTGCATGATGTGGCTGAATGGGAAAACACAGACAACACCGGTACTGATGAGGATGACTTAGCATGTTTGGAGTTACACAGCATGACAGAAACAGATCGAAAAATAATATGGATTACAACAGATGTGTCTGGAGTTAAGCTGAAAATGGAGTTGGACACAGGCTCAGCATTGTCTGTAATTTCTGAAGCTGACTACAAAAGACTGTTCTCCAAGCTACCGTTAGAAAAGACATCAGTGATTCTTAAGACATACACTGGTGAGAAAGTGTCACCAAACGGGAAACTTAGAGTAGATGTGACTTATGGTGACAAAACACACCAATTAGAACTCTATGTCTTGAAGAGTGAAGGACCTGCTCTTTTTGGACGGGAGTGGCTAAGAAAAATCCAGATTGACTGGCATGCAATTAAGGCTCTTAACATATCGCAAAGCTGCAAGAGCTCTGACACTAGCTCTGAACAAAAACTGTCACAGATCCTAAAAGCTCACGCAGAGGTGTTTGTAAAAGGTATTGTCAAACTTAAACATATAAAAGCAAAAATTGAACTAAATGACAATGCCACACCAAGATTCCACAAGGCACGTCCAGTACCATATGCACTACGTCCAGATATTGATGTGGAACTTCAGAACCTGGAAGCATCTGGCATCCTCTCAAAGGTTGATTGGAGCGACTGGGCTACACCCATAGTCCCAGTGATGAAAAAAGGGAAAAGCGGTGGTGTTCACTTATGCGGCGACTTCAAAGTGAGTGTAAACCCAGTGTTACGTACTGTCCAGTATCCCTTACCGCGAATTGAAGATATATTTTCTTCTCTAGCCGGAGGTGAGAAGTTTTCGAAAATTTACTTGTCACAGGCCTATCTTCAAATGGAAGTGGAGGAATCAAGTAGGAGATTTTTAACCATCAACACGCATAAGGGACTGTACCAGTATAACCAGCTTGTGTTTGGCGTTGCATCAGCACCTGCAATTTGGCAAAGAGCAATGGACCAAGTACTTAAGGATATTCCCAGAACACAGTGTTACCTGGATGACATCCTGGTTACAGGAAAAGATGACACAGATCATCTACAAAACCTCAGCAAACTGCTTAAAAGACTTAGTGACTATGGCCTGCGGGCAAAGAGAGAAAAATGTGAGTTTCTTAAAAGTGAAATATCATACTGTGGTCACGTCATTGACAGATTTGGCTTACACAAATCACAAGAGAAGGTTGAGGCTGTGCTAAAAGCCCCCAGACCAGAGAATGTTAAGATCATATCTGGGCCTTGTCAACTACTATCACAAGTTTCTCCCAAACATTTCCTCAGTATTGCATCCACTAAACACACTGCTGCAGGGAGGAACTAAATGGGAGTGGTCAGAGAAATGTGAAACAGCATTCAAGGAAACAAAAAGACTCATGACCTCAGATGAACTGCTCACACATTACGACCCACAACGGCCAATCCGACTGGCATGTGACGCATCACCTTATGGTATTGGTGCCGTCTTGTCACACACCATGGCTGATGGGTCCGAGCGTCCTATTGCATTTGCTTCAAGGTCTCTGACATGCGCAGAGCGCAATTATGCACAGATTGATCGCGAGGCCCTTAGCCTTGTGTGGGGCATCAAGAAGTTTCATCACTATCTTTATGGACAGAGATTCACTTTAGTTACAGACCACCAACCCCTCATATCCATCTTCAACCCTAGGAAAGGAGTCCCTGTGATGTCAGCCACGCGACTGCAAAGATGGTCACTCTTCCTCGGGGGACATTCATATGACATCGAGTTTAAGGGTACTAAGCAACATTGCAACGCTGATGGCTTGTCACGCCTTCCCCTGCTGACAACTGAGGAAGAAAAGCCTTCAGCTAGAGATCCGGCGGAAGTGTTCCATTCAATGCTGGTGGAACAGTTGCCTGTAACCAATGCTGATATTCAAAGAGAGACAAGAAATGATCCTACACTATCCAAAGTGTGCGAAATCACAGTTCAAGGTTGGCCTTCACATGGAAATGCCATGTTTCCTGACTTTTCTGCAAGACATGATCAACTCTCTGTTTGCCAGGGAACGGTAATGTGTGGATCTCGTGTAGTAGTGCCTGCCAAGCTGCGCACAAGGGTACTAGAAAACCTACATGAGGGGCACCTTGGCACAGTTAAGATGAAGAGCCTCGCTCGTGGGTACGTATGGTGGCCAGGAATTGATACACCCATGGCAGTGGCCCTCTACACCTTGGCAAAGAGTGCATATTGATTTTGCTGGACCTTTTATGAATTCCATGTTTCTGATAGCAGTGGATGCCCATTCAAAATGGCCAGAGGTCATACAAATGAAATCCACAACCTCAGAAAAGACTATTCCTGTTTTAAGAATCATCTTTTCTAGAAATGGTCTGCCTGAGCAAATTGTGAGTGATAATGGCCCACAGTTTACCTCAGATGAGTTTAAAATGTTCATTAAAAGGAATGGCATTAAGCATAAGTCTGCACCACACCATCCTTCAACAAATGGCTTAGCAGAAAGGTTTGTCCAAACCTTTAAGAGATCAATGAAAGCCATGGACAAAGAAAACATCTCACTTCAGCATAAAGTGGACAATTTCCTTTTTGTGTATTGGAACAATATCCATTCAACAACCAACCAGTCACCTGCAATGCTTTTTATGAACAGAGCTTTGAGATCCCGCATTCACCTCCTAAGGCCCAACATACGGAGGGAAGTGCAGAATAAACAGTTCAACCCACGTCCAAGTGAGGCGACAAGGAGTTTTGTTGTTGGACAGGAAATACTTGCACGTGATTACCAAGATAATAAGTGGACACCGGGACAGATTATCACACGAAAAGGACCACTGATGTATGAAGTAGACGTTGGAGAGGGAACATGGAGACGTCATGTAGATCAGTTACTGAACGCGCAACCAAACATCACTCCAAAGCCGCTTGCTTCCAACTCACCTGAAACAGTGGGGTTACCTGACCTGCCTGTTCCACACAGTCCTGTCCCCGATGACTCGAAAGGTGTGACACCTGCTAAGGCAAATGTGTGCCCAGTAGATAAAACGCCACAGGTTCCAAGGCGTTACCCAGAAAGAATTAGGGCCAAGCCTAAAAGACTGGACTTGTGATGGACTGCATCATTCAGGCCTTTTTGATATCTATATATATATATATATATATATATAAAATAAAAATAAAAAACTGTTGTTACAAGTTGTTTAACGAGTTTAGTCCATATTTGTGGTATACATCTAAAAGGGGAGGAGTGTAGTGTTTAGAGTAATGTTAAAAAGTGGACCTACTTTCTTTAGCGGAAGAACCCTTTTTGGTGTCGTTCCTTCTGTTGTGTATTTTTGTTTAGCGCATTGATTTGAAGTGTGTGTGTGTGGGCGCTCTCCTCAAGTAAAGTACTGTGTGGATCACACCTCTGCCTCTGTGATGATTTCCTTCATATTTTATCTTATGTAGTCGTGCACAGACACAACACCCTGTACATGCTCACTACTTACTGACTATATACAGTGCACCAGGGAATGAGCTGAAGCTTTACATATGTGAATGTAATGAAAGCAGGCTCTAGTACCCCACTAGACTGGAGGTATACAGGTTGTGTATGGCATCCTGTAAATAAATAAACAGCCTGGTCAAACTGGTTAAGGTGGTTGACCAGTTTTGCTCTTGGTCAGCACAGGCTATGTCTTTGAGTTGGATGCTGTAGTTGGGCTATGAGCATGATAAACTTGACTGATGTAGAAAACCAGTGTGACCATGTCTGACCATAGTGGTTGACCAGCAAATCCAAACTGGTTGACCAGTATGACCGGTATGACCATGCTATTGGACCAGCATAACCAGCATTTTCAAGCATGACCAAAATCAAATGTAACTTATTGCTGGTCAAGAACTGGTTATCTTACCAGCATAAACTATGCTTTCCTCTTGATGACCATCAATAAACAGCAGAGTCCATCTGAAACCAGCTACCAGCAGAAGCTGGTCTTGAGCTGGATTATTAAGCAGGGATGTTTGCTCACAGATGTTGCAGCTGGGTCTGTAGATCCTGCACACTCATAAATTGCTGAAGCTGGCATCCCAGCTGGTACTATAAATATTCGGTTGCCAGATCAGTCTGGCAACTGGGCAGGCCACGGAAGTGCTGCAAGTGACATTCCTGGGAAACAGGAATGGCATAATGGTTGGAAATTCATAGAAACAACCATACTGCTTCTCCCAGTTCAATGAATCATCTTTCCACAAAGTCTGCCAACTGGGCAAAATGTCTTTGAGTGTGTTGTAGAGGCATGTCTAACAGTCAACGATCTCACACCAAGAGGTACACTACCCAAAAGTAGCTTCTCAGAACCTTTTTGTAGGGCTGTGGGGGAAGCACTTTGCATCCTCTTGTGCCAAGGCCCGGTATTTAATCAGACCTCACCTGTAACCATTTACACACCTGCCTGAGACAGACGTACATGTCAATCTAGGTGCATTATTTTTTTTGATGTGGAGTGTACTGCTAATGATGCAAATAATTTGATCTTCACAGTAGATATGGTTCAAGAAACAGCATATATGGAGCAATGTAAATACAGTGGTCAAAATGACTGTTGCTGTGAACAGTTCATCCAAAAGCCACAAAGTTAAAGAAGACACTAGCCATTCTTGCTTGCAGAAGTCTTCCAGTTCTGTGAGATTCCTGGGTCATCTTGCATGCTCTTTTGTGGTCTATCCACAGATAATTAATGACGTTGAGATTAGCCAACTGTGGGAGCCATAGAAAAACCTTTTGAAGTAGTCGATAGTGGATTTTGAGGTGTGTGTAGGGTCATTATCCATTTGTAGAACTTCAACTAGGTGCTATTTCCATGAACTTCTGTGCCATTTTCCCCAAAACATACTGCTCGTTGAAGCCAGAGTTCTATTTAACCTTATACTGTCTATGAAATTTTTCTTACAGACCTTATCTTGAACGCCACTGTTCCCGTTAACTGCCATCTTTTAATAACATTTCGAACTGAGGAAATGACAACCTGAAAACATCTTCTCATAGCCTTCTCCAGCTTTGTGGGCCTCAACCGTTTTCAGTTTCTGAGTGCTAGGCAGCTGCATACAAGAAACCGGGGTTGCTGTTTAAGAAGAAGTTTGGTTGGAAAAGTTTGTGTATTTATAAAGCTTTGAAATTTTCCTTTCCTAAATTATTATTATTGTATACAAGCCATAACCCTAACAAGCCAATTAAGGTCTGAGATCTAAGTCAAAGATATTTGAGAGGTCAAATCTCCTAGGGTTCTCCTAGGGATCATTTCATCTTCAACTGTTCATAGTAATTTTGACCAGGGATGCCCACTTTTACATGCCACTGCATTGATTAAACCACAGCGTGGTTTAGGTAAAAAATGTTTATTGTAGAGAATTCATATCTTCCAGTGACCCTAAAGGAGTTTTATTTGGGCCCTATTTTGCAATAATGCACACTGTAGTACATGTATATCTCAACAGTGCATCTAAAAACACATACAGTTAACTTTTATTGTAAGTTAACCATAAATATGGTAAAATAATGTTATAGCCATCATGCAGCATATCTTCGCTTTCCAGTGATAAACAAGTATCTCTAAAATACGGATTTTGTAGGAGAGCACAAAAATAATATTAACTCTAAATGCAAGTTAATGTAAAAATAGAGTAACTAAAAGATTTTATAGTACTTTTAGAGCACTATTGGTCTATTCAGTGCTAACACTTTGAAAATCAAGTTGAGAAAATGCAGCAGGCCTTCACTTGAGCCCCACCCCCATTCACCCCCAAAAAGAATTAACATTCCAGGCTCCAATTCTTCAAGGACAATGAGATACACGAGCGACTTTCAAACCACAACTGAAAAAGAAATGCTGATGTACGTATTTCAGGTTAACTTATGGCCTATTCTTTGCTCCTGTTATTTATAAATGTTGAAATACTGCTGAAAACATGCTGAAATCCCAGTGAAGACATTTTTGTGACTGGTCACACAACCCTTATATATGCTGCAACACATGCTATAGACTTAATGCACTGAAAATACAATCACAGCTTCTGATTACCTAAAAAATTTTAGGTATGAAAATATATTCCAACTTGGTAGCTAAGTGGTTAACCAGCTCTTTACCAGTATGCTTGAGCATGCAAATCATGTTGCTCAACTGGCCTGGTGGGTTTTAAGTAGCTGTGATCCAACTTTTTATGATTAACTCTTAGAACCCAAGATCCGCACTTTTGGGACAGTTATATCCATTTTCTAGGCTTTCATGAGTCAGAATGAGTGTAACCTACAGACATGATACACATGCCATTACAAACCACAAACTTTATCTAACCATGGTGGTCTAATCATTGTGTGATGAATTATCAGCAGGTCATTCAGCTTGGAAAACAGCTTAAATTTCCTTGTTTCCAACTGAATTAAATCCCAGTTTAAATACCAAACTAAGTACATGTTTACTGCTCTGTCCACATATACATTCTCAATGTGCGTGCAGAATTCAACTGATCAGCAAGAGGTGATGGGGCTAATGATGTCACTGATACAGATATTTCATTAAAAATTACAATGAGAAGGGAGGGGCTGTTTGATCTATTTTTTTGCTCACAGTGTTAAAATATAACAATTAATGTCTTGAGAAAGGATAATACTGACACATAAAACTGAGAATAATAAAGTAAATTCTGGTTGCTTTTTATTAGGATGACTTAAGTATTTTGAAGAACACATTATTATCATTGTTATTATCATTATAATTATTATTATTATTATTATAAAAATCCTTCTTTATAGGGTTTAAAGGTTAAAAAACAGCTCTATTTGGTTTGCATGATTCATAAAGTACCACATTAAGGCTTTATTATCAGTGTCTTAACAGTCAAAATCTCATTTCTGATATAAACAGTGAAACAGTATTTAAAAACAGTGTTTCTTTTCAGTGATTCAGTATTTCAGTGATTTTCTTACAGAGACAGAATTCAGGACAGCTCAGATTATTATTAATTGCCATCAAGTTAATTCCAGCTCCTAGCAATCATATGGACAGTGTTCCTTCAGAACATGTCTTCTCTCCTGTTTGGGTCTTCACGCATGGTTGGTTCATTGTCTAGATAATTCTGATCTTTCTTTGTAAAGACAGATCTTTACATTTGAAGATCCTTTAGAGCCCCTTCATACTTGTCATCATCTGAGTCGAATTTCTTGAGTCAGTTTTTGTTGTTAATAACAGAACTGAGTAGGAAAAAGCTATCACATCTTCTCCATCATTGGTAATGTTTTCCTGTCGTCGTGACTTTTTTCTTCTTCATATTGAGCTGAAGTCCCATCTTTTCAATTTGTTCTTTAACCTTTCTCATAAGGCCCTTCAGGTCTTCCAGGCGTTCTGCTATGAGTGTTGTGTCATATGCACATGAAAGGTTATTGATGTTTCTTCCAAAATCAGATTGACCTCACTTGGTCATTTACAGCCTTGTATCCCAGAACAGACTTGTTCACATCCTTGTTGACAATGAAAGCCACTGAAAGTGTCCGAATCCAGTCCATTTTAGCATGCTGATCCCGAGGATGCTGATGTGTAGACGATCCATTTCCAGCTTCAGTACTTCCACAATTCATGCCGTGATTCACTTTTTACACCTGGGAATTCTCTTTCCGTGCTTGTCAACATCAGCAACTAGACTTCCCAAGGGCTTTGATCTAGCTGGGTCACATGTACAAGCTGTACTCGGAGGAGACCTCAGCACCTCCTCAGTATCCAGTTGAGTGTCATCCAGGGTCCCATCTTCTGGCACTAATGATCTCCTGAATTATACTGATGTGTCTATCCCAGGGGTTTCTTTGTAAATTTACAGACGTCTTTTGTCCACTGCCACCTTTGTGACCATAGTCCTTTACTGCTGTAGCCCTTTATAGGTGGTAGGTTTAGTCTGGCACCTCTGCTCAGACCTTCCTGCCATGGGAGACCCTGAAGGAGCTAAGACTCCAGGAAGCACAACTCTCTGTTTGTCTGATGCACACAGGTCTCCTCGCCTCGACAGCTCAGGTACAACTCAGAAACAGTCGGATTCCTCTGCAGAAACTCTTCTGAGTGTTCATTTGAGCCTCTGTGAGAGAGACAAAAGGCCCAACCCGACTGAGTGACTGAGTGGATGAGTTTCCCATCGACGGATCCCGCCTCCTGTGCCAGGATTGGCCGCCCAGAGTAGCACTGCAGGCCACTGTGACCTCGTAGCCAATCAGCGCGCAGAGAACCGAACCCCACTGGCCAATCCTGGTGCAGGGGGTGGGATCTGACCACATAAGGGTGTACAACAAAATAGCACGATCCCGGTGAGGAGTAGTCCACTGGGGGTGCAAAGCCAGCGATGGCGAGGAAGAGGCTCAGGTTTAATGATTAATGTCCTGAACTCATGTCTTCTGGAGACAAGTGGGACTTCTAGTCCACGCTGGAGCGGGAGTGAGGGTCCTCAGCAGAGCCTTCTTTGCAGCCCTGCTCAGCAGACGTGAGTATCGCGTGGCATGTGTTGTCCGGAGCGCGAGCGCGAGCGCGCGCTCGTGCGTCGGGACAGTCTAGCTTGCTGTGAGATGTTTGGAGCTGCAGTGATCTGACTTCAGCTCAGCCTGATGACAGGGCTGTTATTACACAGCAGTGGAACAGGAAGCGAGAAGCTGGAGCTGCAGATGGCACATGGCAATGGAGAACACAATCCAAGCTCAGAACTTCAGCCGAGAAGGACTCAAACCATTTACTTCCATGAAAAACTGACCCAGTAGAGTAAGCTGGACCAGCAGGCGGACCAGAACATCCTTCCGGACCTGTAGATCCCTACTGTTATTCATATACAGTCAGACAGGCCAGATATCTGAGTCTCTGTATCCATAGCTTCTGCTCAGTATTTTGTTGAAGCACCTTCGGCCGCAATTACAGCCTCAAGTCGTTTTCAGTGTGACGCTACAAGCTTGGCACACCTGTCTTTGGGGTTCTCCCATTCTTCTCAGAACCTCTCGAGCTCCATCAGATTGGATGTGGAGCGTCAGAGCACAGACATTTTTAGATATCTCCAGAGTTCAATTAGGTTGAAGTTCTGGGCTCTGGCTGGTCCAGAGTTGTCCTGAAACAACTTATCTTGGTGTGTGCTTAGGGCTGATGTCTCGTTGAAAGACAAAACTTCAATCCCAGTTTGAGGTCCAGAGCTCTCTAGAACAGGTTATCATCATGGATGTCTCAGTACATCGCTTTTCCTTGAAGCTGATTAGTCTCCCAGTTTCTGCTGCAGAAAAACATTCCCACAACATAATGCTGCCACCACCATTTTTCACTGTAGGAATGGTATTGGCTGGGTGATGAGCAGTGCCTGGTTTCCACCAGACATGCTTGACATTGAAGACAAAGAGTTCAATCTTTTGGTGTCTCGTGGTTTGAGAGTGCTTTATGTGCCAAACTCCAGACAGTCTTTCATGTGCCTTTTACTGAGGAGTGGCTTCCATCTGTCCACTCTACTATACATACCATGTTTGGTAGAAATGGTTGTCCTTCT
This sequence comes from Acestrorhynchus altus, assembly GCA_034509495.1. Classification (NCBI taxonomy): domain Eukaryota; kingdom Metazoa; phylum Chordata; class Actinopteri; order Characiformes; family Acestrorhynchidae; genus Acestrorhynchus; species Acestrorhynchus altus. Next base: position 16,045,457 of record CM067516.1, read on the forward strand.
TGAAGGTTCTCCAGCTCTTGGAAGGGTCCTGGTGGTTCGTTCACGGATGATGGAGGTGTACTCCAATCAAGCTGTAGAAACATCTGAAAAATGATCAGTGGAAGCAAGATGCACCTGTGTTCAGTTTTGAGTGGCATGGCAAAGCCTGTGAATACTTATGTATTTTTGAATATATGTTTTTTTATTTGTTATAAATTTGCAAAAAATTCATACAAACTTTTCTCTCTTTGTTGTTGTGGGGTATTGTGTGTTTTTATTTTCCAGATGCACTGTATGTCCATTCATTATAGCCATCAGTGCTCCAAAGGACCAAAACAAATTTCTGCACCTGACATGAAGAGGTGCTCATGCATTGTTCTGTTTTGTGAAATATATATATTTTTTTGCAGATGATGTCCCTACCACGAATGTTCGTCAGACTGCAAGGGTCTCTGCAGACAGTATCTCGTGCTGGTTGCAAACAAATCCACTTAGGGAACCAAAGAAGGCAAAACACAGTTCCTCAAGCAACTACTAGTAACTTTCAGCTGCTGGATGACTGCTTTGGTATGCCTTTATTTTTCACTTCCACACTTTCATTACTTAAATAGCTTAGTAATAGTAGACAGACAGTATTGCAACCCTCTGTGACCTATGGGTACTGAATACTGTCCAGTCATCCAGTCATGGAGAACAAGCAGTTTGTGTTTGTTTAACAGTCCCAGTTTCACGACTCAACTGGCTCATCAAATCCATGTTGACAGGAGTGCTGACAGCATTCCAGTCCAAACAATTGGCCACCTTATGCTAGGCATACACTGTGATTTTGGAATGTTGTGCATTGGTGGTAACTCACACCACACATTTGAATCATTTGTTGTATATGGACAAAGCCTGTGATTTATCTGCTCACACTGTGCGAACGATGTTGGTTCGACTGACATACTGCAACATATGTACTTACACTGTTGTAAAGTTAAGAAAACGACTCATGAGAGCTGTCAAACTGTGAGAAAAGTGTTGGAAATCCATCTGATCATCTGTTAATCGCCAGTTGCCCTCCATCTCACAGTGCAGGTCAAATGTCAGCTGATCAAGTCAGATTTTGCACAGATCGGAAATTCAATTGGCTACAACCAAATCAGGCCTAAAATTGGGGTAAAATTGCACAGTGTTTGCCTGGCTTTAGATACATCCTGGTTTATAACTAACTAATAGGAGACTGATTATGAATGTTATGGAATGATAACAATACCTTAATCCCTAGAGCTCAATTATGGTGGCATCGTGATGCACTTTGACTATGTGTGGCTGAGGGACCACTGCCGCTCTGCCTCCTGCTTTAACTCCAAAACCAATCAGCGCAACCTAGACACTGCCAGTATTGAACTTGACATCAAGCCTGTGAAGACCCGGGTGGACGAGGGGAACCTTTTCCTCACATGTAAGTGCTTACAGTCAACAAGATTATTTGATATTTGGGATATAAACAGTTTGATTCTACTAGAATATGTTTCCAAATACCCAGACACTCTCATTGTACGGGCTTCTTTGACAAACATCATGGTACAGAAACATTAGCTAGCAGTCAATAATGTGGTGTTATTTTGAATCAACCTGCAAGAAGTACAATGTATGATTAAATGTTTGTGGACACCTCTTCTAATGAATGCATTCATGTACAATTAGTTGAAACTATAGCTGACACAGATGTGCAAATGCACACACACAGCTAGTCTAGTCCCTGTAGAGAAGTATTGCTATAGTACTCTGGAGCAATTGGACTTGCTGGCCTCTACAATTAGGCAGGTGTAATGCAAGGCATGGGCAAGAGTGGAACTGTGTTCTCTGCAGTGATGTTGCACCATCCAGTACTTTATTGGATGAGTTGGGAATGAGGTGGTGATTCTGACCTCCCTAAGGCTCTTGTAATTGTATGCAAACAAATCCTCACAGTAATGCTCCATACTGTAGTAGAAAGCCTTCCCGAGACAATAAAGACAGTTGCTTGTGCAAAAGCAGGATAAACTCTTGTCCCAGTACGTTTGATCATGATCACTGTTGATTAAAACAATATGATTCTACTAGAATATCCAGTCATGGTCTGTTTATGGGCTTCTGGAAGAGAAACATTAGCAAGCAGTCATTAAGGTTGTGCTTATTTATTGTGTGCCAAACTAGTGATCTAGTCAACCAGTATGACCAGCTTGGGGTCAACATTGGTTAGACTTGCTGATTGACCAGCTGGTCCATCAAACTCAAATCAAACATTTGTTGTGCTGGTCATGAACTAAGCTAGTTACCAAGCGTAACCAGCGTACATACCTGGCGCGGATATGCTTTTGTATGGATGGACAGATTTTCTATCTCTTTGCCCGTCAAATTGAGATTAGACCGCCTTTGACCACCTAAAACCATCTTATGGAAAATATTTCAATATAATATTGGGTGTTAATAATATATATAATAATAATATATCTCATAGTAATGTGTGTAAAACTAAATACTGAAACATGAATTCAGCAGGACCTTGAAGGTAAGTTGAAGGTATTACTCCACAGGCCTAAACTTAGCACTCCTGCTGTGTAGATGCAATGTGAAAGTGTTCTGTTACATTGTGACTCCTACTCCTGAAAGCAGCACACACAACTCAAAACTGTGTTCCCACTGGTATAATAAGCCAAATCTGATCTTCTGTTAATTTTACTGGGCCTTCCCAGACCAGAAACTACCCCTATTCAATAAACTGCTGGGAGACGTCACTGAAACCCTCTTAGTCTAAATCTTTCTATCTGACTCTCCAGAGAGCATTTGGAAGGACTTGGGAGGAAAAACTGCACTCCAGGGCAAAGGAAAGATTGATATCTCTGTACAGAGCAAAGATAAGATATTATAAAAAGATGGAACTTTGACTCTTGTAAAGACAGACTGGATTGCTGACAGAGCAGCTGTGCCATTCGCTTCAAAGAGGTGCCCTGTAATTTTTGTTAAAGATTGTTATTTAGTAACCATGGCCTGCCTTGAAAAGATCAGCTATTTAGTGCTGATGGTTTTGTCACTTTTTCCAAGGGCTGTCATGTAGTCCATCATGGAAATGTCATCCTTTTCAGGTGATGGAGATAATTCAGTCAGACACAGGATGTGTACAGATACACGATTGCCTTATCTGTAGATCTGTTTGCCTGTCTGTTCAGGCCAGGAGCTTTATTGTGCAATATTAGATACAGTCATGAAAAAACCTACACGATTGGCTTTGTTAACATATTTAAACATATGGATATTGAACAGAGGGTATTAATTTGAACTATATTGAGAGATAGAGGTGATATACATAAGTAAACAAGTACACTATTCCAGATGAGCATGGACATGTCAGAGTTGGATGGTGCCAATATTCCAAAAACTATGATTTAACTGAGGAGTAGTGGCCCTAAAAACTGGGGTAATAATATAATAAAATAAAGAACTACCCACTGCAATCACACTAATGTTCCCCTGATGTTTTCTTTAAATGGTGGAAACAGATTGTGGACTGTAAAAAATTGAAATTGGAATTTTTTTCTTTCTTCTTTTCCTGCTTCATATATGTGTTATCCGGTGTCGACCAGAGGAAGATGGGTTCCCCTTTTCATCCTTGGTTCCTCTCAAGGTTTCTTCCTCCCAGTCTGAGGGAGTTTTTCCTTGCCATTTTTGCCTGCTGGCTTGCTCAAAATAGGCTTGGATCTGGATTTTTGTAAAGCTGCTTTGTAACTACTTTGTGTTCTACTGTTACTGTAACTACTGCTTAGCTGTCTCAATGTGCTGTCTCAATGTGCATGAATGAGGCTTTTGAACGTCACGCCCAACAAGATTTCTCCACTTTGACCGCAACCTAGCCTATGAGACACTTTATCTGCTATTCAGGTCATTATAAAACCTTATTCTAATTCTGGGCTTGGAAAGCTGCTCAGGGAATATTTATCAATCAGTTGAATTGTGTCAGAGCAGAAAAACAATGTAAGATGCTTAACTAGTGTGTAGAAATATAATATGTAATATAATTTGTTGCTCCTAGGGCCTGATGGTCACATGACACGCTACAGTCTGGCCTGGCTGTCTGAGAACAGCTACGAGGGCAAGAAACAGAGTGCTGTGCAGCCACGCATCCTTTGGAACTCTGACATCTACACCAATGCCAATGTGCCTTCAGCCCACTGGGCAAAGTTCATGAGCTGTGATGAGGAGCTGAAGAGATTCCTGAAGAACTTCTTGCTGTATGGAATTGCATTTGTAGAAGATGTACCAGCCACATTGGATGCCACTGAGACAGCCACCCAAAGAGTTAGCCTTATCAGGTGAGATGTTTTTTTTTTTGTTGTTGTTGTTGCTATAACTACTGCTACTATAACTAATAGTACTCATACTGCTATAACGTCTATTACTACTCTTACTACTGTTGCTATAACTACTGCTACTATAACTAAAACTACAGATACTGCTATTGTCACGGGGCACAACCCAAGTGGGCCTTAGTTTGTAAACCCACCTGGGTTGTGACCGCGGGTGTGTTTGAAACTAGACTCAAATGCAACAAGCAGGGCCTATGAGTGCTTGTGAACTTAGGGGAACTGACAAATGAAAGGGTTAAACAGTCAGATCGCTGGGGAAAGGAAGGCTCCAGCGATCTGTACTGGAAAAGAAAGGAGTTTAAATTTGTTTATAATTAAATAGGAATAAAGAAATAAATAAACAAAAAAGACTGCCAGGAGGGCAGAACAGAAATCTACTTCTCAATCGACAAGGGACCCAAACTTAAAGGGACCCCCGAGTAGAGGGGAAATGAGAATAATAAAACAACTCTTTCAAGAGAGAGAGAGGAAAACTAAAGTCTTCCTTTTCTTGTTATTTCTTTCTTTTTTGAAGGAGGAAAGGGAGAGACACTCTGCTTCCTTTAGTTTGTAGGAATCAGAGGGAAAATTAAAGTCTTTTTTTTTTTTTTAAAGAGAGGAGAAAACACTTCCCACGTTTGGAGAAGGGAGAGCTTGAAACGGCAAAAATACCGGAAATTACCGGCAGAATCTCAGGACGAAATTAACCCAAAGAAACCGCGACGAGTGCGAGGCACACGCCGCTTAAGTAGACCAACCCACACCTGGGCACAATAAGGGCTCATCAGGTCTTGCCAGTCGCCGAGCGGCCTATGGCGGCTGGGCGGTGGCATTGCCGGCGACTCCTTACAGCTATAACATCTATTTCTACTATTTGGAGCAGCCGTGGCCTGGGAAACAGCCTTGTGACAGAAAGGTCGCTTGTTCGAATCCCTGAAATTGCAGGACATGACTGGAGTGCCATTCAGCAAGGCACTGAACTGGATAAGGTCACCCACCACTGCTCCAGGCACATGTACTCAGACTCGGGTCAAATGAATATAATTACGATTACGATTTCTACTACTCCTACTGTTACTATAACTACTGTTACTAGTACTGATACTGCTATAACGTCTATTACAACTATTACTACTACATGATTGGATACTTTAATTGCTAGTAAGCTTTTAAGTTCATAAGTTTTAAGTCATTAAACTAAATATTTCATTGCCTATTGTAAGAGCTGCCCCCACTTTAGAACATAGTAAATATACTGTACAGTACATGTGCATTTTAGAAGGTGTGTTGGTTTCCTAAAAACTGGCCTAACTGGGGCTTTAAGACATCAACTTCAGAGTCAAAATATTTAGATGACTTTTTCTGTAGCAGTTTCTGTACCTGTAATGGTTCTGCTTCTGCTTATAAGATCTGGCAACTTGGACACACTGCAGGTGGTGAATGTCTGAAAGAATAAATCTCAAAGTCCCTAATCCTTTTTTTTTTAGCTATAATTTAGAGAATGAGTGTGGTGACCATGGGAAATCAGTGTTTGAGTCAGTGTTTGCAAAGACCCTTAATTAATGGATGAGTTCAGTCTTTACAAACCAAATTGCTATTTATTACGTATGGTTGCATTCTGTCATTCCCCACAGACAGTCGTTTAGGTGACTGGGTCTTTTTTTGAGCAGTTTACAACAAAAACAAGCTTGTTTGGAAAAATGCCATGTAGATAAAAGACTTGCATAGAGCACAGTCTTCAACATGTAGAAGGTTTCACTCTTTGTGAAGTGATCCTTACCCGGATAACAATGAATGTTTGACCCAAATGTCATCCATGTCTGACTTGTAAGTGCCACAATTGGCCCAGATTTCACCCAATTGTATCTGCTATCTGGATAGTCAGTATAAATGGAATGGATGGTGGCATAGCTGATGTACTATTGTGAGTCCTAAAAACATTCATGTTTGAAAGGTGTGAAATGGGAGATTTCACGACACTTTTTTACCAAAAAAATGTAATTGAATCAAGTTATTATGAGGTCAGATATTTATCCTCTTATTTGTCACAGATCCGGGAATCTCAAATCATCTCCACTTTCAGTTTTCTATGTGCTCTGACTTGAAGTTGTGTTTTTAGAGAGACCATATACGGGCGCGTGTGGAATTTCACCTCCGATTTCTCCCGTGGAGACACAGCCTACACTAAGCTGGCCCTGGACCGCCACACAGACACTTCATACTTCCAAGAGCCTTGTGGGTGCGTACTCCAACAATCCTAATCCCACTTTCATTGACCATTTTGCTTTTTAGATCTGTCAGGTCCAGTTCATGTTCATTTAATCAGGGCTCATAACTTGGCAGACAGTCAAGAACCCTTCTCTTCACCCTTCACTATGGAGGAAAAAAAAAACACAGCTGAATAGTTTTAGATGTTAGCTGTGCTTTTGTTCCCATGCTGTATGGAGGTCTAGGCTGTTTTGTTAGGCTTTTAGTAGTATGCTTTGCTTATGCCCTAATGCAGGGGTGGCGAACTCTAGTCGTGCATGGTCAGATTCACACACAGATTGGTGATTTTCCTACTCAAATGCTCCTTATACAGCTGAACAGTTAATTGCCTGGATTATGGACAGCAGTTCACCACCTCTGGCATAAGGCCAGTGCTACACTACTCTGGTCACGTCTACATGCTAGACGCTAACCTCAATGGAGTGAACTAAACCCACTACACTGCCTCCCAACAGACACTGCTCATTCCCAGCTTGGAGGCTATAGAGATGAATGCAAAATCAGTGTTAAATCTTTACTCCTACACACATTTGTTCTCATATATGTTACTTGTAAATGTATTGCACTCACTGTACTGTTCTGTACTGGACTGAACTGTACTTTGGTTACCACTGGGTAAATTGCAAATACTGTCACACTATCAAATTTCTGTCATGCTCTCTAGACAAAGTTACAGATGTTGATTTCTTTACAGTGGTGGTGATAGGAAATAGGGTTTACCTTATGTACAATGCAAATATGGACATACATTATATGGTCAAAGGTGTACAGGCACCTACACATTACACCTACAGGAGCTTTTATGACGTCCTATTATAAATCCGTAGGCAGTAATATGGAGTTGGAGGTTATGCACTATGTGCCTCAGTACTGAAACCCATCAATAGTGACATCTTTTTACAATACCATACTCGAGTTCAGTGAGAATGACTCTTTCTTTTACATATTTGTAAAGGCTGACTTCTTGGCTATGGGACCTTTGGCACTGGGACTAAATTGGGACTATCTATCTGTTATAACAGGATATCTGCAATGATTTACAGGGAACAACCACTGTGTTGACGAAGAGAAGACTAATTGTCAAGATATACACATTATATATATATATATATATATATATATACACAAAATAATATGTAAGACATAAGACAGAGATCTGGCATGAAGACATCTTAGTATGTGTAAAAAGAAATTAAGCTGAAATGTCAATATGTTTAAATATATTGTGTATATTGTGTCCCAAATTTGTCACATTGTATTTTCACATCATATATCATATTATACTGAATACTGTATATCATCATTCATCTCATACATATCAGGATATGATTTTCTGTCCATATCGCCCACCCCTATGTTGAACAGTACATGCAGTAACCATGTGTGTAAAACCAACTGACCTTATGAGGCTTTCAAAAACATGGACCATATTTTTCCTGTGAATGATGATAATATTACAAGAGAGGACAGCAGTGTATAGCTGTCATATTCTCTAAATCTACCTGATGTTTCTGGTAGATTAATAGCTTTACTGAAAGAGTATAAACAAAGAACAATTTTTATAATTAATCCATTCAGAAAACTTAAAACAGTGAAGTGGATGGATCCATAAGCATATGGTCTTTAATAAATGGAATATGTTGTTTTACAAAAGGAACATAATGGCAACAGAAATAAATTGTTAATAACTTTCCATTTCTGTCCATCACTCTTTACTCTCCCTGGCTTTATGGCAGGATCCAGGTATTCCACTGTCTAAGGCATGAGGGAACAGGTGGCAGGACTTTGTTGGTGGATGGGTTCAACGCTGCTGATAAAGTGCTCCAGCAGTCACCTGAAAACTTTGAGCTTCTCTCACGTGTCCCCATCAAACACGAGTACATCGAGAACCAAGCCTACCACCGAAACCACATGATCGGTATCGGCCCTGTGCTCAACATCTACCCCTGGAACAATGAGGTCTACATGATCCGGTAAACAGAGCTTTCACTGCCAACTGAAAGACCTTTATAGCAGAATTTAAATTGTAATTGTCTAATTCACATTTCCTGCTTTTGAACATTTGATGTTTGTTGTTGTTAACCTCTGTGTTACTTGTGGGAAAGCAGTTCTTTTTGGTCCATCAGTAAAAACAAACTTTGCTGATTTAAAACATAGTAATGGGCATCTACACATAGTAAGACTCCAGTTGGCCTATGTTTTGACTTAGATCCAGCTTTAGCTTATAGTGTAATAACATTGACCTCTGTGTTTTTCAGGTATAATAACTATGACCGTGCAGCAATAAACACTGTTCCTCACGATGTGGTGCAGCGCTGGTATGTAGCACACAGGCAGCTCACTACGGAGCTAAGGAAGCCTGAGAACGAGCTGTGGGTCAAACTCAAACCCGGCAAGGTAAACAAGATATGATTCGAATAGCGCTATAAATCTAATTCATGTTCCTTTCCAGAGAGCAAGCATCCTTCATATTAGACTTGAAGGATCTTAAGCTTTAGTGTAGAACTAAAGAATTAAACCTCTGTAACCTTCAGGAAATCTGTGAAATATCACATTAATCATACACTGTGTTCATACTAAAAATGTTTGTGTTCTATATGTTTAGGTTCTCTTCATTGATAATTGGAGAGTACTGCATGGCAGAGAGTCCTTTACTGGGCTCCGTCAGCTCTGTGGCTGTTATCTGACCAGAGATGATGTGCTAAACACGGCCCGCTCCCTTGGCCTTCAGGTTTGAACAGCAAACAACCAACGCTAAGGCCAGAAATATTCTTAAGGCAAGGGTGCAAACGCAAATGTCAGTGCCTGGGCCATGCTCTGCAAATGCACTTCTGTACAAACTCGATGTGCATTCTTATGTAATAGTGGCAGATAAAACACTCTGTACTATAATGGAATCAAACTGCAGTGGTCTTTAAAACAAATCTCAGACTGCAGCCTGCACTTAAAACCCTGTCTGCATAGCTTGAAGCACCTGCGATTGCATCCATGTGTGAAGTATGTTTCAGACCTATGACAGACCAAAGGCTAACTTAATCAATTTTGGTGTAATTGGTGGATCTAACCTTCTGTTTCTAGCAGTTTAATCAAAGGTTCAGAAATTTTGTAGAGGTCAATCTTTCAAACCTTAATGAAATGTCTGGTACATGTTTTGGTCAAAATGGCCCTATACCTCCATCACTTTTCTTTGCTCCTCTCCACCAACTGTCAGAATTCATAGATTTTAATTTCTAATTTCTAAAGTGAATCTCATTTGTAGATGTTTTGCATTAGTTAGCTAACATTTACTTCACCTTGAGTTCACTTTCTCTTGCTCACTCACCACAAACTACCTCTCTCTCTCCCTCTCTCTTTTATGTTCTGCATTATGCAGTGAACATTTTTATGTTATATTTTCAAATGACCCCCATGTCTGACCATTTTAACTTGTAGCTGCCTTTTGAAACTGCTTTCATGAAAATAATGAGTGGAGCTTCTAAGGTTGGGCTCTATTCTATTTCTAATGAGTTACCTTGTTTTCTCTTGAAGACTGACCACAAAAACTGACATAGTTGTCTTATTTCTCAGTTTATGGGACACTGAATTAAAATGGGTTAATTTTAGGGTTTGGGTTAATTCACGTCCTGTTCTTTTGAAACAGGCCTTTTCAATAGAACAGCAAAACAGAAAGCAGGTCTGATGGAGATTACTTCAATATGGGGATGATTACCACACCCCCACCTTTGACCCTGTTGGAATGTATTCTCACTGGCACCTCAATGCTCAAGTTTGCCTGTTTGAGGTAAAAATAGATTAGAATAGAATTTCTTGCAGAGAGGTAGCTGTTTAGAATGTAAAACATTGGCCAGCTCTTTAGTAGAAAATACCACATCTGTTTCTTTATCTTTTTCTTTTTTTTGGCATTTATTCTTTATTATTATGCTTCCCCTTTTATCTTAGATATAAACTTAGACATGCTTAAATTGGTTGAAACAAAATTCATAGAAAGTGCTTATGTTTGTGTGTATCTATGTATAAATCACTGATCAGAAATACATGTTTTGGGAAATGCAGCAAAAGAATACTTAGAAGTGCTGATTAAGGACTAATTACACACAAGGATCTATTTTATAATTTAGAATTTATAATTTTTAGAATTTAGAATTTATTTTAGTGTCAATATGCAAACACCAATCGATTGTTTATTATACAAATAGCACTGGGATGCATTTTGGTGAAATGTGTCAATTGAATGTGGCTGAAGATATCCAGATACATTCTAGACATGACTAAATTTAATTCAGTTGTGTTTTAAATTGAATGTTGATTGAATTTTACAGTTTACTAACTGGGAGAAGCTAAATTATGAATTTGAACAGTCTACAATCTAATTCTGTGTGATGATGAAGCACTTTTTTGTGAATTATTCAAATTGATTCCATTTCCCGAGAGCGGTATGAGCCATAAATATTTCAAAGCATTCCAACTTTTGCTTCATAATATAAAAATGGCTGATATCACCACAGAATTGGGAGAATTTACAGGGTAAATTAAGGAAACTGTGAAGACTGTGTTTCCTGATTTTGAACATATTATGTCAGGGTGTGTTTTAAAGATAACAGGTACAATCATAATTGCTGTCAGTTGGAAAGTAATTTGTACATTTTAAAATCTATGTTGCAATACTGCAGCCACTCCATTGTATATACTGTACTGTAGTGTTAAGATTCATCTCAAGTGTGCATCATGATTGTACACACAACAAAAGCCTCAAAACACCCCATGCAAATAAATATATTTTACAACTTACATGCCCCAATGTTTTTATTTCAGTTGTCTTACTGTCATGACCTTTGTTATTTGGGAAATGTTGATCATGTGTCAGTTTTTTATTTGTTAAAAAGCCTGGAAAGAATTATGAAACAAAATCAGGAAACAATGAGCAATTTAAAATAAACTGGGTTAAAACTAAACAGCTAAAATGAATATGTTTAATAAAGATATAATAAATATATTTATATCTTACATCAGTTCTCAAGACCCACTATGAATCCTTGCCCTATGTGTCCCAAAACACATTTAACATTTAACACTTATTTAACATTTTGGCACCAGAGGGCGTGTTGCAAGATCAGTTGGCCGTGTTGAGGGGAACATTCTACCCACAAAAAACAGCTCTTCATTTCCTCTGAACTGTCACTTCACTAAGTTATTGTTGTCTACTGTAACTGCATTAGGCAAAGTATAAAAGCCTATATACTAGGCTGTATAAGCCTATATAACTTGGAATTTGAGGGAAAAAATAATGTGATGATATTAATGATGCACTCTTTGTAGCCAATATTGGAGTAAATATAATAAATAAATATAGTAAATAAATTGTCCTCTTGAGACTATGAGGTTCAGTCTGACTTCAATTCATTTATTTATTTTCAAAATGGAGTTATCCCCATATGTTTATTCTTTGACAACTTTGTGTTTAGGTGTTTGTTTTTATCTTCATCTAGAAAATAGAAAGTTTCTTCCTCCGTATGTCAATATCTATAAAGACTGTACGGCTCGGTATTAGAACTGCTCAGAAATCAGAAGCTTATAGTAAATCAAGGAGTTAAATCCAAGTCCAGAATGTAAAATTTTCCACCTCCTGTAGTGAAGTATGTGGCGCCACCTGCTGCCGGAACGCTATAAAAACACGTTTCACCATCGCGAGATCACATAATCCCGCGAGATCTGAGTGTGCGCGAGGCTCTTCTCCACGCACGTGCTGGCGTTCCGCGGGCAGAGGAGGAAGATGGCGGACGGAGGAGGTGAGTGCGGCGTTGAGTTCGGTGTTTTAAAGTGTCGTTGTGGCTTTAGGTCAGCTGTTTGTCTTCTGTAATGAGTGTGTGTGAATGTAGGATTTGTTTGCGGGTGTTTGGCGCTTTGTAATGGTGTGTTTGTGAGTAACGGTCCCTGCAGGCCTGGAGCTGCAGTTGGAGCAGAATCACGTTTCCGAGCGTTATAAAGCCGTTAGTCATTCAAGGGGTAATTGCGTGTTTTTCCACCAGCGACTAACTCAGCTTCTGCCTCTGCCCAGCTGTTTATTATTTACCACACAACTGTTTACCATACAGCTGTGGAGACCCGGTTCCTCGGATTCTTCTGCTCACATGTGTGATTCTGTAAACGTTTCCCACTCCATATGCATCTCCTTTCGACGTCAAGCAGCAGGGTCTACGTGTGTGTGTGTTTGAGTGTATCAGAAGTAACTATGGCTTCTGACTGTGTTAGAAGTAACTCTGAGTTCTGACTGAATACCTGATCCTCTGGTCTGAGAAGTAAGTCAGATCTCTGTAATACGGTCGTTTATCTGTGACTCCGGGAAGAAGTCCACATTGCTGCACCACGTGTGTTCTGCTCCGCCACGTGGTGGCTTCTTCACTCAGTCATTAGGACCAGCGGCCTACAGCCCCTGTACTCTACTGGTTTCCTTGCTCTTACACACAACGAAATGTTTGAGCAGGGAAACCAGTAAAGTGTGCAGGAGCAGAGCTGTCCACCACAAGACCGAGAGAAGATCCTTTTAGTGCCACACTGAGAGCTCATTATTATAGTAGAGAGAGAGAGAGAGAGAGAGACACACAGAACAACACTGTCTAGTGTATTATAGTATATAAAATTTACTAGTGTATACAGTGTAGCGTGTGTGTATATATAATTTAGTGTATTGTGCAGTATATCTAAATAAAACAAATGAGTGTAGTATAATATATATATATATATATATATATATGTCCAGTGTATACAGAATGTTATGTCGGCAAATGTAAAATAAGAATAATTTGTGCATTTCTATTGGTCTATTTATCTCTTGTGGTGTACCTGCTGTGTAATTGTCAATAACTGAGTGTGTGGTAATTTTCTCTTCCCCCTGTAGTTGCTTTGGCTAAGAAAGAGAAGAAAAAGAAGACAAAGTTATCCAATGATGAAGTTGGGGTAATGGCATTTTCTCACCTCTAACTAATGCAGTGAGCAGTGTATCCTTATTGTGCTGCTAATTACAGTCAAACTTCAAGTTTCCATTTGTGTTGACGGATGAGTTGGCTGAGAAGTGTTGCATAGAGGACATGTAAAACCTTTTAATTGATGTAATAAAAAATAGCATTTGTCGAGTTTGGAATTCTCTTATATTCATAGTAAATGTTTGGTCTGCACAGTATATACTTTCACCATTCATAATATGTGTGTGTCCCCCAATAGGTGCAGATCTAGTTAATGTTTTTTGGGTGTGATGCTGCTAAACGTATTACATGAGCTTGGTTTGTTGCTCAACCTTTATTGCTCATAAGTTTTACTATGTATGTTGTCTGTAGGAGATCCAAGAAATTGGTGATTTCCTCATTAAACCCGAATCCAAAGTCGCCAAGCTTGACACTTCACAATGGCCTTTGCTACTAAAGGTAAGTGTTCCACTCAAAGCCACAGTGTTCTGTCCAGGGCTGAGCTTGTAGGTGAAATGATGAACATGTTTATCCATTCTCTGAGTGCTGCTGGCTCTGTCTCTCTGCGACCTATGTGGGCCGTTCTGGACTGCAGGGTTACGGCTGCCTGTTCATCCTCTACTGGTTCAGTGTTCTACTAGACCAGTAGGTGGGATGTTCAGGATGGCCGGTGCAGAGGGATCATGCTGGCGCCAACAAAGACGAGCGGACAGTTCTGATCATTCCCACTTATAGATTGCCAGAGAATCTTAAAGCCAAGTTATTGGCTCAGACTTATGATTAATAACTCAGAGCGACGCAGGTTTGTTGAATGTGGTAACATATAGAAGGTATTTTTAATGTTGAAATTTATTTTTCTTGCCATCTAGAACTTTGACAAGCTAAACATAAGGACGGCTCATTACACACCTCTGCCGCATGGCTCAAACCCACTGAAGAGAAATATTCACGATTATGTCCGGTAAGCAGATGTGAAGCTAAGTCAACACCTTCAAAGAAGCCACATGATGATTCTGCATAATATACGTATTTCATTAGCACTGCAAAGATGACAACCATCTATCACCCAAGACTGATGGCTTATAAAGAACACTTCTATTTGATGGTAGCAATTGCAGATTTTTTTTTTTTGTAAATCTATACTTCTTTATTCAGGTCTGGCTTTATTAACCTGGACAAACCAGCTAACCCTTCCTCTCATGAAGTGGTGGCCTGGATCAAACGGATCCTGCGTGTGGAAAAGACTGGCCACAGTGGCACCCTGGACCCAAAGGTCACAGGCTGTCTGATTGTGTGTATTGACAGAGCCACACGACTTGTCAAGTCTCAACAGAGCGCTGGTATGTTACTCTGCCACGAATTTCTGAATTTTTTTTTTTTAAACTTGCATTTTTATTAGTGAGCCTGACCTCACCCAGTGAAACCAGTGGCCTCTCCTTACTACTCTTGTGCCGTTTGTTTCAGGCAAAGAGTATGTGGGAATAGTACGGCTGCACAATGCAATAGAAAATGAGCATCAGCTTGCAAGGGTAAGTGGGAACTTGTATGTTGAGTGTGAAATGCCACAATAGCTAGCTGTTTAGGCCCAATCAGTAAAAAGTAGAATCTGTTAGTGCTGTTTGGACTAAGGGAGGATTATTTGATGTTAGGCCGAAATAGACAAAATCTTTATATAGCTGAATGGTGGTGTTATTCCATATGTGAGACAATACAATGTTAAACAATGAGGATACCCCATGAAATCCTTGTGCGTATAAAGAAGAAATTATAGAATTTTAATGTCATCTTCATGTCGGCCCCCTTATGGTAAGAATGTGGGTGGAGGGAGCCATATTTTGCTATTTATTCAGTTATCCAGTATTCTCATCTGACAGTAAGAGTTGAATATAAGTAGCTTGGTTTAGGCATATTTTGAAAATGGAAAACTGACCACTGTAAAGGACAAAGAAATTTCATCTTCATGTAAGAAACTCAAACTGGTGTAGATTAGGACTATTAAAAATCACTAATGAAAATAATTGCCATTGATTTGTTCAAACGACAAGCTGTAACAGTAAACTCTTTCCTGTATATTTGTGCAAAGCCAAATGCAATATGTAAGATGATGAACCTGTTTATCCATTCTCTGAGTGTCTCGGGCCCTCCTTTCTATTACCAGATCTCGTACCTGTTCTAGGTTTGATTTCTGGTTCTGCTGGCTTCCTCATTTGTGCTTCAGTGTTCTACTGTTGTAGATGATGGTGGTTGCCTGTGCAGGTTTGGAGGGACAGAGTTCACCAAAGAAGAATTGATGGGGCTGATTACATATTTGCATATCGCAAGACTATGAAGTTTTGTGAAATGTAGTTTTAATTTGATCTATGGTTGTGGTGTCCCCAGGCTTTGGAATGCCTCACTGGAGCCCTGTTCCAGAGGCCCCCCCTCATAGCTGCAGTGAAGCGTCAGCTTCGCGTCAGGACCATCTACGAGAGCAAGCTGATCGAATATGACCCAGAGAGGAGGCTTGGTATGAATTATAAAATTTTAGCTTGGCTTTTATGCCTTGCTATTGTCTATTTGCAGAAAGCCACATGATGTGAAACAGATGACATTAGCATGTGTGCAAAGATGACTCACTATCTACTACCCTAGACTGATGGCATTTGTGTGTTTTAAGTATGCTTTTACCAGTTCCCAAGAACAACCACTGAGCAGCGACTGTTTTGCTTTGGTCTGCAAATGCAGGTATCTTCTGGGTAAGCTGTGAGGCAGGAACATACATTAGAACACTGTGTGTTCACCTTGGGCTGCTGCTGGGAGTGGGTGGCCAAATGCAGGAGCTCAGAAGAGTTCGCTCTGGAGTGCTGGGAGAGAAGGTATGTCATTTCATGCTTATTTCAAACAGCATAGACTAGTGGTGCTTGTCGTCAGCTGGTCCCCCAATTATAGCCAATTGGTCATAATGTCTTGTTCCCCTTAGGGGATTGATTGGCAAAGGGAGAGTGGAATTGAACAAGAATTCCAAGTGGCTATTTGGGCCAGCTGTGGCCTGTAAGCTGACCTTTTTTACCTGCATTGCCCATGATGTTTGCTTATTAGACATGGCAGTGGGGAGCAGCAGGATTCTTGTCTTTTCACTCACCCTGTATAATAATCACATCTGTTTAGGAAGCAGGTATACAAATAGTATCTGTTTCCAGGTATAAGATACGAAATGGAAAAGCGAAGAGGTCGAGTACTGCATGAGCCATACAGTGGAAAAGCAGCATATTTGTTAAAGGTTTTTTTTTTTTTTCTTAGTCTTTTCAAGGCCAAGGGGTGGGTTTGTTTTTTGTTTGTTTATTTATTTATTTATTTAAACCAAAGTGTTGAGTTCAGCTCTGGGCTCACTCCCCAGTCCTGGTAATTAATCTTTGGTACAGAAAATGGTCAAGTAAATTGTAAATTAATCTGAAGTAGTAATCAGCTGCTTCACCACATATTGGCCAACATCTTGACTCTTCTTCCCAATTTGCTGAATGTCGATATTATCTACAGCTTTGTTCTAACTGAATGAATTCCTTTGTGGTAGGACTGCATGGTGACCATGCATGAAGTTTTAGATGCCCAGTGGCAGTTTGATCACAACAAGGATGAGGGCTACCTGAGAAGGGTCATTTATCCATTGGAGAAGCTACTAATCAGCCATAAGAGAATCGTGATGAAGGACAGTGCAGTAAGTGCCTGACACTTCCTGCCTTCTGTGTATTGTAAACTCGTGTGAAGTAGATTCTGTTGTATAAACAGGGGAAAATATAGATTCCCTAAAAAATCCATTTCTCCACTTTTAGGTGAATGCTATCTGCTATGGTGCTAAAATCATGTTACCTGGAGTTTTGCGGTATGAAGATGGCATTGAACTGAACCAAGATATCGTCATCATTACAACTAAAGGGGAGGCCATTTGCACAGGTAAATATTAGCACGTTACCTGCCCGTAGAGGTTACATTTATGCCACATGATGATTTACCAGATTACATTAACACAATGTGTAAAGATGACTTTCTATCTACTACCCAAGACTGATGGCAGTATTTATTTACAATTTTTATAGTTGGGTATTTTGACAAATTTTAATCCAGTCTGTTTTAAATTGCAGCTGTAGCCCTCATGACAACTGCAGTAATTTCTACTTGTGACCATGGCGTGGTGGCCAAAATCAAGAGGGTCATTATGGAAAGGGACACATACCCACGCAAATGGGGTCTAGGGCCAAAGGTAAGACATACTAATGCATTGTGTTCATGGATTCAGTATCAAACTTTTGTTGGCTGATTTCTAAATATTGTTACCCTATTGCAATTTGTTTCAGGCCAGTCAGAAGAAAATGATGATCCAGAAAGGACTCCTAGATAAACATGGCAAGCCAAATGGCAGCACCCCAGCAGAGTGGAAGGAGGGATATGTAGACTACAGGTATTACAACTGCCAGATTGAGACCTGGAGTTCTTTTTGTGGGTTGTGTAAATATTGCTTGCAAATGTTGACAAGGGTGCATAAACGTGGCTGCTGGTTAAGTATCCTGCAGACTGTTATCCCTTTTTAGCCTGCTGTGACTCTAGAGGGAGTCTGTCTGCTAAATCAGTACTCAGGATTCAAGTAAACTGTCTGCAGTTCATATTGCAGTCCTTTGAGTTCTGTGGACATGATCACCAAAGGCAAATTTAGTACTGATTGTTTGTTGTATTAAGCCTGTTATCATAATGCCATGGAATACATTTTCAGAATAACTGTTAAGAGTTCATTGATATCCCTATACTGACCACTAGATGGTTTTTCCACAGCAAACCCAAGATTGTAGCAGCAGCAGCTGAAGAAGCTCCTCAAGCAGGAGCAAAGGTAAACAGCCAACTTCTTGATTAGTGCAGGTGACCTTATAGTTGTTCAACAGTTTCATTCTCTACTAACTGCCTTCCTGCAGCGGAAACGGGATGAAAGTGGAAGTGAGGGTGAAGCTGCACCCACAACCCCCAAAACAGATGAGGAGCTCAAGAAAGAGAAGAAGAAAAAGAAGAAAGAGAAGAAGCTAAAGCTGGCAGCTGAAGCTGAAGCTGCAGAAGCTATGGAGGAAACGCCAGCTGCTGAGGAAACGGAGGTAAGGAACTGTCTCAACAAATGAGAATGTGGTAGAGAAAAACAATGTAATAGTGCTAGTATAAGATCATGATTGTGTTGATTTTAATTAAACTGCTGCAATTGTCCCAAAAGCAGTCGTATAACAACTTTCTGAAGTCTTTCAGTAAATGACCACCTATTTAGGTGTATTTATTATTGAAAAACAGCTCCACTCAAAACACCACCCTTTTTGCAGGTCACAGAGAGTGTTAAGAAGAAGAAAAAGAAAAAGAAGGTGAAGGAGGCAGAAGCTAGTTCAGACTGAACACTTACACCCTCCATTAGACTGTTTAACCCTTGTTGAAGAGGGCCTGGAGACTGTAACTGCGCCATGAAGAGACCTCATTAGAGCTGCCCAAATGGGACCCTACTCCTCTTGCCCTCCTCCGCACAATCCATGTTTGTCTGTATTTCCATCAGCCATTTGACATGATTTCAGGTGATTTGATGCATTTAATGTGTTTGAACTGATACACTATAGCTTTTTCTATGAGGAGAGCGCTTCAAAATAAATATTGAACCCCACCTCAAATAACAGGTAATTTCTAAACTAATATTAATGACCTTGTGGTCTTACCATGCCTCCAAAGAAGTGAACCCCACAAAGTGCATTGATGACAGTACAGGGGAGGGTAATGCTTTTGAGATCCAGAGGAGCTTGACGACGGTTGGGTTTTTTTTTTTTTTTTTTTTTTTTTTTTTTTTTCTTTCCCCATCTGTTCTGTATGTTCCTGATGGCTTTTTTTTTTTTTTTTTTTTTTTTTTATAAAACTATTATTTGAATGTGAGGTGTGTGGAAAGTGACTTGTATTTTGTATTGTATATAACAGGATCAAATTGTAATCCTAAAGCAATGATGTGCAAACAAGATTTTTTTTTTTCTACTTGTCTTCTGTGTGACTTAATTTACGGACAGTATTTTATTGTACAAGTCATAATCAGGGACAAGATTATCAGTGCTGGGAGATGTTTATTCAGGTCAATCTTAAAGTGCTATACTTTGAGCTACATCATAAAACACTTGGACATCTCTGAACAGTCCCCACAAGTCTGAAAAACTTTTACCGCACATGTTGACAACAGGAGCAGAGCTTCCTCTTACATAAAATATAAAACCAAAGCCAAGGTCAACAGAAAAGCTCATACCTTTTCAAACCAGTGTGGTGTTTCACAGTAGTGGTCCTTTTTGCATCACTTAACCTACACATTCGGCTTTGTATTTGCTGGCACTTGATAGTGCTCTGCTCTTTATAAATTGTATTTGTGAAAATCTATATTTATTCACATTGATGAAACAGAACCTCTAACTTATTGCTTTTATAAAAACAAAAATCCTTGCAAACACTTGGGTTTCCCAGTGCTAGCAGCTTGAAGATGCTGAGTCAACTGCTCAAACTCAGCTTTGGTATTGCACCTGCTTTATAACAGCAAGGGTTCTTCTCTTTGAGGGAGGATTTGGGGAAGGATGGGGATGTCAGTAGACCCAGGACACAGGTACCCATTGTGGGCTAGAGGAGACCCTTTCCAAGGCTTCCTCAACACCCTTTACACTCTCGTCAACGTCGTTGTTCACCAGTATCATGTCAAAGTAGTGGCGGTATGTGCTGTGAATGGCATCTGAATCCTTCTGGATGGCTTGCAGGGCCTCTGACTGGAGGGTTGAAAGGGAAAGCAGGTGTAACTAAACTGTCCTCAGGAGAACGTCTTGTTTCTCATCAATATCTTTTAGGTTAACGTTCAAAAATTGTAATGGAGGATGCGTACCTGGTTGCCAGTGTTGGTTGGTGCTATGAACACGACTAGGGGAGCAAAATCGGCTGTCCTGAGGAGTTTCAGAGTCTGAAAAAAAAACAGGATCCTCAATGTATTATCAAAACTCAATTTACCATGATCTGTAACTAGAAGGATAAAAACAAAAATAACTTGCTGGCCATCTGTAACCAATAGGCCTAATTGAATCCAATGGCTATGCTCAAGTAATCCTGAAAAGGAGACTTTTTTGTTCACAAGCTAGGACAGCTCTCCTTCTGATAATGCACACAGTAGAAAAGTAAAAGATCCCTGAGGAACTTTTACTTTCAAGAAACATTTGTTCTTTAAATAAAGGTTCTTTGAAATACTTTAAGAAGATTGAACAACCAACAAAAGTTCAAGTATCTACTTTTTCAGTGAGGGTAAAAGAACGGTTGGGACATAAGGCCAAATAAGACCATATTGCTATACAAGGTTAACCTCATTTCCTCCTATATGGAGAGATATCTTCTGTATAACAGAAATGTATCATGTTGGGGTATTTTTGAAGACAAGAAAGCTTATAAAAGGCAGTCATTCTACAACTGTCCCAATTCTTAGTTCACCCTTGAAGGTATAAGGAACCTTTGGGAAATTACAGCAGCTTTAAGCTGGATTGTGGTGGGTTGAGGGTTGAAATGCCAACACTGTCCCAATAGTAAGGAGTGGTAGATCACTACAGGGATTTCCAATACTATATAAAACAATCAAACTGGTCAGTGCTGTGTACCATGATATCACATACCGTGACAAAAAACGCAGCTTTCAGTATAACTTTGGCTTACCTGAGGTTCTACGTCCAAAAGTGCTATCTTGCCTTGCTCATGTATCTTCTGGATGGTCTCGATCTTGGTGCCAAACATATTACCCTGAAAACTGCCGTACTCCAAGAACTCATTCCCCACAATGCATTTGGTCATCTCATCATTGGAGACAAAGTAATATTCCTGGCCATTCTCTTCATCTTTCCTGGGAGTTCTGGTTGTGTCTGGTTGAAATTACAATGTTTTATTAGATGTGACATTATTCAAAAAAGATTTGCACCCATGGAGCTGTCTTACAGGAGCATTTATAAAAACCCCAACAAAGGTTTCATTTGAACCGTCTCCAGAACCATATTGCCCCGTCCTATAGATGAACAGAATGAACAGTGAAAATGTGTTTCTACTTACGGGGGGCTGGGTAGACAAACTTTTCTGGGTATTTGGTTAGAAGTGAACTTTTTATGTGACTTCTTCCAACACCAGGTGCACCTAAACAAAGAAAAGAGAAAAACATGAGGAAAACAATTAGGAGATAGATCAAGGGCCTTTCAGTGATCGGTCTTGTTAGGATACATTGACCTGTAGCAGTACTCCATCACATTTCCCATCACACATACTGATGATACTAATGATCTTAAAAGTTTCAGTTGTCTTAAGGAATTTATTATGCTGTGTGATTATACCCTCAGAATTCATTACTCTGCATTGATTATTAAGTATTATTTGTTTATATATTAAACATTTGGGTTAGTTTAATCTTGTGGGCCAGGGAAGCTCTTGATAGGTTGTGTAGAGGCTGTGAGTTGCCAATGTTCTTGTTGGAAAGTGCCAAAGCTCTGATACAATAGCACACCCAACACTGTTCTGCAAGTGGGGAGAGAGTGCTATCTATTTTTCCAGAGAGAGCATGTCCAATTTTGCTCTCTCAGACTCCAGCTGCTGATGAACCAGAATTGAAACCCGCGATTCTCAGATCGTAGTGCTAGTGCATTAGACCACTGAGCCACTCAAAGCCTGAAAAGTACCATTTTTAAAAGCATGCAGAGAGTCTACACAGTCCTTAATGCAAACTCCTAGTACACAACAATTTAGACTCTTACCAATAAGTACCAGAGTTTTTCTGCTGAATGCAGGGAGCTGCACAACTTCTTCATAAGAAATGACATCAAGCTGATCAAAGACTGAAGGAAAAAAAACATTATTATTATTATTATTATTATTATTATTATTATTATTATTCAGTCAATATTAACAATTAAATTAGCTGTTCCATTTAAGAAAGTGTTGCTTACTGGAGCTGTGCTTGGCCAAGTACTTGTCTTTGCATTTCTTCTTTTTGCCAAAAGGACTGCATGATTGACTGGCTTCAGCTGTGGTTTTGCTTTTGCTGGCTGCACGCCTGCCAAGAGATACAAGTGCTGTACGTTAAGTATACCAAAATGCCTTACTTTACAAATCCATAAGTAAATTAGGAGGTATGTATGTATTGAAATCACAAGGATATGAAGGCCTGAAGTGAGTAAATTAGCTGTTGGAGCATACCATTCCTGAAGTTCTGGAGAAGGAATAAGGCCTGCAAAGTCTTTGGATGAACTGTCCACCCTGCCCTGCCACCAGTTTGGATCATGCTTATTGATGATCTGAATGATGTCGCCTGTTTGGAATTTAAGGCCAGCCTCTTTGCATGGGATGAGATCATCTTTGGCTGGGTCATAGTCAAACTGAGCCCTCATGTACGTCTGCAGAGAGACAAGCAACAGTTGAAGAACATTCTCAGTCTAATGGCATGATTACAACCAACTTGATGCAAACTGGTTTAAAGTAGAACGTAGGGGTGCCCAAACATTTTGTCTTTGGGGCCTAAATCCAATGTTTGTGGTGGGCTGAAAACCAGAAAGACAACACAATGAACAATTAAATAAGGAAGAGGTGTTGCTCCACAAGGGGGCACTATTAGTACACTTTAAAATGCTTCAGTTACCTTTCTGTTGCAGACATTCACATTACGGTTTAGATGTTAGATACTTATCTAGCTAGCTGACAATATTGAAAATTTAGTTATGTCTTTGAAATGCTTGGTATAAGTTTACCAGTTAAATGCAAACTTCTGTATCTACTGGTTTTCACCAGCATTAATTATTTACTTTATTTTAGTTTAAAAGAAAGGCTCAATGAAAAGTTAATGTGGCTTCTTATTTGCCAGATTCAATTCAACTTTTCATGTTCCACCTTTAATGGCAATTTGTGTGAAAAATCACTACTCAGAACAGTTCTGGAGTCAGCTCTGCCTCAGAGGCAGAACCAATGCAATTGGTTCAGATAATAATCAATTAAAATAACCAGGGGTCAGAGTTTTCTGCTCCTCAGAGCTGAATATGTGGATCCAATCAGCTCTGTCTTTTATTTTAAATGTTTAGCTTCCACAAAAGGCAGCGTTGATATAGAACAGTATATACTGGCACTGCACTGAGGAAACTGTGCCGCAGCACTGATTAACACTGAAGTACATTCATCTGTATAAACGACTTGAAATGTGATAAAGAGGTTTGATAAAGGTGAGCACTAGATGACCCAAAGAGGGTACATGAGCTCAAACTTAAATAAAAATGATTTTTTTTTGTTTTAATTTTTAATTTTTGTGATAACATTGTTAACATTTTTAACAGATTTACTCTCTTTGTGCAAAAGCAAAAATTCCACCAAAAGCAATCCACAGTTGTGGATTTATTTACTTGTCGCTGATTCCCTCTACAGAGGAACTCTATAGAGTCCTCTATAGATATGTTTTTTTCGCCTCTTCAGACGACACAGTGATCTCTGTTGATTGGTAGAGATGGCATAATCAAAAACAAACATTAGGGTTCTTCATTAAAGAAAATGGTTCTAAATAAAACAATGGACACTCAAAGAAACCATTGCAAAAATAAGGGTTCTTTAAGGGTTTTTCAGATTCACGGAGAATGTGCTTTAGAGGGTTTTATAGAGAACCTTTTTGAAATGGGTTTGGACAATGAAACTGAAACACCTGATTTTAGACCACAATAATTTATTAGTATGGTGTACTAGGGCCTCCTTTTGCAGCCAATACAGCGTCAATTCGTGTTGGGAATGACATTTTTTGGATAAAATCCGGGTTAGCACCCCAACATCCCTTTCAGACAGCCTACTCTTTCATCCACAGTTAATCCTGTTGAATGTGGTTCATCCTTCTTGGTGGTGCTGACATTACCCTGGATACCGTGGCTCTTGATACATCACAAAGACTTGCTGTCTTGGTCACAGATGCGCCAGCAAGACGTGCACCAACTCTGAACTCTGGTATGTCACCCATATTATTGTGTGCATTGCAATATTTTGAGCAAAACTGAACTTCAACCCATGTATATATATGAGAAAGATTTTTGCTTATATTGCCGTGCACCAACAGTGAGAACAAAGAAAATGATGGAAAATGCTAACTCCAGTTCTGTTCAGTTCTAAATAATTCAGGTTTTTTTACACTAAAAATGAAAGAAAACATCAGAACCAATTTTTTTTTTAGTACAGATAAGAAAGGAAATTTAGTCACCCCTGATAGATGTCTATAAGGTGAGCCAGGTCTCTAGTTAGTCTACAGGTGGAATTCTAACAGCAGAGTAGAAAGAGCAAAAGTGCACCAAGAGTGCTCCTGTTCCCCAAATCTCAGCTTCATATGGTGTAGACACAACATGAACAGCTTGCATGTGCATGTTACACTGATAAATGAGAAATCTGCCATCGCAGATCACACTGTGGAACACAAAGCCTCTCTCACAAAACATGCAGAGTGTATCTTACTCTTACGCTTTTTTTCCTTAATAAAATGTTGTGCCACAATGTGACCAGCAGATGACACAAGAAACACAGCTGGTTTCCAGTTCATTTATTTAATGAGGAAATGTGATAATCTATGGTTAGCCACTACTGGTGTCTAATGATTGAATAGTCACCTGAGTCAGAGGATTAGAGGATTCCCCTAATAAAGAACAAACCAATGTGTAACACAAATTACTTGCACTGGAACAGATACATAAGGATAAGATCCAACACCAGTCAAAGTGCACAGGAACATTTATACTGAAAAACAATCAGAGGCTGGATTCTATTAAGTTGAAATACACTATATGGACAAAGGTACTGGGACACCTACTCATTCATTGTTTCTGCCCAAATCAAGGGTATTAAAGAGTTTATATTGCTTTAATTTTCTTTACTGTTGGAGTAACTGTTTCTACATTCAGCAGGAGCTTTGCTGAGGTCAGGAAGTTGAATGATTACCACCCTACCTCATCCCCCACTCGTCAACTCATCCAAACAGTACCGGATGTATTTCTCTACAAGAAGTAGAAAAGCTCTGTGTGTGCAAATAGCTGAATCCATTCATTAGACAGGGTGTCCACAAACATTTGGGCATATAGTGTACATATAAATAAAAAGACCTGTCATAGGCTCTTAGGCTTACCTCACAAACCATTGAGCGATTTTGCTGGTTGGGGATGATTTTCAATGTGACAATGCCATTTGTATCTTTCTGCAAAAGCAACAACAAAACATAAGCCCTGTATATATATATATATATATATATATATATATATATATATATATATATATATATATATATATATATATCACTGTTGTGTAAAAATCTTTTATCTCTTAAATTATGTTAAGGTTTTTTTTATTCTGTAAAATTGCCATTTCTAATCTGACACAACAACCAGTTTCAAAGAACAGATGTAGAGACCTTCCACTTTTGGCAGCTTTAGAAGAAATACTTGCCAGAATTTTTTGCAGCTGGTCCACACTTTGATTAGCAACACTTTTACCATTAATCTCTGCAATTTCATCCCCTTCATGTAAGGAACCTAGGAAATGAACACAAAGCCTGTAAGTGGAAGAGGCACATTTAAGAGCAAACCCAGCTTCAGCATCCATTAAAACCTGTCTGTACATACCCTACACAATCTGACTGATAAGTATTCAGACAGCATCCTTTGACTCATAGCAAGAGTAGAATCTTTTTTTAATGTGAAGAAGAGAGTTTAAATTGAGTTAGAGAACTTAAATCAAGCACTTATCACCTTGTCTGTGGATCATCCCTCCATGTAATATTCTTGCCACTGTACATTTCTGCTTTTCATTTAGTTTTAGAGTGACGCCCTGATATGAAACAGGAAAACAATAAGATTAAACAAAATATGAACATTAACAGTATTATTGCTGCATTGTTGTTTTACTACAGTGCTCCATGATGGCTAGAAAATTCCAGTATTAGATCTGATTCAGTACCATTGGTTCCGATGGGTGCTTCTCAAAGGCCACCTCACGCATCTTGATCACTTCTTTGCCGTTCATGTGTCCAGCACTGCCGTTGGTATATACTTCCTGATCCTTCCCCTCAAATGTCTGCATTGCCGCCTGAGAACACACATACAGGCATGGCTTAGTGCCAAAAAACACATCACTGGCCTCTGTGTAAGTAAACACTAGCTGTGAGAGAACAATGCAAATGAGAGTTAAGGAAATTGTTATTGGAGGTTTAGTTTCCATCAGGACCCTGTTTTCTCAAGAGAAAGAACATCCTGGCTTATACACTATATGTCCAAATGTTTGTGGACACTCCTTCTCATGAATACGTTCAGCTACTTTAATTTGCACATATGCAAATATACACAGACACAGCTTTTCTACTGCCAGCAGAGAGGTACTGTCCATAGAATAGGACTTGCTGGAACAGAATCTAAGCATTAAGCTATTGATACCATGCCTAATACCAGAGGAGGGCTAGAAGGGTTTAACACACCCAGCATTGAGCTGTGGAGCATTGGATCTGTGTTTTTTCAAATGATGGTGCTCCATCCAATAGTTTTGCAATGAATTGGGGAGTTGCGGTGAGGTGGGTGGTGATAATCCAACATCTTGACTTCACAAATGCTCTTGTGACTGAATGTAATCCCCACAGCAATGTTCCAAAATGTAGTAGATAGCTTTCTGTGGACAGTGTAGACACTTACTCCAATAAAAGCAAGATAAACTCCCAATACAAAATATGTCTTGACTCTATAGAGCAGTTAAATATATTCAACACAACATTTTTGGCATAAGAATATTATATATATATATATATATATATATATATATATATATATATATAGTGCAAACACTCGGCAGTGCTACAATGTCACTTCTGACATTAAAAGCTTTCAGCTCAGGCTCAAAGCACATACGTAGTTGTGACATTTGCTCTGGGTTAAAGATTAAACATCCACATTTTCAACACCTCATTAGATCACAAAATACATGATACAACTACCACGGTTGTCATGGTTATATGTCCAGCTTAGTGGGACAATATGGCAGCGTTCTGGAAATGGAAAGCTCCAGTTACCGTAAGTCTCATCATTTATCCCTTCGATTGATGGAGATACACTGAAAGCTGGCAGCAATAAATGGAATTCAGAGAATCATCTGACAACACCATTTATCAAGTTAGAGCTTGTTTCCTCATGTCAAGAAGATCAATGGGTTTTTCTGGCAAGATGTATGTTACTGATGATAAAGGCCCTCAGAGCACTGCCCTCAGTGCCATGCAAATTTTTTACTCACTGGCCTGTGTCTGATTTCCACACTGCCAGTAGTGCTGCTAAGGTATAATGTTGTTAATGTTGTTAATTTATAGAATATAAATTCAATCCCTGGAGAGCCCATGCAGTGCACATTTTACTGTCTTCCCACGATACTGCAAAATATTTTGGTGATAATATATACTAATACTATTTGCTCATTAAAACACAGCATAAGTCTAGTTTAGTCAAAGAGATTGCATTGTGAAATCAGAGCTTTATACAAGCTACTAAACTGTCAGTCAGTATTCAAAGGAAGTACAGTGATTCGCTTTTTTGTTGGATACATTGTGCAGGTCAGCTCACATTCACAAAATTCACACCACAATGTGTTTTATATTTAAATTTTGTATAGAAGTTTAGTAAATTAAATTGAAAGAATCTATTTTTTATCTTTCCATTAAAGGGTTAGCATAGTTTATATGATACAAATTAAAAAGATTTTTCTGAAATAAATCAAGTCAAAGCCAATAAAACACAGTTTTGACCTACATGATCACAGGCAGATGGTGCAATACTGAATGTCACTCTAATAAATGATGTGTGGAAGCTAGAAAGTCACATAGTTACGAAGGCTGTCAAAGAAAAGTCTCCCTCTAAATACGCATTACAGAGAGGTAAGGAATCTAGAAAGACAGAAAGACAGAAAGAAACATCTGCACATACAAAAGGTACATTGCGTAACTCAGCTGAACAGACTGATTGATTATTTTTATTTTAATGTGCTCATGTGTAGCACAACACTACTAATCTATATGAGTGCTTTGGTGTGCATCACCGTACTGAAGACTGAAGGTCACACTGCTTTTATGACTATAATTATTTGACTTGGACACTGGACTGCTGTGCCAACACAAAGCTGAGACTTTGAGAAAGAAATGATGTAAGATATACTTGTAATACACATAGGAAAGGTCTTCTAAGGTTATGCTAATAGGTTGTATTAATATATATAACAAAATATATAACAATATTTAGGAGCATTTATATAAATACATTTAAGTATGATTTCTCAAGGCTGGTTTTCTATGCTAAAAGAATAGTTGTCTGCCAGTAAATCCACGTGGAACCCCATGAAAACCTACTAAAATGTATAGTTGATTTATTAGAAGGCTGGTAATTTGAATATAGTCATGAGCAAAGCCCCTCCTTCTCCCTGTCCATTTTAATCTGATAGGCTGCCCTCAAATGGCTCTATTTAATGGTGTTTTTAGCTAAGACCGTATCAACAAATTTTTTTAGCCTGATTCCAATTAGATTTATCAATTATGTATCAAAATGATCATACCTTTGATACATGATCACACAGATTTTCAGATAATGCTTATCCTAATTGGATTAACTATATTCATGCACAGAGTGAATGTTTATTCATTTACTGAATCCCAGAGCCACTTCATGTTCCCCTTCATCTCCCACAAATACTACCTACTTTTGATCACAGAGCACATTCCTCTCTCTTTATAACCTGCAGTCTTTGTAGGCAAACCTTTTTGCTCATATCACTGTTTGCCATGTGAACTCTGTGAACTTAAAAAAACAAAACAAAACAAAAAAAAACCCCTCAATATGAATGTTCCCTTATCGCACCGGTGAAGCATGACAAGCTGACACAAGCTCAGTCACAGGGCTTTGAGCAGAATGCAGTGCACACCCCACACTCTTTACAATGATTATGCACAGACGAATATGAGGCAGAGAATATGAGGCAGATTCTTTCTCTCTGCTGTCTTATATAATGGGGAGAGATGGAGAATAAGCATTTTTGAGAGTTTAAAATAGGCAGGCCTAAATACAAACAAGTTAAAATCACATTGTGTAGCATGTTTACCTTAAAATCAGTATCAAATTCATGCTGATTATCCATTGGTTTGTAATAGGGAGGACAGCATCCCTATCATTGCTGCTATGGGCTCTGCATTGCTCCTAACTGCGCAATGTAACTCTAACTGCGCAAAAACTGCACAAGGTTGTGTAACACAATCATTTCTGTAAAAGCCTGTATTATTACTGGATAGTGACATCAACATACTGTCTCACTTTTACTTTCAGTGACTGTAAAAAGCATTTCCTTTAGTGGGCAATGTGAATTTGATTTCCTGGCTATAGACAGAGCCCAGGAGCAAGGAAATCCAATTCACATAATGCTTCTTAGCAAAAGAATTTTGTTATTCAAACAAACCTGTCCACATATACATTAAATGATGATCCATAAGCTAAGACAGTATTTTTTAGTTTGTTTGATTTTAGGTATGGTGTGTGTAGCATGTAAGGCACCAGAAAATGCTGTTTATTGGAAAAATGCTGGTTTCTGAAAAATGCTGAGGACGGAAATGTGCTGCTGACCCTTCCTCTTTGCTCCACGCATGAATCAGTGATAGCACGGATAATGACTCAGGATACAAATGACTTCCTGTCAGTGCAGAAACACTGGATTAATGTAAGTCTGTGGGATAGCAGGCTGAACTGGGACGAATGCTGACAATTTCTGTTGACAAAGTCTCGCAGAAGTGAACAAGATTTGCATTAAAAATGGTCACACGCAGACTACGCCATACTTTGATTCTGTTAAAATCTAGTTAAAACGACATAGCATATAGGTTAAATACATGACCTAAAATAAGAATAATAATTTATAATGCCAGAAAAATAACCCAATATACTGGGTGAGAATTACCTTTGCTGACCCATTGAAAATGACTCCATTCCACTCCATAGTTTGTTGAATTCAGTCTTTCTCCTATTGCTGGTCTAAGCGTCATA
Organism: Acestrorhynchus altus; assembly: GCA_034509495.1. NCBI lineage: Eukaryota > Metazoa > Chordata > Actinopteri > Characiformes > Acestrorhynchidae > Acestrorhynchus > Acestrorhynchus altus. The sequence goes on from CM067516.1 coordinate 16,076,123, forward strand.
GAATAATTATGTTATCAATTCATCTTCCTTTATCCCTGCAATGCTTTGCTAAATGACCTCTCCTCATCATTTTCCGTTAATGTACTATGTCTTTTCTTGGTTGATTTAAAATTCCCTATTGTAACAGGTTCAGTAAACACACAACGTAACATGAGCAGAATTCTTCTCTTTCTTCACTGCATACAATAATGAATCTCAATTATGACAAACCACCTTCAGTTCACCAATTATCAGAAATATTAGCAGCACTCCCTGAACTGAAATGCAAGAGATGTTCTGTTGGATAACGTGGTTTTTAAAAGCCATAGACTTTATTCCTTTTTAGCTGCACCAGTAATTGCAGTCTTATCAGAAGGATGTGTTGCCTTATCTTCTACACACAATGTGCTGGATATCTGTTGGAAGGGATTTTATCATTATAAATCACTCAGAGAAGCTTAACGTAGATAAACCAAAGGTTCCTGGGGGTGTCTTCTGGCAAGGAAAGCAGGAAATATGGCATGACATCATTGTGTGCAGTGGAGGAGAGCTTCATTAAGTGGACCAACCAAGGGTCAGTGTGACCTGCATTAGCAATGCCCAAATAACAGACGTTCTTGATAGTGTGCTTGCACGTAGTGCCTTGGAAGTCAAATTGGCCAGAAACACAAATTGTTCAGATAGTATGAGTGTGAAGCAGAATGTCCTTTACTTGTAAGAATTTAGTGTTGGGTAGGTTAAGATGTACAGCATCAAGAAGAGTCTGGAGACAGAGGAATCACATTAAGGAAATTTCATCACTGTAAGTGCTCTGGTGAGGTAATGACTTCTCATCAGGACAGCATTGGGGTCTAGGAGATGTACAGACATAAAGGGAGACACAAAAGGCACTCTAGGCTGATTCTATTAAATTATATTAAAATTCGATATCTGCTGGTAAACAGTAAATGTAAATGTATTTGTATGAATATGACCTGGGTGGCAGAGCAGATAGATCATACCCCATCAGAGCAGCTCAAGGCTCATCAGCATTTTCTGATGAAATTATTTATCAATAATCTATGAATTATTGGTGTTGTCTGTAAAATGCCCCTATTCTTGTGGACAAACATGGCATTATATGAACTGCAGAGAAACATATTCACCAGACCAAGAGTCTGTACAGAGTGTACCCATACTCCTGTCACATTTAATTCTTATATCAGCCTTTTACATTTCAGCCAGGACAAGCTTAAACCAGCCTCCAGTAGGAAACTCCAATCAGGCCTTGCGCAACCAACCGGTTTATACAAGAAGGACAATGCCATGAGAACTGTTCCTCCATCAGAACTCTGTCCAAAATGCTGATCTACACTGTCTGATAGTCAGTCACATGCTTTTAGGAAAGTGGTCCAAAGGGTAGCTGTTATCGCTGTGCTAATCAACATTTACAAGGATCTCAAAACAGCCTGGGTCAGCTAAAGTGAGCTTAGTCACCCACAGAGAGAAGAATATGCAAGCTAAGGTGCAGTGACATCCACATTTCAACTTGAATGTTTCATCTGTGGAATCTGACATTGCACAAGATGTTGGTCAAGAGGCTGCTTTGAACTTGTTTTAATTATTAATGTCTCAACACTCTGTACAGTATCTTTCTACACTATGTTAATATTACTGTCTAACCCTAGTCTAGGCCAGAATTCCTCAACCCTGGTCCTGGAGGCACCATACCTTGCATATTATAGAGCTTTCCTTGCTCCAAAGGTATCTCATTCAACTAATGAGCTCAAAAACTAGCCCTGCAGAGTTTCATGGGGTGTGTTAAAGCTATAAAATGCAGGGCACGGGTGTCTCTGAGATCAGGGTTGAGACATACTGAACAAGACCACCTAAAGTCAGGCATACTGCTGGACTCTGCTACTGGTGATAAAAGGCATTGTACATGAGACAAAATGAATAAAGGACTGATTTAGGAGCATCACATTTAATCAATCAGTGAAAATAGGGCTGGGAAATATATCATAAATATTCATATATCAAAATATATTTTGTACAAGATCTAAAAAATGACCATATCATAAAACCACATTTGTTGCACAGGTTTGTGTACAATTTAATTCTGAAATATATTGTGACATGCTCTGAGTGGCTGAATGGTCCAATGTTAAAATGCCAGCTTTTGCACATTCAAATCCTGGGTCATCTTGCTTGCCATTGGAAGCTGGGGCCTGAGAGAGCAGAACCGGCAATGCCCTAACAGACACCATCTACCCACCCAGAGGCCAGTTTTGGCCATATTCTCCATTGTAAACAGCAGCCATTAAATCAAAGCTAGGGACCATGTGCTTTACTCATGTTGGCTCCCCAGCAATAATACAATGGTGCAACCTAAAACCTAACTGAAATAGACATCTTTCGTGCCCAGTTATGAATGGGTCATTATGATATATTCACTGATGAAGTTGCCCAGATCCATGAAGTTACCAGATCCACCAAATCATCCCATATCAATGTAATGAGACAGGTTTTATAGCCATCATTATTATAAGGTTACTAAAGTATACTGTTGTAAGAGCCTTACTGAACTGTAGACTATTGTAGCAACAAAGACCTTCACAAAATGACAGTATGTATCTCCAGGTGCAAAACAGCTCAGGCTTCCTCTTCACTGCACACTTCCTACTTTTGAGTCTCGCGTAGTCAGGCCCTTCACATGATGTCTGACACAGAAAAAAACAACTTGTGCTTCCAGCCCCCCTTCTTTTCTTACTGTGTGCAGTCACTTCACCGTAACCTGACTTTTGACCTAGAGAAAGAAATATGAATGGTATATAACTTTGTCTCTCAAAGAGCTTCACTAGTTAGAAATGTACAGACGAGAGCATTGTTGGAGCATTTCTATTGGTCCATTCATCAAGAAATTTCAGATTTCCAGATTCAGATGAAAAAGGCAGTAATATGAATAATATGTGGAAAAATGAATGAACACTTACCCACTCCATATTACAAAGAACATAGTTAGTCCTATTTAAATTGATATAATCAACGTTTAATAAAAATAGCAGTTCAAAAATCTGACCTACTCTAAAAGCCTCAAGGCTCTTATGTAAAGGTGTGTGTATAAGGATGTGAGGGAAAGGGCTCCTTAATTTCTAAAATATGAACTACATATTTATATTAAAATATAAGAAATATGAGCTGCAACATAAAACTAGCAGGATTATAAGAGCAACAATGAGTCAGTCAACACCCATACTGGATTTCCAGCATGTGCCTTGGGGGCCAGAGGCATGTGTACACTGGGGCAGGGTGAGGGGCACTTAGTGTCAAGACTGAGCTTCATCTGTGTGTGGTGGTATTATCTTTCAAACCACAAGTGCACTGACTTTGTTGACAGTCTGATGGACCTCCAAATCATGTGATTCAGTTGGTTGCTTACAAGCTGCTACAGAGTCGGATTCCAGTAGGGTCAGATCAAGTGCACTAGCATATTAGGTGCAGGATAAAGCATTTGCAGTGTAAGGATTATGGATCAGAGTTGCAAATGACAGTTCAGCCATCCACCCATTTCACTATTACTGTCTTTCATATGCCCATTGACCCACCTATGAACATTATCTGTTCATGTTCATTAATAATACATACTAGAATAACTGACCAACTGACAGGAAATCGATTTGAGTCACAATTGACACCAATCGAGTATAATTCCATTCACTACACTAAAAAGAGATCCAGTAATTCGAGAAGAAATCTGTATTAAAACTAATCCTATAAGAAAACTAAAAGATTTGCCTTCATATTTTAAAAATCACAATTAAAAATCACGAGAGTTATATTTAATGTAACAGAAATTATCCAAAAGATTGTCTTGAATAGGCTAAATTGGCTTTATATAATAAATAAAAATAAAAATAATGACCATTACTGATGAACTATACATTTAATAAAACTCCTGTACAAGAAATTGTGGCATTCATTATGTTTTCTCACAATAACAATCAATATGTTTCAAAGATCCATCTCACTTCATTTTGCTTAATGTCAAAAAAAAGTTTAAGAGATGACCTGTTGTTTTGGCACAAACAAGAGGATGGGGAGACACAGTCTGGGTTATGCAACCAGCTCCAAGCTGTTTCCCAGACTTCCCTGCTTCCACTGCAGCGATGAGACATAGCACGGTAGGCAGACGCGACCATGTCTATTTATAGTGTGCCTGGACTCTTCAGCCTGGCAGATGAAGCTCCTCTGATACATGACTAAGAATGGACTATAGCCAATGACAGCAAAGATTCGCAGGAGGCGAATAAGAAATTAACATATGTGCAGCCATCAGCCACCTTTGTCATGGTATCAAAACATACTGCAGTTCTGACAGCACTGACTAAATTCCAGAAATATAAATGAGTCATCACAGGCTATGTATGTGCATGCTGACAATATTCACAAACTGGCACGGTATATTTATTAACATATTTATGAACTTTTGAGGTTCCTTGGCCAAATTTATACATTCTTTATGCCTTATCATAACACTCAGCCACCTCTTTTATGTAATCATCTAAAGATATGAAAATGAAAAAATATGATGCCTATATGATAAATATCAATATATCACAATACAGTTTATACAAGATAAAAAAAATTGGCCAAATCATGTTATCATATCTGTAACAATATAACTCCCATTCATACTAAAGTAATTTAAATATACAGCATGCAGTGTTTCTGGTGGCACAATTAAATACTCATATTTTAACACTGAAGATCATTATATCATTTTGCATATCATATATTACCATTTCTGTTACACATATCAAGATATGAGTTTTTTTGTCATATCACTGAGTCTTACCAATAAAACTGAAGACAACTATATAAAGCCAAACTATAGAAAGCCAACCATGCTTTCTATGGTGTGGACACTTATTAAGATATTTATATAAGGGTAAATTAATTGCAGTAAGACTACATATCAGCTCCTTCTTTTCTGTCAGACAGCAACCCTAATAACAGCTAGAGTTTGTAGAGCCTTTGAGAACACTGATAAAAACATGCCTATTGAGAGAACATTTAGATATATGTACACCTGGTCATAAACACCTTGAAATGCCTTCTAATAAGAAGAGAAGAGATAAGAGTCAGGACAAAAGCAAGTAAGTAGTAATGGACTCTGCCCTGTATTTTCGCAGTGCAGTTGAAGTGTTCTGCTGCAATCCGGACCTCATGTGTCCCGAGTGTGAATTTATTCCTTAAGTCAGCATCTTCTCATGGGTGTGGGATGTCACTACACATAGTTCTCTTATTTTGTAAAGATTTGTACAGAACACCCGGTTATATGCTTCTAAGAATGTGACACAAACACATTTGATACTATTATGAGCAGTGCTGTCATGGTTGCTCAATAAAACACTTGATTTTAAAACTTTCCATTAACATTCCTGCTGGATTGGTTCCAAGTCATTACTTTCATGTTTAGCTGTCTGCATTAGAAGTTATTAATCCTCATGTGTTCATTTCTAAAAAGGAAAGCTACACCAGCAGGATTCTAGGACACCAGATTGTAGTTACAAACTTAAATGTCTGTGAAGTAACAGTTAAACAGCAACACCCATGAAATCACTGGAATTGTAGCAAAAAGACATTCAGGTAAATGGTTGGTTGTTCTTTGGAGAGTGTTTGACTTTACACAAAAATATTGTATGCCAGCCAGCGAATCCCAGAGAAAATGTCAGCATATTGTTAGGTTCAAATCATATGATTTGGGGACCAGAGGGTCTGTCATAAAACAGTGCTAACACCATGGTAGTAATGTTAGTAACCAGCATAACCAGATTATGGACAAAGTCTGTATCTTACAAACTAACACCACAGTAGTTGTTTGGGACAAAGCCCATAGCCAATCTGCTAATGCTGCACTAGCCATTTTGGATGAGGCCCATAGCTGATGTGCTAACACCACATTAGCCATGTTAGTTGAGGCCAAGGCAACATTAAGCAATGCATGCAGCTAATGGTGTTAGGGTTGTGTCTTTCCTTAAAACAACCTGAATCATGAATTATGAGCAGGTTGTTTCCTTAAAATGACCTGCTCATGATTATGTTACTTCCAGAGCCCTGAAAAAAAATATCTCCCCAGAAGTTGTGGGTGAGCTTTCTAGTTCCAAAATCACAGGTCTTACATGCCATGATTGTGAAGAAAGTGTTTTTAACATAGCCTTCATCAATCAGAAAGGGTCTCAGAGTACCAGCCTACGTGTCACAATTCTTGGAGACAGGTGACTCATGTATGAAAAGTCAGACTTAATCCTTTTGTTTTGCACATGACACAAAGTTCCCCTACAGGTCTTTCTCATAATAAGAACTAGAAGCTACTGCTGTTGACCAAGCAGATTTACTCAGCATTAGCCTGCACTTACGACCAAAGTCTTTGCAGACCCATCTGTTGACAAAAGCCACTGAAATGCAAGTCAGTGTAAGATGATTGCATCTTAAGGCCCTAACCTACTCTTCAAGAGACAGAAAAGCTCCATCCACTGCCTTAAAAGATTTCCCTCAGGAGTCAGTGGGGGAGAATTTGCCTTGTTCGTTAACCCTTCCCCCAGCTACACTTTCACACCAACATCTGCTGAAAGAACATTATCTCTAGACCCTTGAATATTGAACACTGAATCCAGTGGGTGGGACTCTGTTAGGCTAATTAGAGGAAAACTGCATTAGACATATAACAACATGAACTGAAAAACTGACCTAATAAGATTAACAGTAAAGATGTTTTTACATCTTAGAAGATCGTCATAAACTGAATGAATTTAAGAATCTCATTTACAAAAATAGCTTAATAAAAATGTCTAGTCACCCTACTGTCAACTATGAGATATGTATAGAGCTGCGTTACACTTGTATTAACACACAATGCTTGTATATGTTGTCCTCTGTATGATATTGTTATAGTTACACCCTTTAATAATGTGTATTAAAATATAGTAAATCTTTAAAGATTTATAAGTAGTATCATGTACTGAACAATTATAATTGCCTGAATTTACTATAACTCTACAATATGACTATAATTGTTATGTAGCATGTTATACTTACACTGTTAACGATTCTATATATATATATATATATATATATATATATATATATATATATATATATATATATATATATATATATATATATCGCCATTTTAATAAGTGAAACAACCACTTTTCAGTCCTACACTATATGGACAAAAGTATTGGGACATGGCCAAGGGCATGGAAATGAAGGGAGCATAACTGTGAGAATTTGATTGCATTCAGTGGCAAGATATTAAATTCAGTGACACATTTCCATTGCTCCACAGCTCAATGCTGAGGGATTTTGTACACCTGTAGTGCACGCCTTTAGTCATAGTGCAAATGGATTCATATTTATGTGCTCCAGAGAGTCCTATTCCATAGGTGTACTTTTCAACAGGGACTAGACCAACTGTGTGTGCGTTTGTGCATCTGTCACTAATGGTTGAAACTTAAAGAAGCCGAATGTATTCAGTAGAGGGAGTGTCCACAAACATTTGATTTTTGGAACACCATTTTAAATGGCACTTTAAAGAGCCAAATAAAACAGCTTCTTCTTTATGTAGAAATCATGCAATTTAACGAGGCAATTACCTGCTTCACATTGAAACAGCTCTGGAAGCTGTCAGGGTTCTCCGTACTCCAAAACCAATAAAAGGCTATTTGACTTGTGACAAAGACCATTTAACCAGTCAACCATTTAAACATTCACACAGTTCTATAACTAACTTCTCTTTACTACCCATTAAGAACCCTTTTCTTACAGGTTTATATATACCCACTGCTTTTACAAACGAGCCCTTGAGGAACTCCTTCTAAAGGTGTACAACCCCTGTCTATAAAACCCCCTTAAAAGAGTGAGGTAGTGAGATAGATGAGATTATCAAACCACCGCCACAGAAGAGGGACCGCATTTGTTAACAAGAGACTCTAAACTAAAGGTTCTTCAACCCCTAATTCCTCTCTTTTACGAACAACTATTCTATTTCGTGGAACCCAGAGTGGTTATTCCACGGCACGGCTTTAAGAAGAGTTTGGGGGACCTTTCTTCATCTTCATGTTCCTGCAGGGGTTTTAAAGGGTTAAAGAACCACAGTGAACCATAAGAACAGCCGCACCACATCTGTCTAAAGCGTGGACTGTCCTGTCTGTTAGTCTGTGAGTTTAAAGCCCTGCCAGCAGCTCCAGATGATGTGAACATGCTGAAGTTGGGGCAGGTTGAGGAGGTGCGATGCTGCTGAACAGAAACCGGCTTGCGGCAGTCTGGACCAGCGCATCTTCCTACAGCTGACCAGCAGAAAGGTGGCGAGCAGAGTTAAGGCAGGTGTGCGAAAGACACAGAACGAGAGAGGAGGAAGATAGGGGAAGCGCAAAGTGGAGGAGAGATGGAAATGGCAAGCGAGGACAGTGAGTTCAGTGCAGCCCTACCTTGTCTGCCTTGGGCTTGTTTTGCAGCAGCTGTTCTAGATAGAGGTCGGAGAGCGCCGTGCGGACGCTGTTGACCCGCTCCAGAATGACAGCGGGCTCGTTTTTATTGGACTTTAAGGTCATTCTTCAGTCGCTGAGGGTGAGAGGGGGTGGAAAACGGACCAGGCTGCCCTTGGTCAAGGTCCGAAAGAGGCTGGTCAGATGCAGAGGAGCCTTCGGGCGGAAAGCAGCGATAAGGAAGCTCTTGATACTGTAAGATAAAGTTCAGGCTCCCGCGTGAAGAAGTCCGAAGTTCAGGGCGATGCTGCTGTGGAGAACCAGCTGAGCAAAGCGCATAAACATTTACGTGGAGAGGAAGAGAAAATGTGGGGGAAGGAGAGGGTGGGCTTACTGCAGCTTCCCTTAGAAGTGGGCAGTTACGTGGTGATGACAGAACAGAGGGGAGGAGGCAGCGCTGCGACTGTGGTGGAAATGTCAACAACCTTGCGAGAGCAGAGCTCAGCATTTGCGAATTCTCTTCCACATGTGTGTGAGAATGCGAGAGCAAACCTAAACATTTGCGAATTCTGCTCCACATTTCAGTGATAATGAGAGCAAACCTCAGCATTGAGAATTCTGCTCCACATCTGTGCAAGAATGCGAGAGCAAACCTAAACATTTGTGAATTCTGCTCCACATTTGAGTGATAATGAGAGCAAACCTAAACATTTGCGAATTCTGCTCCACATCTATGCAAGAGCAAATTTCAGCATTTGCAAATTCTGTTTCATATCTGTGTGAGAATACGAGAGCAGAGCTCAGCATTTGTGAATTCTGTTCCACATCTGTGCAAGAACATGAGAACAAATCTCATTATTTGCGAATTCTGTTCCACATCTGCGCAAGAATGCTAAACCAAGCCTAAACATGTGAATTCTGCTCCACATTTGTTTGATAATGTGAGAGCAAACCTCAGCATTTGCGAATTCTGCTCCACATCTGTGCGAGAATGCGAGAGCAGAGCTCAGCATTTGTGAATTCTGCTCCACATCTGTGTGAGAACGTGACAGCAAACCTAAACATTTGTGAATTCTGTTCCACATCTGTGCAAGAATGTGAGAGCAGAGCTCAGCATTTGTGAATTCTGTTCCACATCTGTGCGAGAATATGAAAGCAAACCTCAGCATTTGTGAATTCTGCTCCACATCTGTTGTCTAAAGGGAGAGCCAACCTCAGCATTTGTGAACTCTGTTCCACATTTGTGCGAAAATGCGAGAGCAAACTTCAACATTTGCAAATCCTGTTCTACATCTGTGCAAGAAAGTGAGAGCAAAGCTCAGCATTTGTGAATTCTGCCCCACACCTGTAGGAGAATGTGAGAGCAAACCTCAACATTTGTGAATTTTGTTCCATATTTGTTCTAGAAAGCAAATGTAATCTCAAGATTACAAATTCTGTTCCACATCTGTTTTAGAAAGCAAGAGAAAACCTCAGCATTTGAAAATTCTGTTCCACATTTGTGTGAGAATGCGAGAGCAAACTTCAACATTTGCGAATTCTGTTCCAGATGGGTGTGAGAAAGTGAGAGCAAAGCTCAGCATTTGCGATTTCTGCTCCACATCTGTATGAGAATGCAGAGCAAACCTCAACATTTGTGAATTCTGTTTTACATCTGTGTGAGAACACAAGAGCAAAGCTCAGCATTTGTGATTTCTGTTCCACATCTGTAAAATTGTCATACAATATGCTTTACCAATGACAGAAAAGATAAAATGAATGTACACAGTAAACATTCATATGTTCAAATTCAAAATAAATTTTCTCAGTATTTCATTTGTAGTAAATCCCAGCTATGATATAGACCTTTATATTAATCTTAACAGACATTTAACAAAGCTGTGCATTTGACATAATCTAGCCAAGAGATTTTAATGTTATCTATTCAGTGAGATTGTTTCTGTATCTGTTGTTGACCATTTTTATTAGGCCTTGGTGGCCTGAATGTGGACCAGCAGTGGCATACAGTCAGCAGGGTGCTGACCTTATCAATTATATATACCACTGGACTGACATATAATCTGAGGGATGCTGACTGCAGTCAAATAGATAACTGATGTTAATACTACATACAATTCTTCATGGTCCTTGTAAGAATCTAAGAAGAAATTTGAACAATTTGTAATTTTTTTACTCCAGGAATCTACACAAGAGTTAAATTGCACTAAAACTGTGTCATAGGAATACTTTAAAGAGGAGGGAATATAATACTTCATCATTAATACATTATAAAGCACAGAAACCTCTGAAGTATTGGATTTTCATACTAACTGGAGTTGGGACTGTATTATTTGACAGGGTTTTTTATGGGTGTAGGAGAAAGATAAATAACACTTGCAATTAATTTCCACCTTTGCAGATACATTGTAACATTGTGCATTTTATGTAGCATTTGTTATATTTGGTGTTTGTGTGTTGTGAGTGATGTGTATGTGACAGTGGACAACAGTCAAGTACAGACTATGAAGATTATAATTAATGAATATACGTCTATAACAGTATTGTGCATAATACTATAGCTGAATACCACATAGTACAAAATCATTGCAGATTATTATTATAAGATGGTCCCTATGTGTGTTATATGAAAGTGAAAATTATAATTATAGTTTACATTTTTGTTTTGTTATAATGCTATTAATATAATATTAGAGACTGTAGTTGAAATGTCATTAACATTTGCAATTTCCGTTCTGCACCTTTGGGAGTGCAGTAAACATGTCAATAGCATTTGTGATCAATAACATTGTCAAAATGTCAATAACATTTTTGATCAATAACACTGGGTAGTTAAAATGTCAATAATGTTTAGCTTTTTTGTTCTGCAGCTTTGCAAGTGCGGTCAAAATTCAAAAAACATTTGTGATTTCTGTTCTGCACCTTTGTGAGTGCAGTCAAAATGTCAGTAATATTTGTGATTTCTCTTCTGTAAAGTCTGTGATTTCAGTTCTGTTCCTTTGCATGTGCAGCTGACATGCCATGATACTTTACCACTGCAACATAAAGTTGTGAGCTCTGCTTTGCACTTTCTCTGCCTTTGCTAGTGAGTTAATGAGTGCTGTTTGAGATTTCATTTCCCTCATGAAACAGCAATCACCTTGTTAAACACCTACACATGTTAGATTTATGAGTGCAAGTCTCCTGTGAAATAGGAACACTGACCATTGCAGGGAATGGCAGCACAATTTAGGTCAAAATAAATACACCTCATATTGTAAACAACTCATTAACAGTTCTGTGATTTGATACCTCAGAAAACATAACCCTCTGGAGCTATGGGCACTGGAATGGCTGCTAAAATAAAAATATCCTGAAGCATGCACAACCCCATGTGCCTCATTCTCTGTTTTTTTTATTTTTTTATTTTTTTAATGGAGTCTATTTTGAGAAGATCTGCTGCCACTTGCTGGCCTGTTACCTGTAGTACACTTACTTTTTCTTCTACTGCAGTGGGTTTTTGCTGTCATATCCAGCTGAGTATATCACCACCCAGTGGGACAGATCATGTATGACAAACAATTGGGCTCACCTGCCTCTAAGAATGATAAAAGCAGGGTGGGTGTTTGAGGTCCATAATCTAGCACAGTTTGCAGATCTCCCTGCTCTGACACAATAGTTTAGTTATTTGTTTTGGACTGTCAGTATTGTACAGTAAAATGAAATTGTTTTGGCAGCTTAATGGGTGCAGGTTTTGAACCCTGTAAACAATAAACTATATCTATAACATTAGTTAATGTTTAGAACCATAGGCCAATTCTAAAAGTTTTTGTTAAGCTATTCACCACCATTTTACCTTAAACCTTTACATTAGTTTCAGCATTTTTTCAACACTGAAGCATCAAACAATATTATTTCAACCACGTTTTAACATTGAAGGCCGGTCATATGCCAACTGGGATGTCATGTCCATGTAGCGAACTCTCATTATTTAGCTATGCCAGGGTTCTTGGGAACCTTCAAGATCTTCTATTTCTTGTACTGAGTGCCTTGCTATCCCGTTGCTGCTGCAATTTTATGAATTTCCCCACTGCTGGACTAATAAATGATTATCTTATCTTGTGGAAAAAGTCAAAGTGATCTAGCTCCCACTATATTTGGGACTTCAAACATCCTGGCTAACATTCTGTATACCACAACCAGGCAAAGCCAACCCTACTGATTTGTTTTGTTAGCAAACACCTTGTCAAACACCATTCAGTTGTATTCAGTATGTTAAAGTATATTTATCTCTGTGGACTATAAGTAGCATTTCAGCACCATCCACCAGGAATTCACTGACTGGTATATGTTTACTATTTTATTGCACAGGTCTGGTTGGTGCTCTATAAGCAGGCAATAGCGATGCACTTTCTGGATTAAAGAAAAGAGCTAACATGTTAGCTAAAGTGTTAACTGTTGTTCTTGCTAGGTGTTTCATTTTCTGTGTTAGCTGCAAAGATTTAAAGATAAGCTGAAACTATATTTATATACATCCACTGCTAATCACATGTACACACACACACACACACACACACACACACACACACACACACACACACACACACACCTTCCTATCTTCTTGTCTTTATGGGTGTTTTTTTTTCTTCTTCTATATGACTGTAACAAAGAAATACCCTACCATAATCCTGTCCCAAGCCTTACCCTCAGTAACCAAAGGAAAACCATTTAGCCCTTTTACATTAAAAAAATTAAATAAATAAAATGCTGGTTTCCAAGCGCAGACCTACATTTAAAAAACCCAATGTTCTTACTAGCCAGGGTGCTGGCTTCCTATTAGTTTCCAGAATTCAGAAGGCTTCAGCAGGGGGAAGAGACTTTTCTCACAAAGCCCCGCAGCTCTGGAATAAGCTTCCAGATAATGTTCGGGACTCAGACACTGTCTCAGTCTTCAAGTCTAGGCTGAAAACTTACTTGTTCAGTGTAGCATTTGGTCATTAATGTCTTAGCTAAGTTACAGGCTGCAGATCCAGGGGTTCATGGACATAGGGTTTTATGGTAAACTGGGATGTTGGTGCTGCCGTCTGACTCCTTCTGGCGATCACTCTGGTTTGTGACGGTGGAGCAGTTAGACGCCAATGTTTCAGGATGCTCCCATGTTTATGTTACCTTCTGGTTCTCTCCTTAGTTACGCTGTTATAGTCAGATCTGCCGGAGTCACTCGCCACACTCTGGTAACGTTTACATTCTCTGTTCTCTTTTTAAATTTCAAACTCATTCATCTCTGTATCTTTTCCGAATTAACGATGACCCACCAGCCAGAACTGATTAGGTCCTAACCTCAAGCTCTTCTGCCCCATCTGAGAAGGACTCCAAGCTCCCCTGATACATGTCTACATTGGCTTTCCACCTTCCACCTACTGGACCTGGACTAGTTTCCCACCCTGTCATGGACTAGCTGCTCACCCACCATCAGCAACTGTAGAAATCTACTGTTAATATTATGTCCACCAGAGAATTACTTCAGTACCCGAGTAATAGAACAGAGATGTAGGGGTTCTGTGTCCCCTAACTATGTATAAGTAGTTTGACCAGAGGAGGATGGGTCCTCCCCTTGTGAGCCTGGTTCTTCCCAAGGTTTCTTCCTCCAGCTGAGGGAGTTTTTCCTTGCCACTGTCGCCATGTGGCTTGCTCACTAGGGAATGTGTCATCTATACTTTGTTTCTGTTTTAACCTTTCTTATTTATTTATTTATTTATTTATTTATTTATTTATTTCTGTGAAGCCGCTCTGAGACAACTTCAGTTGTGAAGAGCGCTATAAAAATACATTTTGATTTGATTTGATTTGGCTTCTAATTTACAATTAAATTTAACTAGTACCCTCAGTTTATCACATCCTGTTATATTTAACACAATCAGCACATTATCTCCATTAGCTCAATGATGTGTTCTATTACACAATATCTGTCAGACAAACACATTGTTGTTGTGTAACCTACATACACCATCACATTGACCTCTCCTGTGACTCTCACTGTGTATCAGACTTGCTCATTGACTTCTTGGGAAAGAGTGAATGAGTGACAGACACAATGAAACAGAGAGAATCCTGATTTGCCTGCCTTTGTGTTCAGTACACCTAATTGTTTTAAAATTTAAATTAAATCCTTCTTGGTCAATCAACATGCTCTCTAGACCTTTCTCTAGACCTATGTACTACTCTCAGCCTCTCTCTTTCATTGTGGGTCAGTTCAGTTCAGTTTAGCTACATGATGGGAGAGTTCATGAACAGAAAATACTATATAAACGCACTACCCATGCCTATAGGTTCTAAAATAATGAGTTGATGTTCTTTTTACAGCTTATAATATTCAGAATAGAATGCAAAAAGAGAAAACAACCCAAACAAACACTGCATGTAATATAATGTAATATAGTTTCATAAAAGTATATTTTAATGTCCCATGTTTGCATATACTTATAGATTAGACAAAGCCACCACAAGAGAATAACAAAAATAAATAAATATAAAGCGTACACAATATGTGTTCATTTCTAATAATTCTAATAATTTGTTAGCAATATTATGGAGACCATTTATAGATTCTGTGCATATGTCACACAAGCTGTTGCACACAGGTGACAGGTCTGTTCCTTTTATTTAAAACATCTTCTTAGCAAATGAGAAGGTAATAAAATTGTTGGTTGCACATTTTTAGGGATCAAAATTTGTCCCACAGTAGCAGCTACATTTTCCATGATCTCATTTGATATAAATAACTAAAAGCACCAATCACTGCCTACAGAGGTAATTTGATCTGTTATCTATTTCTGTATCTAAATCACTTATTAGGAAAACGAGAGAGTTTGGGAATCACAAAACTCACAGGATAAGTTAGGAGTTGGATGTCGTCATTTCATTTGACCTAAAATTCATTAGATGTTTACAAAAATACTAAAAGTAGACTGGAAGTACCAAAGAAAAAAAATTACTAAAGTTTGTGATAAACTTGTGTGTGATAATTTAAAGGTGAAGTTAGAGGCAGTCAGTCGAATGACAATCAGGTGTGAGTGAACTCCTTGTTTCATTTAAAGAACAGGCATCTATCAAAATCTGATTTTACAACACATCAGGATGGAAGAGGCTACAAAACCTTCTATGCTCAGGAGTGCTTGAACAACAAACAGCAAGGCTCTGAGATCACAAAGGAACCCAAGGTAACTAGAACTAGGTAACAACAAACTAAAGGTCTTTCTTCCCTTTGCTAAGGTTAATGAGTTGAAAGGAAACAAGCTGCTGCACTCCATAAAGAACATTGCTGTTGTAGTTGAAGATCATATGGGCAAGCAAGAAAGCATTTGGAACAGTGTTCTGTGGACATATGAGACCAAATCACAGACAAAGTGTTTTATTTGTAGCAAGGAAAACATTGCATTCCAGCATAAAAACCTTATCCCATTTATGAAACACAGTGCTGATAGTATCATGTTTTGTGCTGCATCTGGGGCTTGCCATTATTGATGGAACAACAAATTCTGAATTATAGCAGCAATTTCTGAAGAAAAATGTCAGGACATCTGTTTGTGAGCAGAATCTCAAGAGAACATTGGTCATGCAGCAAGACACAAACCCTAAGCACAAAAGTCATTTTACCAAAGAATGGTTGAAGAAGAATAAAGTTTTGTTGAGAAAGAAAGTGGATGACACCATTTGCAAGGCACACTGTTAGGAAGATCTTGAGTAGGTAATGCTCATACATCTAATTGTATAAATGCATGTATTTAAAACTTTGCTAAAGTTCTTTTGTCTGTTGCAGCTTGCACATACACATTACATCTAACTCAGTTCAAGAAATCCAACTGGCCTGACAATATCTACAAGAGATAATGCTGACTTATCATATGGTTTGTTTGAAAGCGGCATATGAAACTTCTGATTCAGCTGTTGTTTTTCCAACCTCTCACCACGGAATGAAAAGTCTGATGTGATTAGAAGATTAGTCCTTTATATTTATAGGTCAAGCACAAACAATCCATCCTGCTTTCTAAAGCCTTGCCTAATGTAAGGGGGCACATTAGGAACATAAACTTAAACATAAACAGAATTAATGGATGGAAACTCCTGCAGAAACTGTAACCATAATTTCAACTATGATTTAGTTTTGGTTTAGGGTTAGGGTAAAGGTGAGGTCAGGCTCATTTTACTTTATGGTTAAGGTTAGGGTAAAATTTCAGGTTCAGTTTTGGTAATGATTATAGTTAGGGTTAGAGTAAGGGTGAAGTTTGAGTGAAGTTGAGATTTAGGTTCAGGATTTAAAATGACAGGTTGCTTTGTAATGTTTTCTGTTTAAATAATTCTGATTTCTCAGTTAGGAAATCATGAATATGCACAAAAGTGAAACTACATTTAGTACACATTGTGTGATTTCTGAAATGGCCTTTTAGTCAAATACACCCATTGTCCAAAAATAATTGCACCCAGAAGAAAGTGTCAGATTGCAATGCTATGCGTAAAAAAGATACTGATTTCTCTGAACAAAAAATGACAAATTTAGACTGATAAGGGCAATATTTATTGAGCTACACATACAGAAGTAGTATTCCTCAATATGGTGCTGCCATGTTTGATAATGCAACATGCCAACTGTCTCAGCATGTTATAGAGGTTCCTAATGGTGTCCTGTGATAATCTATCACATGCACATAATCTGGCATGATACAAATATTGTACCCTACAGCATGACATCAGACTTTCTGGACATGTGATGACCTTTATCTTGACTACGGTGCCTCCACACATTGATTTGTTGGTTTTGTTCACCAAGACAAAAGTGCAACTCCTCACTGATTCCATGACGGTCTAAAAGGACACCATTAGTCACTGGTGATGTTAAAGTAAGGGCGTTAAGGGCAGTTTTTTTTAACTGTCTGTGTGTATGTGTGTTGCTAAATGTATGCAACCATGGCTGTTGGGCCTCTCTGCACATGTTGATTCTCCATTTCTGTTGAAATGCTGCTCCTTTATTAATTTCTTCTTTATCAGTAAAAAACTCCCAAAACTCTGCCTTATCTAAATATGGTTTTGCAGACTTTGGCTTTCGTGATGATGTTGTAGGTAAGGTTTCCATCTGATAATTGTTCAGTGCAGATCATATTTGTGCAAGTAATGCTTAAAAAGTACAGTTGTGTGTCATCAAACCTTTGCACAGGTTTATTACTATCATATGGTGCAGGAGCACAAGTAGAAACAAGCCTGCCGTTATTAATTTCCTTTGGTTCCCTTTTGATCAACTGAACAAGAGAAAAAAAAGATTGCTCTCAGCTTCATTGCTATTTTCTGCTTGACTGTTGGCAGTTCCCTTTAACTGACATTACTGAATGACATTCTGAACAGTGGAAATTACATGATGACAGTTTACTGATGTTTTTAGAAACTAAAGTTTGCCAGAGAACACCTAGACAAAGACCAGGACCACAACTGGATGCAAGTTCAACTCTGAGCACAGGAACCAACCAGCTGTGAAGCATGGAGTGGAAATGTCTGGGTTTGGGGCTGCTTTGATACAGCAGGGCCTAGAGAACTCTTCATCATAGACATCACTGTCACTTCTTTACTGGATAAAAATGAGGCTTCAGGAAAATATGAGACCACCTGAAGCTGAAACATCACATAGCTGAAAGAATTCCACATGGAGGAGTGGGAAATGGTTTCTTCCAGTCAGACTAATAGACAGGTATAGAAAACATATATTTGAGATTTTTTACATATTTCAGCCAAAAGGGAAAACACCAGTGGGTTTATGTGTTTAATTAGTCTCAGTCATCAGTCTCTCAATATTACTCAAAGAAAGATCTCAGATGTGTTCAAATGTGTTTTAAAGTAACGTTTAATGCTGATGTTAGCATGGGGTGTACCAACATTTGCATGAGTGTGTATGTAAATATATTTGCATATGGGTATCATTAATATGCTTCTAAATTTTTTACAGTTACATTATTAGAAGCCCTCTATTGCAATGCTATGTCTGATTTTAGAGGTGTGAAATATTGGCTTTCGTGGGTGCATCTGAAAGTAACATTCCAGTGTGTGTGTGTGTGTGTGTGTGTGTGTGTGTGTGTGTGGGAAGAGGGGGGTTAAGAGTTGAACTGTCTTATAGCATAGTTTGTATGCAGTGTTTTGCTGAAATAAATGTTGCTTCTTTGATATGTGTTACTTGCTTTTTCACTTCCTGTGTGGGCAACTGCCTTTGCAGTGTGTTTGTGTGTGTGTGTGGGTGTGTGTGTGTGTGTGTGTGTGCGTATGTGCATGCATGTGTGTTTGTGCACTGCACCGGTGCACTTTTGTTAATCCAAGTCTATATAGCTGATGTATCACTTGTGAGTTTTCCCTTCCTGGTTTCAGGTCAGTTAAAGACCTCAACTGAATGTAGGTCAGTATGTATCACAGAGTCTTAAGAAAACATTCAAACTATAAATACCATAGCACCTTAATTTTCCTGTCAATCTTAATTTGTTTTTATTTTTATAATCTAGTTCATACTTCTTGTTTTGTTGAAAGTGTTATTATTGTTATTATTATTTTTTCAAAATATGTAATAGTATCACAATTAAGACTGAATTTGACCTGTTTCTGTTCTTTCCTCTCTTGTATTCTCTTCTATCCTTGAATCCTCTTTTTTCCTTTCTATTTCCTGTTCATTTTTGAATTCCTGGATCATTTCAGGTTACGTGAAGAGCTGTTTTGAACTGTTGGACAGTCCTTCCCATTCAGCAACAGTATATTTACAAAGCCTGTGTGACATGGTTACTGAATGACATTAACACAAATTTTCTCCACTAATAAATAAATATATCCATATCAAGTATTAATAACGTATATCAATATAAGAAGGTGGCATGAAACTCTTTAAACAACACTTTCATCAAACTTTATTGAAAATATGATACAAACCATGACCCATATTACCGATATGTCTGATAAGACTGTAAGATTTTTCACATTTTCATGTGTACAGAGGCAAATCTTAAATGAATTTAGAAATTAATTTCACCAAATACATTTTCTAGAAGACTAAGACTAAGTGCATCAGATTTATGTTCTGCAAGTTCATTTTTTCATATTTTAATTTCAAACCTTTTTTTCCAACCAGTATGGCTTCTAGCTCATAATATCAGAAATCTGACACCTCAAATTTTCAAACTCTCAAATTAAAATATTTCATAACAGATGTTTTGGTACTATGGGCAGGTGCTAAGTGCCACTAGAAAAGCACACCAGAATTTCCATGAAATCTGCCAGCAGATGGAAGTGGTAGATGCTGCATTGACTCTGGACTTGATAAAATACAGTGGCCCAACTCCAGCCTTGCTTCCCTAAACTTTCACAGACTGTAGAAACTTCTCACTGGACTTGAGATACCTTGGATTCTTGGCCTCTCGACTCTTGACTTGGGATTCTTGATTTCTGAATACAATGCAAAAACCTTTCACTTACTTTGATCTGAAAAGAGGATTTTTTTTCTCCTTAGTCCAGAGAAGATGCTTGAGATGTTGTCTGGTTCAAAAGTGACTTGATTAGATTAGATTCAATTACATCACATTCAACTTTATTGTCATTGTGCAGAGTACAGGTACAAAAATGCAGTTAGCATCTAACCAGAAATGCAATAAATAGTACTTTTTACATAAAGTGCAGTAGTATCCATGCAGGTTATGCAACAATTAAGGCACATTTAAATTAAGTACATTATAATGATAAGTACAATAACAGTACCATAACAGGGTGCAAGCATGCAGATATGAGGCAGTCCAATGTTAATTACACGCAATGTAGGATAGAAACATAAGAAAGACATTTAGTAAGAAAACACTATATAAATATAAAGAATATATAATATAGAGACTATATTACAATATACAATATATGTAAATAGTGCATAAGAAAAAGAGAAAAGAGTCCAGTAGGAGGGGGTATTGCACATTAATATTATTATTGGATATGAAACTGTGTATTGCACCAAGTCCAATTGTGTTGTGGTTTTGGGTTGTGAGTTACTGGTTGTTCCTACCCGTTCCCATCCTTTATCCTCCTGTTAGCACTCCTCCCCCCCAGAGAGGAGTTGTACAGTCTGATGGCGTGTGGGACAAAAGAGTTTTTCTCACTGAACAGGCTCCTCTGGTGGCTGATGACATTGTGTACAGGGTGACTGGCATTGTCCATAATGTCCAGTAGTTTTTTCAGAGTCCTCTTCTCTGCCACTGACACCAGAGAGTCCAGCTTTGTGCCAACCACAGAGCTGGCCCACCTGATCAGTTTGTCCAACCTGTGTGTGTCCTTCTTGGATATGCTGCCCCCCCAGCACACCACAGTGTAGAACAGGACACTGGCGACCACAGACTGATAAAACATCCACAAGAGTTTCCTGCAGATGTTGAAGGACCATAGCCTCCTCAGAAAGTACAGCCTGCTCCGTCCCTTTCTGTACAGGTGGTCGATGTTACATGACATCTGTCCAGCCACAGCCTGAGGTACTTGTAGGAGTCCACAGCCTCCACCTCATCTCCCTCAATCAGAACTAGTTGTGACTTTGGTCTGGACCTTCCAAAGTCAATGACCAGCTCCTTGGTCTTTGAGGTGCTGAGCTGCAGATGATTCCTGTGGCACCAGGCTGCAAAGTCCCTCACCAGGCTCCGATACTCCTCCTCACTATCATAACTGATACACCCAACTATGGCTGTATCATCAGCAAACGCCTGGATGTGACACACCTCTGAGTTGTTGCAGAAGTCTGCCGTGTACAGGGTGAACAGAAGAGGGGCCAGCACCGTGCCCTTGGGTGCTCCAGTGCTGCTGATCACAGTGTCAGACGTGATGTCCTTCAGCCTGACATACTGCGGCCTGTCTGTGAGGTAGCTGGAGATCCAGGAGACCAGGCAGGGGTCCACTTGCATCCTGTTCAGTTTGTCCTGAACCATAAGGGGCTGGATGGTTTTGAAAGCACTTGAGAAGTCAAGAAACAGGATCCTCACTGTGCCGTTCCCCGTTTTGGAATTGCCTGACCTGAATCCAGTAGAAATGCAGCAGAAGGATCAGTTCATGGGAGGAAATCCACACACATAGCAGAGTTGAATTTGTTTTGTACATCATGTTTTATAAATGTAACGGTTACTACCATGGGCTTTTATTTGATGTAGTTATGTAACTAGAAGAAAATTAATTAGGCATGATTCAATTAACTTAAATGTGTTTTGAATTTGAAAAACCTTAAGGTACACGTGTTTGATAATTCCAGATAAATGAACTAGATGCCCTAGATAAACATTTACAGTTCTAGAGGAAGAATGTTAATTGTTACGTATTATTTGATCAACGCATGCAAACCAGAAATTCACATCTCATCAAAACCACTTCCCTGTGAAGCAATGTGGCTAGTATTTCCCCGAAGTGCTAGCTCTGTGGCAAACCAGATTGCAGTGCAAGAGACAAAAAAGGTGTTCCTGTGCAAGTGCCTTAACTGAGCCTGCATTTCAACCAAATCTTCATTCTAGTCAAGCAGCTGAGGAACACAGTTGCACAGGTAAGCACTCTTTTGCTGTTCTCAGCATATGACAAGTATCATACTGCATTTCCCCACCATAATTTATGTTTTAATGTTACCTTTTAAAAGACTTTTATTAGCAAAAAAATGTAGTTGTTATTATTATTATTATTATTATTATTATTGACAAATATATCAATTTTTACTAATTATATTGATTCCAGATTAACTATTTAGATGTGAGTACAAACATTTCAGCTCACCTCCATGGTGGGCTTAATTGCAACAAACTGAAGTGTGGAGGCTGTATTTTTATTGGCTAGCTCTCACTGTGATTTCTGCTTCAAAAAGAAGAAAATATGGAAATAAGAAAATGCATTGCACTTTTATCTGTTTAACACATTGAGGCCTATGTTTGCAGTTATCAGTCCTAAAGCAATAACCACTATGACTTATTTGGCAAAACTGATTAGCACATTTTTGATGTCCAACGGGGTCCTGTTTTAGGGTTAATTAATTTGATGCTAATTGTGGAAATATGAGTAGAGAATTTAAGTGTTGGCTTACACACAGGGTTTAAGGGTTTAATATTAAACCCCTGGTAGTTTATCTATTAAAACTGATGTCCTTTGCTATTTTGTCACAGGATCTACACACGGTGCTACTGTGAACAAAGTGCTCATCTGGACTGTGGACCACTGACACAATGCATCTGGAACACAACAGCAGTTTCAACAACAGTACTTGTGAGGTCCAGGATACTCTCCCCAAGTTACTGCTTCCTATCAGTTATGCAATCATTTGCTTAATCGGAATCCTCAGTAACACCGTCAGCTTGTTCGTCTTTCTCCGGCGGAATGCAGACACATCCATGGCGGTGTACATGCGGCACCTCACTCTGGCTGACTCGCTCTTGGTCTTGTGTTTGCCATTGCGAATCTACTACCACAATAGTGATGGTCCAATGCTGCTGTGCAAACTGGTGGGTGTTTTCTTCTACATCAACATGTATGCAAGCATCTCCTTTCTCAGCCTTATCAGCATGGACCGCTACTTAAAGATCATCAAGCCAGTCTGGGTCTTCCGCATCCAGAAGGTCAGGTGGAGCCAGATCACCAGCTACGTCATCTGGATCGTACTCTTCTCAGGAAATGGCCTCTACTTTGTGGGTAAAAAAAAGGATAATCCATGTGACAAGATCTGTTTCCACTTTCATGACAAGGGGCAACTAGCAAGTGGCATCAACCTGGCTGTGGTGGCCATGTTTGGAGTCTTGATCATGGTCTTTATCATCTTCTATGTGAAGATTGCTATGAGACTCAGAACAATGGAGTTGGGGAATGGTGACCCTAAGGCACAGAGTCGGAAGCAGCAGCTCATCCTGAAGACATATTTGGTTCCTGGGATATTTACACTGTGCTTCCTGCCATACCATTTGGTTCGTGTGCCATACGTTCTGGCCCAGATGAATGTGATTGAAGGGCTGCACAGCAAGCAGATATTGCACTCATGGAATGAGATGACCCTGCTTCTGTCCACTTTCAACAGCTGTCTGGACCCTATTATTTACTACTTCTTGTCCAGCACATACAGGAGGACCATATTATGTGCTATCAAGGGCCAATTTAAAAGCATGTATGACTTAAACCGAAGACGAATCAGTATCAATCGCTCGGTTACAGAAATCTAGATAAATGACAAGTATCATGAGAGTGAAAAGTGAAAAGAGAATATTGAACTGAATTGAATTGAACTGAATGCACATATCATAGGCTTTGTCTTCATCTAGTCAGCTATGACCTTTGCCTTTTATAATATAAAACAACAACTTGACCTTTGTAAATGTCTTAAAGTTCAAATCCTCCCACCATATGCAAATACTTTTATGTCTTAGAAGCTGTGGTGTAATTAGTGCGAGGGTGTTCACATGAGAGTTTTTGTGGTAAATTCCACAAATGATAGATGGTATGATGTGACTAGAGCTTACTGGATGATTCATGTTTTATGCTGACGTGAATTACAGCAGCACCACACTGATGCTCAAGCTTTTTTCAAAATAAGGCAGCATCAGAAAGGTGTCATCAGAAATTCCCTACTTACACTTTAGGTAATTTCTGAGATTGTAGCATGAGTGCATGCTTTTGTAAATATGAACATAAGCTTCACTTATTTTCAATGTTGATTTATGTCATAATATCTGAGAAAGACAGACCTTCATTATTTAAAATATAAGTGTATATCAAAGTAAAGCATAATAAACATTTTGTTTACTAGTTTTTGTTTGTGTTATTTATTCTATAAACATTCTTATGAAAATATATTCCTTACTATAGATTCATAGATTTGTTTTGGGCAGTTGCAGTTGAGTGTATGAAAAAGAAAAGAAAAATCAGTGTTAATTAAAACTACAAAGAATGAAAAGGGTGGCATTAACACAGAACTTCTTTAGAGCCTCATATCTAAAATCATGAGGATAAGTTCAGTAAGGGGCTTTAATGTCAATGATGTTTTGAACTAGTTTTGTGCTATAATTGCATCCTGAAAATTCATGTTGACAGATTATGATGCATAAGAGAGTAGTATTTTTATTTTATTTCAAGATAGTATTTATCATTTAAATTATAATTCTAATGAGATTTCAGGACCCTCCTAGTTCCCCTAATGTTTTACAGTACATGTTCCATAGACCTATGACATCGAGGCTTCTCTACAACATATAAAAAAACAAAACCATAAAAGCCCAAAATGGTTTTAAGTGGGTGAGCTTAGGTGAGACCTATTAAACTTTAAATGTAAATGTGCATATAGATCCACTGCATTTGCACAAGGGGAAATTTGTCCCCTGTGTTTAACCCAACCACAGTGATATACACACGCATACACAATAGTGAATACATACACTAGAGGGCAGTGAGCACATGGAGTTGTGGGCCCTATCTGTGGCACACAGGGAGCAGCTAGAAAATTTAGTGCTTTGCACAAAAGCACAGCTCAGTCATGTCACAGAGTGTGTTTTTCTGCCACAGCCTCAAGAGTTTACAATTTGACTCCTACAACTGAGCCAGCTTTCTTGGTCCGTTTGTCCAGTTTGTTTACTGTATGTTTGTTGATGCAATTGGCCCTGTACACAACCGAATATAATAAAGCACTTACAACAACAGACTGGTAGACTGTCTAACCAAGTCTAATGCACACCCCAGTTACCTAAGAAAGTACAGATGATGGTCCTTTCTTGAACACTGCACATGTGTTAGAACTCCAGTCCAGTCTGTTGTTCAAGTTCACACCCAAGAAATAAGTAACAATCACCTCCACATCTACTCCATTAATGGTGATTGTGGACAGGTGAGGTCTGATTTGTCTAATGTCCACCACCATCTCCTTCACTGTAGTGATGTTGAGCTGCAGATTGCTCAGTTTACACCAGTTAATGGAGTCTGAAACCAGTTTTCTGTTTTCTTGATACATCCAATGATGGCTGTATCATCTGTGAATATGCCAGAGATGTAAATGTTGAACAGGTTCAGTGCTATTACAGTCTCCTGATGTGTGGCTGTGTCTAACACACAAGACTGCAGCCACACAAACTGGGGTTGACCAATCACACAGTTGATTATCCATGATGTGAACAATTTATCCACCTGTATCTTCTGAAGTTTCTCCATTAGTAACACAGACTATATCGTATTATATAATGTAATGTATTATATTGTACTGCAATAGAAATCAAGCTTGCAGTTGTATCCATGTTGGAGTACACTTTGTCCAGCTGGTAGGTAACACAGGTAGATACCACATCATCCACTCTGTCATCCTGATATGCAACCTGCAGTCCAGGACAGATCTGATGAGTGATCATCAGATGGGAGGTCAAGACAACAGGACAGGAGTCTTTAATGAAGGTTTCTGGTCCCCAGGTGGACTTCCCAGACAGGTCCTACATGAGAGCATATTGGCTAACAAACTAAAATATCTGATAAAAAACATGATTAAATAATATAAATAATAAAAAATACATGCATCCATCTGCTACATATTTGAACACACCAACCCCCTATAATGTTTAAGAGATTGCGTAGTTTCCAATTCCTTGAACGTATTCCTCCACATAAAAGTGCCTGGTAATGCAGGATAACTGTAGGGTGAAAGCATGAATGCATGAATTCAACTAACTAAGGTAAAATTAGCAAAGCAAGAGTGATGTGAAATATAGATCAACATGCTCAAAGGAGAATAGTAACTGCTAATCAGGTAGGACCTGCCATGACCTCTTAATTTTCAATTTAGTTTAGACCACTTAGACTAGGTCTCAGCACTAGTTCTTTATGAAAAATCATTCACTCACACTATTGATTTTAGTACGAAAATGCCCATGTGCTGTATTTAATAATAATAATAATAATAATAATAATAATAATAATAATTAAACAAATAAGCATAAAGGGTACAAAATAGGTACAAATCTAACTACATAACTTTTTAAGTTCTCAACAAACCCATGACTTTTAACATATTCACTATCTCTTTGCTCACACTTGCTTGTCTGCAGGAGTTTGCTGTTTTGATCAACCTAAAGATGTAGGCTTGAAGGCATAAAGTGCAGCACCAGCTTTGATTATATCAGCTCATGCTTGAAACTGAAAGCTGAAGCTGATGATGTGTCTCTTTTATAGACAGAGCGGTAAGTAAATTTCCCAAAGATCCCAAAGAGCTAACAGCTGTTTTAAATCCTAAAACAGCACACACACACACACACACACACACACACACACACACACACACACACACACACACACAACACACACACACACACACACACACACACACACACACACACACACACACACACACACAGTGTGCATGGTATTTCAATAATTGCTGAATGTTGGTGGGGACATGTCACCTCCATCCATACTAAAACTATGCCCTTGCAAGGCTCAGTACTTGGTCCAGTGCTGTTTTTCTCTGTTTGTTTCACTGGGCAGTATGCTGAAGAATCACACCTAATTCCGTTGCTGTATTGATGATATCCAACTAAGTCTTGGATAGTTTAATATCTTCTATTGCACTATTGGACATCATACCAAATGAATGGCTGCATTAAAACGGTTGTCCACTTCTGAGAAACTGGATCTGATTTCCAGCTTTAACCTTTAAGTAAGACCATAGACCATTTTTGTTTGACTTACTTTTATTTGCCAAAATATAGGAGGCAGCCACACATGCCAGATATTGTTATTTTCCGGAGATCCTATGCTATTCAAATATTTAATTTGAGATGTAAACATTAAGATAATTT
The DNA here is from genome assembly GCA_034509495.1 of Acestrorhynchus altus. Classification (NCBI taxonomy): domain Eukaryota; kingdom Metazoa; phylum Chordata; class Actinopteri; order Characiformes; family Acestrorhynchidae; genus Acestrorhynchus; species Acestrorhynchus altus. The sequence goes on from CM067516.1 coordinate 16,103,385, forward strand.
AAATATTTGTATGAATTTGACCATATTTTGATCAAAATGTATTTGTGGTATTTCTGTTTTGACTAAAAAACACAACATGTAACTGTCCACAAAGTGTGGCTCTTGGGTTCTAAGAGTTCTAACAGCCCATATTCTACATTTTTGTACAAATAAAATTCTTGTATTTTACTTCTGACCTCAGATTGACAAATAAAAAAAAATCTATTACTCTGAGTAAAAACTTTCATTACACTAAAGATTTTCATTTCTGACTAAACCAGAGTTCCCCCCAACCCTACCAACCCCCAGACCTGTATAACGTATAGCTAATCACCTACACAATTATTTTATTTTATATATATTTTTTTATTTGTAATATTCAATCAAATTAGAACAAAATAAGTTAGTAGGTAATTTATTACTATTACTAATTAAATACTTATATAACAACATAAATGCATTTAATGTCATCTCACTTTTAATTTCTCAGGGGATTCCCAGACCCCTATTTGAAAACCATGAACTGCTTTCGAGTTACCCATTAGCAATGTTGATGACACCAAAAGCAGAAAACTACTGTTTGATCGTGGGAAAACAAGCTTCAACTGTTTTCACTTTCAGAGTGCTAGGCAGCTGCTTAGAAGAATACATTTATTGGGCCAAAGTTATCTCAGGAATCAAATCTTCAGCTTCCCATATTTTTACATTTTACATTTTTACCTGTTACATTTTTTCAATCAAAAATTGTACAAAATCAAAATAATTGGTATTGATTAAAATGTTCATAAGTGTGTTTCATCTTTAACTTTATGCCTCTTGGAGATCATTTAATCTTTGAATTGCTTAACTGTAAGCAACAGTAACAGTAATATTGACCAGGGGCCAAAACTGCATGGTAAAAATATACAGTACCAGTCATGTTTTTTATATGAATATTAAAATCAGCTAACAATATAAACTATATGCTCAAAAGTATTGGGACAAGGTTGCAAGGTTGAAAAAGAGTTGAAAAAAAAACCTCTTTGCTGTCCAGGGAGGGATTTCTACTGCATTCTGGGGAACTTGAAGAGCTGAACAGAAGTGTTGGGCTGCATACAGGCCCTGGAGCTTATGAATATCTCAATATACATTGTATTTCCAGTACTATTAACATACACTGAATTGTTTATATCTACAAATAGACAAAATCCATACTAGTAGAGATTTTTTGCCTATTGGTCATGTGTTTTAATTCCATCTTGTTTTTATTGAACAGGCCAGACTCATTATATTGTAAAGTTGTCCAAAGTTTGAAGAATGTAGGTTTGTCCAAACTTTGACTGGTAATGTATCTTTGGTGTCCTCTTCTGGTGTTTTTTCAACAGTGCAGTTGAAAGAGAGATGCAGTCAGATAATGTGCCTGTAACACACCCCTCAAACTTTGCCTACATTTTCTGATATATGTCTTTCAAGAACTAAAGATTAATGCCTGTAAAGCAGTAAACAACTTAAATTTTGGCCATCGTAGAAGGTCATCTTATCATCTCAGTGCTGCTTACTGAAATACCTTGTCATACATAGGCATACAATTGGAGTAATAATGGAACACAGTTAATGGTATTTCACAATCAGGATACAAGGTAACTGTGTTCCTTAACATTTATAGGGAAAAGCAGTTCTTACAGGCAGATTATACAAATAGTATAGTTATTGCTAGTAGCATTAAAATAAATCCACTCTTACACTGGATAGACAAAATGCAACATTTTATTCACCTTGTTTGATTTTTCACAACCTGAATGCCTTTTAATGAATGCATGTCTTCTCTGAAGTTACCATAGCAACAACCATGCTGACCAGGTAGTTGGCTCCCAGCAACTAGCACTTTTAACAAACATCAAATAGATTAGTTTTATTATGTGTATTGTCAATGTATTGTTCAAACAGTAATGAATGCACTTTAACAAAATGATTTACACATATGTGTATGTTGATCAGATTCAGATATTTTATGACTTGAAATTGAAAAGCTAAAGAAATAATTACTGAACTACAGACTATTTTATAATATAGTTTATGGAGTCCCATAGTGTTCTCTTTTAGGGCCTAATTATGACATGAATGAAGTAGATAACCCATTTGTGATTTATGGCTCAGCAGTATAATATGCTACTGGTCATGCTCTCTCTGGGTGGGTTAATGGTACATCACAGGCATCTGTAGGCCATTGTATCGGAGCTGGGGACCCAGCACTTTCCTCCGAGTACATTGGCTGTCCAACAATAATGCAATGGAGGCAGTTTGAAAAGTCATGTGCTTGTTTTCACCCTCCTAGTGTGGGGATTTCAATAAAATTAAAATATTAAAATATTGCTGTCCACTTGGATAGCATGCTGATACATATGTTGCAATATCTGTAGATTTGTATGAGCTAAGCCTTCTCAAAATCATGAGAGGACCAAAGTTCTTCTTGGATCTTGGTCACATTCTGGCTGGTCAATTTTGCGATTTGATAAAACATCCATACAATATGACTTTCAAGTGTGTATTTTCAGAAAATCTCCCACCAGTCTCATCAAACATCAAAACAAGCCAATAGTTAGGGAAACGATGCTGTGGTACATGGAATGAGAATGGTAAGAGGTTCCTATTCTCCCAAGCTCCTTGAGCACAATGGAAGCCTCTTGTAATCTTACCCACCATTGAAAAAATGCAAAGAAGCTATTGGCTCTCATTTCAGTAGCTGATTGTGTTACTAAGCAACCGTGTTAGCCATCATATTCCTTCAGCATCTGTTGGCAATTCATTTTAGCACTGGCTGATTTAAACTGCAGCCACTTAATGAAGATGGTGAGCATGATATCAATGAAGGAATAGCACAGACAAGCTACACCTAGCTTCAGGCATCAGTCAGAGTGTTTCTGAACCTGCCCTCGCATGCTTCTTGTCATCTTTTTAGGAAAAGGACTAGCTTTCTACAGCTTACTATAGTCATGTGCTGCTTTCACACAGCTCCAGAAATTATTCCTCTCACCCCTCTCATTTCCTCCTGAGGGGCCTTGAGAGATTGGGTGGACATTGTTTACTGCAATAGACTCAGAGTTTGTGTGGCACTCTAGCCATAAGATAGTATATAATCTAACACACAGTAACAGTAAAACAATACAATAGAATATAGTTTTAAACTACAAATTTGTATTGTTAAATCCACAATATAGAGTAATGTCTAAAAAAACCCCAAACCAAACCAAAACAAACCAAAACAAATCAAAACAAAAAACAAACAAATAAAACAATCCAAATCAATGTACCTTATTCATAAAAAATTGCCAAGACTTTAACAAAAGATAAAAAATGCTTTTTGGCATTTACAACATGAATGAGAGATAATTAGCAATGAAATAGCCATATGTCTTGTGGCATAGTAGTTTGGAGTGATGGGTTAGGACTTCAAATGCCTCAAGCCTGCATCTCCTTCATTTCTTCGGCAGCACCTTGTGGAGGAACAGCTGCATAGTTGTCCGCCCTGCCCAAAAGAAAGTGTGTTCAGCATTTCTTTCTGTATCTTTCTGTAAACTAATCTTGGGTAACATTTAAAACGAGATATCTGATTCTAACATTGCCTCATGTGTTCAACTAGCCCTGTAAACAACCATCCGTTTGAGTGACTAACCAAAATGGTTGAGGTTTGCAATTTATTCTTTGCCAATTTTTTTTGCACCTTTAAGTTTAAGTGAGGCTATATGGGAGATACCAATAGCAGTTTTTTTCCTCCAGTTTGGAAGTGCCAACCTCATTAGGACTCTCCCCATCACACATTATGAAGACAGTTGATGTGAAAGAACAGCACAAGCTTCCTCCAATACATGTGAAGCCAGTCACTGCATCTTTTTGAACTGCCACTATTGCATCATTGCTGGGCAGCCAGTGTGCATGCTACTCAGAAATATAATGGCCAATTTTGTTTTCTCAGCAGCATGACCCTAAATTTGAATCTGTGATCCTCAGATTGTAGTGCTAGTGCATTTGACCACTGGGCCACTCAAAGCCTCCAACAGGAGTTGTTATTTGCCAGAAAAGACTCACATGTTTGCTTTGCCAGCGCTGTACTTCTGCTTCTTCATCTTATGAGTGATGAACCACACAAGCAGCACAATGAAAACAACAGCCAGCAGTGCTCCAATCACCGCACCCACTATTGTTGAGGTGTTCATGTCTGGACAACCACATATTAATGTTTCATTAACAACAACGACACACTTATATCAAGAGAATGAATGTGAGGTAGAACTGATTGGAGAATGCTGGATTTGGGCTCTGATTAGTGAAATTTTCATTAAGGTTGCCTTAACTTCAGCATTAATTGCTAATTAAGTGCATATGTTGTACACAAGTTTAGAGACACAATCAGCATTCGCAGTGAAAGAAATATGTGTACAAGGTAGACACATATTACAGGATTTCATGCATATTAGGAAGAGGATTACACATTGTTATGCAGTTGTAATGAAAGATAAATGTACAAGGTAATAATATCTGATGTATGACTCTCTCCAAACATCCCACAAAATGGGCCTATTGTTCTAAAGGTTTGTGCAAAGGTACATGCAGATTCAGAACCACACATAGTGTATATGGGCACAGACTCTACCTGAGCTCAGCTCTACAGTGCAGGTGGAGAAACCAACAACATTGGAAGCGTTGCACTGATATGTCCCAAATTCAAACTGAGAGATATTTCTGATGTGCAAGGTACCAGTGTTCAGATCTAGAGCAAAGAGAGAAGAAAACAACATATCAGAGAACTTTAAACACTATCATAATCAGTCATATGCATTTGTTTGGTGTAGGTCAATCATTTAATAAGATGCTTGTTCATGTACTTGTGAAACCCAGCACATTCTTTTTCATCCCCTGCTCAATCCTTGTCCAAGTGTACTTTGGAGAAGGGCTGCCTTTTGATGAATGGCAGGTCAGAGTAACCAAGTGACCAGTTGCTATGTCTCCATGGATGGCACAGACTGGATATGATGGCTTCTCTTCAGGAAAACAAAACACAGGAAAAATATCTCAGCATATATTGAATTGATAATGAACTGTGATGTCACAGAACTGACACATCAATATTATATGGACAGTATTGGGTCACCTGCTCATCTCTACTCTCCAGGAAAGGCTTTCAACTACATTTTAGATTATGGTAAGATGGTTATATTACAATTAGCAACAAGAGTGTTACTGATGCCAAAATGTTGACTTATCACCACCCCACCTCATCTGCATCTCCCTAGCTAATCCCAAAATTAGTGGATGGAGCATCATTGAAACATATATCACAGTGCCACTTTTTGTGGCCTATTGTCAAAACTATTGTCAAGAGCAGCTGCATGTTCATGAAAAATTAATACTGATTGGATATTTTGAGTGAAAAAATTAGGAAAATATAAAATATGGACCTTTTAAGAATACCTCTCCATAATACACAGCTCATGTGCTATATCACTACTACTCACTACTCACCCAGCTAGCTTCAAGGGCAAAAGCTAGCTAATTCTTCAGATAGGTTTCTGAGATAAATGTCATATAAAAGGATTTTTTATTTCTTTTCAGAAAAGAAAAACTAAATCTCAAATAGAATTCCATACCTTTCATCTACATAGAAAACTCTGATGAGCAGATACATGTTTCTAAAATTTTGCCTACTGGTTATTTGAATAATAATGAATGAGTTCTTTCTGCCTCAGAAGCAGAGCTGCCTTCAGAACTATTTTGAGTAATGATCTGAAAACAGAGTAGCTTACAATCAAATTCTAAAGATATTAAGACATTATTTGCTCTGGATTGAGAATCCAAAATGGCCAGTGAAGATAATGGTCTGTAATAGTTTCCCATCCCTGCTGCTGTCTATTTGCAATAACATTAATATATGTACACCAACATCCACAAAGAATAATATATCGACATTCAGCTATCTCTGCTAATGACTGTACCTGTACTTGACTTAATACTAAAACATAGCACTATATTTCTTCATTCAACACATCCTGTATAAGAAGCATTGATGATTCTTGATGTGACATGGCTTGACTAGAGATGTTAGTTTTGCTCCATCACAAACAAACTAATTCTGCAATGAGGCTGCTCTGAAACACTGGAAGGAAATGTTTTCTGCAGACTGAATGTGGATAACACAGGCCTCGGCATGTCAGAAAACACTTGTGCTTTCCCCCCTCCTCTGCTCCAGTTCCTGACACACGCTGACAACGAGGAGACTAGTCGGCAGTAGTTCCTATGGAAACCACCATGGTTACCAGGGCCAGCAAGGTTGTCCTGGTAACATGGTAAAGGAGAGGGAACTGTGGATAGAGCTTAATTCACCGATCACCAATGTGTTGAGACTCTATCTTCTTCACAATCTAATTCAGCAGACCTTGTTTACTGTGTGGGTCACTACATGCAGAACAGTGTTCTAGAGGCTGAGCTGCAGTTGAAATAATTAAAAGTTCCAAAAATAGGTGATATTTATAGTATGTTTAGTATATAATTAGAGTTTCTATGAATTGACAAGCATGCCATATGTGAGAGGGCTTACAGAGAGGGTACAGTATATACTATAGGAGCACCACACTTATAAAAGCTTTTATGTGTTAATACTAAGAGAAGAACTGGCTGGAGAAGAAACCTTTGTGGAGAAGAAACTTCCCTCATGTTAAAACATTCTGTCAGAAAATGCATAATTATTAAATCATTATATGATTAATGTGAAATTGGAGTAAAGAAAGCATATGCAGTTTGTGCAGCCCTTCCAGGTAATGCTAGTCTTGAGGGATCTACATTACCAAGGACATTAACCACAGTGCTTGCTTCAGCATGTCCTGAAATGTCAGGCAAGTTGCGGACATCACATGTGTAGGTTCCAGCATCTGCAGACTGCATGTTACTGATGGAGATGGAGGCGTTCTTGGTGGCATTAACAGCGGAAAGCACCTTTAGCCTATTCTGGAATTGCTTGCCAATCTGCTGCACTCCAGACTGGTAGAAGAACACCTGAAATATAAATATAAATATAAATATAAATATAAATATAAATATAAATATAAATATAAATATAAATATAAATATAAATATAAATATAAATATAAAAAGGCAAAAGGTTTTCATTTGATGGGTACTGAAGCCTGTAGTCCAAGGGAAAATGCTGAGCATGGAGACATTTGAAGTCTTGTTTCACCATGACTTTATAATGTTTGTTTAGCTACTTTAAAATGTGCATATATATGTTGCTCTTTTAGGATCTCCTTGTTATTGATATATTAATAAAATTCTATGTATTTCTACAGTTGCTACTGTAATAATTTGCTACAGCTGTAGCTCAAGTGCAATCAGGAAATCCAGGAAATTCTTGACTAAGGAAAATCCTTAATGCTGACACAATTCAAACAATTTATAGAATATTAATCCGTTTATACAATGTAGTCATTTTACTCAGTTGGTCACCTGATTTGTGATTACAGGTTTTTGTTTAAAGGTTTTTACACCAAGAAGTTAAAACACTTGGTTGAAAACCTAATGCAATCACAAAAGAACTTCAGTTTGTTGTGTCTAGTACCGTCACCCATTCCACGAGAATCATGGTACTCCTTTACAACCATTCAGTCCATAGAGTTTCTGTGTGCTAATGTAAAGTTTCTACCTTGAACTAGAATGAGGGTCACTGGGACTGAGGTTGTGGTTAAGTGAGAATTATGAGGCAAAGTGTAAATAATAAAATAATACTAGCAAATCTCATCCATAGTTTAATTTAAAATGAGAAACTGTCATATTATTCATTACATTTATTGGCACAAATCAACATTTTTCCCAATGTTGAAATTCTGTACTAGAGATGTAGAGATATACTAATAAATACATATAAAACACAGAAGAGAGAAGTAAATCTCAATTATATACACTGTATGCACACATACTGTAGAAATTATTTTCTTCCTTTGATAAAGTTTCTTCAATATGTTCATGTTTGATCATGCTGATCAAATCTATTGTTGCCCTACTAGGGTGTGTAGTGATACTACTGGTGCAAACATCCCATAACCTGTGATCCATGTCAGTATACATTATGCAACTTACAAAGAAAAAAACTCCACTTTCTAGGTAAGGCACACAAATGTATTTCAATCAGATTAAGATACCAAGATGGAAACATTTGAAAAGGCAATATATGCTTACTGTAAATAGTTGAATTTAAAATGCCCAAGCATTATGATCATTTCTTCAACCAGTCTTTTATTCAAATCAAAGAACCAGGTGGATGGATGTCCAAGTTTTTTTCCCCCACACACACACACACACACACACACACACACACACACACACACACACACACACACACACACACACATATATATATATATATATATATATATATATATATATATATATATATATATATATATATATATTTGAGAGACTAAAAAGGACAAACCTCTTCTGGAGGAATGCCAGACTTGGGGTAGAGACTCCACAGGACCAGGAGGTTCTTCGTCGGTACATCAGTGGTGAAAGTGCACTGAAGAGTTACAGTCTGATCAATGGTCACATTAACCATCTTCTGAGGAACTGTTACCCAGATTGAAACAGTGCAACCTAAGAAAAACATGATTTTTTTTAAGAAAAACCGCAATTTTGTTAGACTATCTTAAGTGATCATTCTTGATAAATCATCTAAAAATACAGACTACTATATATTGCTCAATGCTATTTTGACACACAATTTCAGCAGAGAACAACTCTAAGGATGAAATCTCAGTATAAATGCAACCATCTAAAATCTGGTATGATACCACCCTGTATCCTCTTTTCTTGGTGTTAATTATAATTCATTAAATTGAAGAATTAATCCTGGAATATTCTGACATTGTAAGCATACAAGTACAATGTAATGAAAAACCACATCATAGAAAATATAGTTGCTGTTAGTTTAAACCATTTTGTGTTTATATGAACAATCACTGACAAAATTGTTTTTGTAAGTTCTCTACTAGTGATGTAACATTTAGTAGGAAGATAATCCTAAATATTTCAGCCTATAAGGAATTCTATGTGTATTTCTGTCATAATGTATCAGATGAACAATTACTCACCTATAACACTGAGCAACACAGTGATGGTGGTGACCCTTAATAGTGCCATGTTTTGAGATATTCACAGCAGTTTTAGAAAAGCTACTACACTCAAACCTAGCAATGCTGTGCAATCACACAGGAACAAAGATTTTTTTTCTTAAATCCAACCTGTCTTTCTAATGGGCAACACCCTCAGAAACTCCAACGGATAAAATCAACACGTGATCCTGAAGTTGCTTTTTGAGTTTGCTTTCTCAGTAGCCAAACATATAATAACATTTGCCCTGATTGGATTTGAGTTTGGCCAAAACAAGAATAAATCTATAATGTAACTGACTGGGTCAGTCAACTCTATTAAAGAAAGAACAAACATATAAGATATATATGAAACCATGCAAATGGAACAAATGGAAAACTATCTGTGCTTTGTGGAAACAAAAAACAAACAGAAAGCTGCTTATCTAACTGCATGACTAATTACACACACCTAAATACACTGATGCTAGTGTAGTGAGAGCTGATTAAATACACACTCTACAGATTAATGGTTAACTGTGGTCTCTGCAGTAGATCTAAATTGTTCAGACATGAAATGGTGGAGCCTTTTCAGTGAACTAAAATCATTTGAGGGTGTTGAGACTATGTTTAATGTAAGAACATGGAGAATTCAGATATTGCAAGCATTTACATTTACAACATTTGGCTGACATCCTTATCCAGAGTGTCTTATCCAAGGTTACTCATATTACAGAGGTAGCACCTTCTTTCCAAGACTGATTTGTAAAATTGTTACAAACAGAGTCACGAGACTAGTCATTAAGGGTAGAAACAATGTACATGAACAGGTACATGAATATATAGATACAACTGAAATTAATATTTATGTCCAGCAAAGGGTTTTTATAAAAGATAACTAATATCCAATTTAAACTAATGAGAGACTGTAGTACTGGGAAATGGCATAGCTACAACTTATTAAGTGTTAAGGGTTTAATCTGGATTTCATATGCAACTGATATGTTCCATACCTTATGTGTTATGTCTCGTATATTTTCTTCCAAATGTCACTGAGCCGAATTATGAATGTTCCTACAGCCATGCATCAAGCAGATTAACAAGCATTGAAATAACATTATGTGAAAGTAAGTTGACTACAGATTAATTAACACCATTGTATAACAACTACTGGAATTGTACTCCACTATTACTAAGGACCTTAACTTTATTTGAAGCTGGCTGGTTTGTTTGATGTATTTTGCTGAGGTTTGCAAACTTATAATGTCAGTCCAGTTTGTAGTGTGTTTACTTAAATATAGCAATATTCACATTTCAAATTTGTAATTTAGCGGCCCCACTGACATGAGAAAATATTTGTTAGAAAGGGTAAAAATCCCATCTATTTTTGAACACAAAATTTTCGTTTACAACAGGGCATGACAACAGATTTTCCAGAATCATGAATCATAAAATCCTAATATTTCTAACACTTACTGACTGTATAACTGTGTTATTCCTATGCTTAGATGCAAAGTTAAAAAACAAACAAACAAAAAAAGCTGTACAGCTGAGAGCTGAGAGATATTGCTGTAACTAAACAAATCTAGCTAGGTAAACACCAAGATGACATTTGATTGACAACAAAAATTACATCCGATCCATTGTACAAGTACAATCTTTCAGCACACTGATATATTCTGTAAAAGTAGCATTTGTGGATGGTTCTTGAAATAAAAATATGTACTTAGTTTTTATACAGAAACAGTAATAAACCTATAGTATTATTATTATTATTATTATTATTATTATTAGTAGTAGTAGTAGTAGTAGTAGTAGTAGTAGTAGTAGTAGTAGTAATTATATTTTTCTTTGTACATGGATCACACATGTTCCCGAAAGGAAAAGGAATCTTTGTCTTGGTGAGAACTGGAAGGCTCTTTGAGCATGTCAGTGTTAAATGATTTCATGTCAACACTCATTTTTCCATCTTCAAAATGATGTCACAGAGGGGTCGAATTCTCAAATCCATGTGTCATCTAGAGCAGTGGACATTGTTTGTCACAGTTTCCTTGAATCAGGGTTGCCATGGAAATGCTCTTGACTGTTCTACCATTATCCTTGGAGAACTTCAGAACACAAAGACACCTTTAGAGATTGAAGCTCCTCAAAACTCTTTGAAAGCCTGAAACTTTAAAAAAGTGACAGCAGTGAATTTAAGGGAACTCTAGGTAAAAGATAAATGATTTAACCTATTGTTGCTGATCTTATCCATATATTCAGACAAATGGACAAGAATTGCAGCAGAAAAGACAAGGCTGAAAGATCTAGATGTGTCTCAGCCTGTTCAAGACCACCTGGAACCCCCATACCCAGTACTACAGTACTGTCTATTGCCAACACTGCATTCAATAGGCCGTGTGACCTACAGCAGAAACCCAAAGTGGTGCTTTGTTAGGTTAAGGGTGACCAAGTAGATCTGCAAACCAAGTGAGCTTCCATTTTCTGCCTAGTGTTTAGAATCTTCACCCTTGCTTTTTGTGAACCCGGACAATAAACAAGTGAGACAGGAGAAATGTTGATGCCTTTGAACTCTGCTGAACTCCTGGATCCTGGACCTAATCAAGCCTAACCTCTTGCTGGAAGCCCAGATGGTCAGGATGAAGCACTCTTACTTTGGACACATATTGAGAAGAACTGATTCACTGGAAATTATCATCATTTTTTGAAGGTAAAACAGGATGAGGATGACCAGCTACAAGATGGATGAATATAAATCAAGGAATAATTAACCAACCATTCAGATGCCTGAAGACCCAAATAGAAGACAGGACATTGTAGAGGAACCCTATCCATATGGTCACCAGGAGCGGGAAATGACTTGACAGCAATTAACAACAACAACAACAACAACAACAACAATAATAATAATAATAATAATAATAATAATAATAATAATAATAATAATAATAATAATAATAATAATAACAATAATAATAACAATAAAATCAGTCATTATAATGTAGACATATCCTTCATCCTCACAGTATCATTGTATAATTAACCACGTGTAAACAAATTTGCCTGTAAGTCCCTTAAGAATAATGATGGGGCAGTAAATTTGGCAATGCTATGTTTAACTTTTGAGACTACCGTCCCCCTCATTGACTTTTATGGCCTCTTAAAATGATCCCGGTCAGTCCCTGTAACATTTTACTGACATGATATACTGCTCATCATCCTAGGGTACATTAAACCAATACACAAAGTTTGCTACTCCAATAAAATAAATGAGTTTGTAAGGACAATCAATTACCTAATGAAATGAAAGCATATAAAGCATATTCTCAGTTTACATCCAAACATATGCTAATAGAGCAAATGGTTGTTATTGTTTATTTGAACCACAGCACTATCATAGAATGATTGGAAAGCTTTGGTGTACCCCTGCACCAACAGAGGGCAGTGCTGCCTAAATGAATTGGATCAGTGGTGCTCTTCTACCAGAGCTGCAGGGAGCTGGAGGCAAGCGACAACAACAAAGACAAGTCTGCCTCTCAGTCAACAACATGGCTCACATCTCCCATCCTCCTGAGAAACTAGGCCAGACGTTTACTATGATTACATCCCAAGCTTCACACACTCACTCTCCCACCACAGCAAAGATCAGCGCCAAGGCCCACCATGGCCATGTGTGAAACACTCAAGGTTCAATGATAGAAATCACAGCCTGTCCGCTCGACAGTCTTGCTGGCACTAGGGTTTGGTTTGGGGTTAAATACAAAGGAACCATTAAGTGCAGAGGTCACAATGCAATGGGTGTGGCTCTTGACAAGAGAGACATACTTTATGGTTATTTGCAGACAAACATGAAATTGGCGAATTGGACATCAGCCGTACAAGAAAAACCAAGAGCAATCATTTGTGTACTTTGAGTATTCTGTGTTGTGATTTGTGGTCAGTCTATTCAGAATGACTACATAAAGAGAGAATGTGTGAATCAGTGAGGGAGCGAGAATGAAATAGATGCACTAGAGCTGCAATGGTCATATGGTATGGATAAAAGGGTGCTCAAGTCTTAATATTTTATCAGACGCATTGCTTTTCTGCTCTCTTCATCCCTGAGTGTGAGGGGGAAGGGTTCTGTATATGGAGGCTGGTGGTGGTGGTGGGGAGTTTGAAGGGGACACAAGGGAACTGACTGCAACAGAACAGAATGCCAATAGTCCATTGCTGAAAATCTCAAAATGGAAGCTTGCTCACCATTGGACAGGTGAGACACATATCTGTAAAATTTGTAGGCATTTGTACTTCAAGTGGTTATGTTGACATAGTTAACTCTACATGGTATGTTACACATTATATAATGCAAACCACACACACTAGAATTAGAATTAGAACTCATAGGAGTTCACATCATGCCATGTCATCATTGAGTTTCCATTTTCTCTAGAAAATCTCAAAGGTCTCAAAATCCTAACAGTATAACCTTAAAAATAACACACCTTACGTATCACATATTCTGTGATCATCATGCCCCCAATTTAAATCCTTCAATCATCTGATCACAGACTGGATCACACGTTTGATGCATTAGATAAGACGTTACCCTGCCATCATTAAGCTCCATTACTAACAGCACTGGATCATCTGGTATTAAGCTCTCATTGTTTTATTTACATGGTTTTGTCCTTAGTCTACCTCCCCCGAACCCAGTTAGAAACTGAAATAAATGACTTTGGAGGCCTTGAATGTCTCTGTCTCTAACTAGACATTTCCATCCTTCAGGCAGTCTTCCGTGTCAATTTATGACTTAAAAGGACATCAAGGATCAATCTATCAGACATCTGACTGACCTCTTTGCTTTCATTAGACGACACTGAGAAGATTTTAATGCTGTTTCTGACTAGGAAACAACAGTAGAATGTAACAATGTGCCAAGACACATGAAATGCACTTTATTGTTAGCTAAAATAAACCCATAGTTCTACACATGTAAATCAGTATTGTATTAAGAACCTCTAGAACCAGGAATGAACTTAAAGATGACACTAAAAGCCTTTTATTATGCAGGTACCAAGAGCATTGTCATAAAATATTAACTTTCCACCAATTTTCTCCAGCTAAATCTAAATTCTTGAAAAGCTACTGTTCATTCAAGAAATCAGAATCATCAGTGCTCTCATCTATGGCGTTGGAAAGGAGCTAAGGTTTGTTTGAATCTCAACCTCTGAATGGAAGCACCATTGCGACTTGATGAGGCCATGGTTGCGACTTGAAGAGGCCCATGCTGCTTCCTCCTTTTTGATTTCCCACCCCAGTAGAGCAGCCATCAATTTCTGGCCCATGTTAATGCACCCTTTCAATATTTGATGTTTTTATATGGAGTGCTGACAATAGAACAAGGAAATGGCGGGCACATTTCGCTGATCTAGTTCAATGGCTTCTGAATCCATCTTCCTAACAGAGCCCTGTAAGTGCCTCTCCTCCGCTGGGAACATTTTCAAAGTTTACCAAAGCAAGAAGATGTGCAGGAGAGGGAAAAAAAAACAAGAAGAATGCTTTTCCTCAACTGTTTTTCTGTTTTACTCATTCCAAACTTCACCTTTTTTCAGCTAACGCTGATAGACCATATGAATGTCAAGGTGAGATTACAAGGCTGAAAGAACAATAGATGGAATGGTGATGACTTTTTGTTTCTCTAAGCTCTTGTTATATCCTTTTGCACATGCCCTTTCAGTTTTCTTCATCTGAAAGTGTGTTGTCTTTTACACACAGGTCATTTCACTGGCCAGAAGATGCATTGTCTCTGGCATTTTGAGAGGGAAACCTATCTGACCAGTGAACGTGATTCTATCCACTTTTACGAAGCTCCCTGTCAGGCCCAGTGGTATCAGAAGGGTTGCATAGACAGTGCTCAATGTGCATATGTATTATATCTATCAATTACATGTAAGGACAACAAACTCTCCTTTAGTCCAACAGGAACACATGACTGAATCTTAAACACAACAAGATCTTAATTTTAAAGGTTTTTTAAATTTTAAA